>CM021103.1:258198283-258343059 GCA_007115665.2 Sequoiadendron giganteum
GTAGAGACATAGTTCTTGAGCTCAAGGAAGATATTGTTAGATAAAGGGATGGAGATAGTGAGAGAGAGAGAGGTCTAGAGAATAAGAGATGAAAATGAGTGAGATAGAGAGAGAAAGATGAAATTTGACCTCTTGATTACTGAAATTTGACCTCCTGGACACTTGACATGTTGATCAAATTTGACTAAGTCTAAAAATTTTAAGATCTTCCAAAACTAGAATTTGTGATTATAACTCAGAGATTCAAACCACTCCCTCAAACATCTTACATATATATACAATAGAAATATAACTTAAAGTATAAGAAAGTAAATTTCTATATCTAAATGTCAACTTATACTTAAATTTTTATTTCATGTATATAGTTTCCCTGACAGAGAAAGCAAAAATCTAGTTCTGTGCAAAGCAGGCCATTTGGTGCTCGCCAAATGACTCATCACATTTGGCGCTCGCCAAAAGACCTACTTTAGACGTGTTAATTAACAAGATTTGCTAAATTTTCTCATATTTTCATCCGTGCTCCCCATCTCATTTGCACGTATTTCAATGCAAGTTTATGAAAAAAACCGTGATAGCATTAACCTATGTCTTAGCTATCTAAATATATAATTCTTTTTTCATTTTGATTTAGTTAAGGTTTTGATCCACGACTTCTATTGTAAATACCTTTGTTTTTGGTCAAAAACCAACATGTGCTTGGTTTAGGATAGATTTTTACACGTTCATCGAAACATGAAACAAATTACGGTTTTTGAAACTAGACTCCATTATACACATGATGAAAAGAAAAAAAATCAATTTTCGATTAGTTTGCAAAAAAATTGGAGGGGGGGCGGGGGCATGCTCAAATTTCAGCTTTTCAGGATGTGTCCACTTTGAAAATTCATAGAATAATATATTCATTAAAAAAATTATCCGAAAGATGGAGGATAAACTACATGGTGTTAGCTAATTTCTCACCATTGGGATTTTTGAAATTCTAAAAAAAAGTTAACCAAAAAGGGGGGAGCCCTCAGGTGCTATGCTTTTTTTTTTGATAAAAAAAGAACCCTGCTTTTGCTCTCGGTAGACCCTTTAATCTTCATTAATTCTAAAAACAACAGCTGTTAGAAACTAGACTCAGACCACTTCAACTTTTGTTCTTTCCGCATCTTGAAATTTTGAGCGTAACTATCTTCATTTTCTCGTGCAAATAAGATTTTCCTAATTTCAGAAAAAAAGTGGCATCTTAAGAGCCAAAATTGTGTCACAGATTGGTGCACTTACCCGTGTTTCTAGATACACTTTTACCAAACCTATTCTGACAAAGTTTCTCGAGAAGAGGACGAGGTCTCCCATTTTGGCGTAAGTGTCCCAGTGAGCATTCTCAGCAAATTCTAGAAGATTCCAGAGCTCCTCTTCTTCAACCTTCAGTTTCCAAGTGCACCATTTCCATCTCTTCCAGTTTCTTTACAACTTGCACACATTTTAGGTCATTCTTAGGACATTGCATATAGTTTACATTTAAATTAGTTGGCATTTCATAGCTAGTTTATTTCATTATATTGTAGCACTTAGGCACACACATCACACCCATTTCAAAAATCCCTAATCCTTGATTGAACTCACCAAGAATACCTTTAGTGTGAAAGAGAGCCATTTCCTAACCTAGCTCCTAGGTAAAAAGCCTTAGGAGCCTAGTTGGGGAATCCTCTTTCCCTAAAGTGAAAATCATTTTTGGTGGTTCATTTTGGTGAACCCATCCTTAGAACACTTCTTTTTCACTTCTGATTTTGCATTTGCATCTTAGGAAATAGCTTTCTTTGCATTAGGGTTTTGAATTGTTTACATTCGAGGGTTCTTAAAAGTGAATTAGTGACAAGTTCATGATAGCTTTCACTTTGCATTGCATTTTTCTTGAAAAAGTACAAAAAAATCTACATTTACATTCTGTGTTTGCATCAGAAAAGCATAAAAATCATAAAAACTAGTCAGAAATTCAGAAAAGTGTCAAAAATATCACTGTTGAGACTAATTCACCACACTAGGCGACTTAGTCCACTTGCACCATTTACACTATAATTTATGGCATTGTCAAAGCATTTTTTGCTATTTTTTTTTCTAGTTTTGCATTTCTGTTTTATTTTCTAGAATCCTAGTTATAAGCATTTTAGTCTTTTTTGTTTACATTGCATTTGCATCCACCCCGCCTTTAGAAAAAAATTCATGAGTGTTTGGTGTTCTCTTGCTGATACCATAGTGAGACGAAGCTCTAGACTCATGACACCTCACGACAATACTCTTGTTGTAGATCTCGGGATCTCTTGGGCTTCTACTCCTAGTATTGACAATAGTGCACTAGGCCTGGAAATCTCCCTTAGTAACTCTCTGAATTTAGGAAACACGCATGTTGACAATAAACCTAATGAACTCCCACGTGACAAGATCTTTCACATTCATGTCGACCTAGCTGATCTCCAACATGAAGTGAGTTTTGAGACCATTTTTGCCACTGCTATCCCCACTACAGAAAAAATTAACCGTATGCTTGATAGTGATGATGGCCTAGGTGTTGTGAAGAAAATAGTTGAGATATACCAAAAACATGTCTCTTCCACACCCAAGTTCTCTCAACCAACCACCCCTATTATTGGCCAAGGAGGACCTCCAACTCCTCCTCCCTCAACAATAGCTTCCATTCCTACCTATGCATCTCCTAATGTGACAACAACAATGCAACCAATTAGCAATGTGATACCTTCCCTTGGTATTCCTACTAGTATTCCTACTTCCTATGTGGCATCACATCCTTTAGCCTCTTCTACCATACCCTCCATTAGCATCCCATTCAATTTCCCTTCCACTACATTCACCCCATCACCACTTTCTCTTCCACCCCATACCACTTGTAGCAATCCTCTCATCACACAACTTTTTCACAACATTTTGTCCATGCAACAACAGATTTCCATCATCAATCAAAACCAATATGGTTCAACCACCCACTATGTTCACAACAATCACTTGTCCTTAGAAATCCTACACACCCTGATGCCACAAGGAATAGAAATACCTAGATTTGAGAAGTATGGAGGGAAGGGTGATCCTTCTAATCACATTAATGCTTATATTGCTTTGTGTAGTGATTTTACTCTCGACGACAAATTGTTAGCCAAAATATTTCCTAGGACCCTCAAAGACACTTCCTTGGATTGGTTTTCTTCCTTATCGAACAATTCAATTAGTTCATTCAATGAACTTGTTGATGCCTTTATCAACCATTTCCAAGTGCACATGACTCCCAAAAAGACCTTGGCCAATTTGATCAGATGTAAGCAAGACACTAATGAAAAGATAATAGACTTTATCTCCCGTTATTAGGTGCTTTATTCCTTAATTGATGTCAAGATACCTGATAAACATCTTCAAAAGATGTTTACTGAAAACTTGCTAACACCACTGCAAGACAAACTCACCCTAATGAAGTTCCCTTCCTTCATGCACTTATGCACAATTCTCTGTGATTATCACAATTCAAGTAGTAGTCATGATACACGATCCACTTCTAGTCGAATTTAGAAGTTTGACGCTACCAACCAAACCAAATCTTAGCCATTTCAAAATCCAAATAAAGGGTTTTTTCAATTTAACCCTCCTTCCCAAACTCCTCCTACCAATAATAAAATAGTGGCAATAAAGACCACGATGCATTTCAATTATGGAGATCCTAAATGAACCTTCACGCCTTTACCTGATACCCTCCATAATACCATGACCCAACTTCTACAACAAGAAATGATTTCCTTACCTGTTGTCCATGCACCCGATCCTAATAAGCCTTTACCTCCATCCTATAACTCTAACACATTGCTATTTTCATCGACATAATGGACATGACACCAAACAATGTAAGCATATTAAGCACCTTGTGCAAGACCTCATTGATTTGGGTCGTCTATCCATTGCTGGTATTAATGATAAGGCAATACGTCTATTGCATCCCCAAATCAAAATTTGCAAATCTTTACCAATCCCATGCCTAAACATAATGTTTCATTTATCAAAGTGAGTGAAACTTCACAAAATGATGTTATGAATGTTGATACACAAGATGAACATTTTGATCTTCTTCCACATGTGACCCATGTCCAACCTATGGATGAAATGGTAGGCATGATTGGCGTTATCCCTCGGAAGGGCCAAACCAAAACATCTCTTGATATTAATTTTTTACCTCAAGACATACTCAAAAATATTTTGATGGTCGTCTCTACATAGCCGACATAATCTATGATAAGCCCACTAATGGGATACTCATAGATCCCACCTGTGGAGAGAATGTAATCACAAAAGAATTTCTGGTACTACATGATCTTTATTAGGATGTTTATGACAAACCTAATGCATGGATGAAAATGCATAATGGTTTTGCTTGCCCTACAATCAAATTGATCGCTCTCCCATTACAGATAGGCCCTAAGATATTGGACGTTACATTCTCTATCATCTCGTAGTCGCACTAATTTCGTTTGCGACTAGGCCATCCATGGCTTCGTTCAATGAAAGCGGTCCCTTATGTTATTCAAAAATGTTTGAAGTTTCCCTATGACAATGAAATATTTATTGTCCACCATAGTGGCTTCAATCCTTTATCTTCCAAAGGAAAATTTTCTTTAGAATCCTTTTGGCTTGAGCCCATGGAACCTATCACTCCCCAAATAGATTTCTTTTTCATTGCCTATCATAAGTTTAAAGTAAAGAAAATATCCAAATTATTTCTTCGCAACATGACCCCCTCAAATTTTGAAACTCCTATCCTTGATGAAACCATGTTGCAACCTGACTCTGACTTGCCTAACTAGACAACACTTGAAACCTCCTCTACATCATCAAAGAGGCCTAGAGATCATGACAGTAATTCCATCCTACCTCCTCACATCAAACAAGTGTATAAATCCAAGGAGAAAGTGGTTGACCCACCTATGGTTCCTCTCGTTCCTCCCCCTAAGAATGACAAGCAACCCATGGTGGATCAACCTGCTCCTTCCCAGATGCAACTTGACAATAGAATAAAAAGAAATAGAGGAGCTAGGGAGCGTAGGCATCGCCATCGTGCTCTTGCTCTCCAGTCACGTGATGAAGAAAATATTGAAAATCATAATCCACATTTTCCAAAAGCAGTTCCTGATGACCCTCCTCCCCCACCACCATAGCCTAATCCTATACCCCATTGCAACCAATATTACATGCTTCAACTGATATTGTCCTTCACACTCCTATTGTCATCAATCTAGATGATGATGATGAGGAGAATGCTAAAATAGATGAAGAGGTGCACAACACTTTGAATACATTATTCTCCTCTTCCATGAGCATACATGATAATTCTCCTCAGACAAGCATTGACCTTGACTCTAGTTCTACAATTGTTACTGTCCCTCTCACTAGTCGCCCACACAAATTTTATACTCAGCAAGATTGGGATGTGGATGACTTTCTTGATGATTGACACACATTTGTCTTACTAGTCTTTTCTTTTTCTTTTAGTGTTTTTGTGTGTAATGTGTTCCCCCGCATTGTTCTAATTGATGTTCTCTCTCTTTGTGACATTCTTCTATTTGTATCTTCATTCTTCTATATGTTGTGACTTTGCTTTCTCTTTTCCTTTTCTTTTTGTTTTTGTTTTTCCTTCCTTTTGGGGATGATGCAAAGCATTGAGACCGGAATGTCTCCTTCATGTTGACCCAAAAGGCATTTTTTTCCTTTACTTTTTTTTTTTTGCCTTCCTTTTAGGGATGATGCAAGCATTGAGATCACAATGTCTCCTTCATGTTGACCCAAAAGGCATTTTCCTTTTCTTTTTTCTTTTTGTCTTCCTTTTAGGGATGATGCAAAGCATTGAGATCACAATGTCTCCTTCATGTTGAATCACAAAGGCTCTTTTTCTTTATCTTTTCCTTTTGGGGATGATGCAAAGCATCAAGACACCCTTTGTCTCTTCCATGTTGACCCAAAATGACTCTTTCTTTTTATTTTTTTCCCTCTTTGTGTCCTTCTAGTTCTATGTATTTGGGGGAATGATGATAGTTCCACTCTCTCTAAACAAACATTGCAGCAATGAACATACAGACCCCAAATCCATAGATCCCTTATGTGTTTGGTGTTTTTAATTTTGGGGGAAACCCCTTTTCCTTCCTTTTTCATTTTCCTTTGCATGACGCAACCTTCCTTGGAAACGTATCACTTGGCATAGGGATTTCCAAGTTGGCTCTCATGTCTTTTTATTTCTTTTTTGCATTTTTCATTTCTCTACTTTAAAGTCATTTCTCACAAAATGGTGTGTAGCAATTCCTTTAAAGTGGGGGCATACATTGGAATTATTTATTTTGCATTTTCTTTTCTTTGTCCTTGGTTCTTAGTGCAACCTTATTACTTTATACGATGTGTTTCTCACTTTGTGGATGACATTGGGTGTAATGTCCTTCATAAGTGTGATCTATCTTAGCATATTACATTCCTCTTAGTGGCCTGATGTGACACACTGCATCCCCTAAGTTGCAATTTTTTTATTCTTTAATTGGTCCTCTCTTGGAGACATTAGAAAAAATGTTCCCTAAGTCAAAGACCTCACATGAACTAAATAAGAATCCTTTGAACATCCCTTTTGCATTTTACCTTTTTTATTTTACATATTGCATTTTGCATATATGGCCACCTTGCATAACACAACTTGCATGCCTGTGGTGCCATCTTGCACTTGTTCATTAGATCCAAGAATATGCAGCTTTTCTTGCCTCATGAATCACAACCCTTGTCTTTTGTGGCACCTTATCAAAGTTATTAGGAGGTATAACTTTGGCATGGTTAAGCGGAAAGCCCAACTAGCGGCATGAATTTCCCCATAAGACACCTGCGTGTGTGTGGGTACATACTAGAGCCGTATGTTTCTCACATTTTCGGCCTTCTCACCCGACAAACAACTGAAAGTTTCATCACCCCAGAGTGAGTACACTTCCTTTTAGAGAAATAGCCTAGATTTGATCCACAACTAGCTGGACAAATAGTCAAAGCTTGATCCAACTTTCCCTCTCTCTTCACTCTTTCACATCACTTTCTTGTGTGATATTTTGTGCTTATGTTTGGTTTGCCATGGGATCTTGATCTTGGGGGTTCGATCATCCCTCTTGATTATAGTTATCTCACCTTACTAGCATGAATACATTGGATCCCTCTTGATATGCATGTCTCGACTACTTTAGTGTGAGTTTGAAGCAAGTTCATCTTCTCACTAAAGTGGGGTCTAAATGTGTCACCAAAAAGTGTATCCTTGACACTTTTCACTCATTTGGGCCTTTTCCCTTGGATTTTGGCCTGGTTTTTGCTTTGATCTAATGTTGTAATGTGGCCAACACATTCACATTAGGCCTTGAATGCTTGCAAATCAATAACAACCTAATGGTGTTTTACAAAGGTGTTGTGAAGTGTTGTAACACATCTTCCCACTTTTCTAAGACCCTTTCAACACAATTCACCTAAACGACCCCTTTTTACCTCTTTCCATGCCTTGTGCCAAAGTGTTGTAACACATTTTCACACTTTCCTATGTAGGCAAACTAGCAGTCTTATCCACATCATACATCATCATTTTCTACAATTTGTTGCCTCTACACAAGCAACTCGTGTGAAACAATAAAATAAAACTGCTAATAGTATCTTGAAAATAAGAGCTTATGCATATCAATTAAATTGACTTCTTGTTTTCAATCATAAACCCATTTGAATCTTACACAGGTTCTCCTATGTAGGTAAACCAGCAACCTTATCCACATCATACATCATCATTTTCTACAAGTTGTTGCCTCTACACAAGTATCTCACACAAAACAATAAAATGTAATTGGTAATAGGCAGTATCTTGAAAAGAAGAGCATATGCATATCAATTAAATTGACTTCTTTTTTTCAATCATAAACCCATTTGAATCTTACACCTTCTCCTATGTAGACAAACCAACAGCCTTATCCACATCATACAACATGATTTTCTACAAGTTGCCTCTACACAAAAAACTCATGCAAAACAATTAAACATAACTACTAATGGTATCTTGAAAATAAGAGCTTATGCATATCAATTAAATTGACTTCTCGTTTTCAATCATAAATCTATTTGAATCTTACACCTTCTCCTATGTAGACAAACCAACAGCCTTAATCCACATCATACATCATATTCTACAAGTTGTTGCCTCTACACAAACAAGTCATGCAAAACAATAAAGTATAACTACTTATAGTATCTTAAAAATAAGAGCTTATGCATATCAATTAAATTGACTTCTCGTTTTCAATCGTAAGCCCAATTGAATCTTTTGAATGCCCTTGTGCACTTGTTAAAATGCATCCTCTACAATTTTAAAAGGCTCCTCAAACACAAAAGAAAGTATAGAAAGATTTAAGCGATCAGTTCTGATATTACATTGAAAAATTGCAATCATAAATTGTAATTCCTAAATCACATTGCTTTTCTAGATAACATCAAAATATCTAAATAATATTATAGTTATTCAGAATGTTTTACAATATTATACAAATATTTATAAAACATTCAATTCTACAGTTTAACATACTTCTTTATCTAAATAATTAACTCCCAACAACTAACACAAAACTAACTAAACATTTAATTGCTAAGACCAACAAACTTTTAGGTAAGATACTTAATAGTGTTTTTCTTCATACCACGACGACTAAATACTGTGATCTAATGACCTTAATCTTTAGAAACGATATGGGTGAGAGGCTCTATTTCATTCATTACGTTGGGCGTTTGAGCTTGGAGAGAGAATGACGCCTCAGAACGTTTTCCCTCACTTCAGCAATATCAACTTCACCAAAATGGTCCTCTGGAATAAAATTACCAGTCACTGGGTCAGGCATCCATGCTGCTTGCTGTCTAACACCATTATCTCCAGTTTTCTTTTGCTGTGGCTCTGCATCAATACTCTCTTCCACTGCCAGCTTAGCTTTTGGTGGAGAATCACTGAAACCTTGTAGGCTTTCATAACAACCAGATAACAAAAATATATTCTTCAATGTTCTAAAAGATAAATAAGTAATATGTTGGCTGTTTAGTTTATTGTTAAACGTAAATTGTATCCTTAAACAAAGTAGCATTAGCTTAAATACCTACCGTGTTAAACTTGGCAGGCCACTGCCCTCAATCTTGAAGGAAGACAAAGCTTCACCAGATAGAACTTTCACTCTGAATATTGATTTGGCCATGACTACACACCCACCTTAATATCTGCAATCCTTTGGGGAAAATATGTGTAATGAGTGGATGACTTGTCAAACGAGGCTGCTTGTTATGTGATGGGTTGCTCTGCATCCCTTAAATAGAGAGGGTGTGGTTCATGAATGCCTGCAACGATTAGAATTTGGAAGGTGCCAGGGATTCTGTGTGATAAGTTTGGTTATTCGCCTATGATAAGTCTTCTTATATTCTCGTGGAAAAGGGTTATTCGCTCAAAGGGCAAAAGGGTTATTCGCATATGGATAAAGCTGTGGCGTCTAATGATACTGTAAAACATTGACATATTCTTGATACTATATTATCAATGGTTATCCTTCAATAAGTCAAAAAGTTATTTTTGACCTGTATAAATAGAATAATTATTTCTTTTTAAATATAGATGAGGTATACGACTGTTATTGACTGTTTGCTCATTGAATTGTATGTTATTTAAGTATTATAATAAATATCTTGACAATATGAAGAGAATATTTAGAGAAGACACACTCAACATCTTTTGTTTGATTTGGTGTGTCTCTCCATGTTAATTGAGTGTGCTTACAAACAATTTTGTGCAATTCTCATTTACAAAATTTAATTATATCTGTCTTTCCCCTCTTAATATGTGTGAGTTGTTGTAGTTTTTGTGTGATATTATGAACCTTTTTGATTTTCTTCTTATTTTTAATTAGGTATATTAGACCAAAGGAGATCATTATTTGTCTATAAGTTTCTAACTCATAACTATTGACACCACCCTATTTAGATGCAATCTTTTATATACACTAAAGTGAATAAATTATTGGTAATAGATTTTACCTACATTATTTACACATTCAAAAAGTAGATTCTCATGCAAGATTTAGATCTACACTCAATGATCTATATTGGATCACTTATGTAGACATATATTTAACCCTACCAATTTTGAGTGCAATTCTCATTTACAAAATTTAATTATATCTGACCTTTCCCTCTTAATATGTGTGAGTTGTAGTTTTTGTGTGATATTATGAACCCTTTTGATTTTCTTCTTATTTTTAATTAGGTATATTAGACCAAAAGAGATCATTATTTGTCTATAAGTTTCTAAATCGTAACTATTGACACCACCCTATTTAGATGCAATCTTTTATATACACTAAAGTGAATAAATTATTGGTAATAGATTTTACCTACATTATTTACACACTCAAAAAATAGATTCTCATGCAAATCTACACTCAATGATCTAGATTGGATCACTTATGTAGACATATATTTAACCCTGACAATTTTTTTAGATTCATAATTAGCTTTGATTCAATCGTATTGCTTCCAACACATCAAAAAATAACTAATTCTATGTTATGATTCAAAATTTATGTGCAAAATAGTAGATAGTTGTTTATTGAACACCAAAATGAACTAAGGTTTTTGCTACTTTTAATTTCTAGTTTACTAAATTAATTCATGATCTATGATAACACTAAATCTTATTTATTGAATTGTATTTCTTGTTATATTCATTAAATATTTCTTTGGTAAATAAATTTTGTTTACTTTATATATTTTTTGAATTGAATGTTCCTATACATTCTAGGGTTTCAATCTTATGGTTTATCCTTCTATGTTTTGATCAACCCTTATTGATGTTTCTTTGAATTATATTAATTAATATTTTTGAATTTTCATTGTTTGGTTTATATTCCATTTATACCCTTAAATCCTTTGATTGAATTTTATTGGTATGAATGTTTTACTATGGATCCTTACAATTCCTTATTATTGGTTTCCTTCATGTGTGCATTATGGATAATGAGCTATATTTGTACACTTTCTTGATTCCCATCCTTCTATCTTTAATTAATTTTCCTTATTTAATGACATTGAGATGATACTAGATGTACTCCATGAATAAAATCATAATATTTAGATAACATCCCATCCTTTATGTCCCACGTTACTAATGCCCTTCCATCTATATTAAAAACAATTTTCATTTCTCCATGACTCATCATAATTTTATATCTTTGAAAATAAGTGATGATGAAACTCTCACCCTTGATACATCTATATGTATTTGTTCATGTGGTGATGTATTATGTCATGAGCATATGTTTTATACATCTAAACGTAACTTTCATTTTTCCTCTTTAGATTCTTCCAAATTTTCCTCTTTTGCTCCATATCATCTCGAGGATTTTAGTGATATGGATTCACATGTTTCCCTTTCCTAGGTATTGGTATTCCTTTTTTTTTCTTTATCTAACTCATGTTGTATTGATGATATATTTAGAGAGGAGTTTGGTGATAGTTCTTTTGCTTTCTATAGGTAATGACTTTGTTTTATGAGGATTTGGTTTATAAAGTATATCATTTGAATACACTACTAATAAAGATAGATCTAGAAGAGATGAATATTCTAAGTTACATGGTAATTCTTTTTATCCGTAGTGTATACTCATATACTGATGATAATACTTTGATGCATGTATTTGGTGATGTATTTATTGATCAAGTGAAACAATAGTTTGATTCATTTAATGATTATTGCAACCATTCCATTTATTTCCAAGTGATTGTATAGATCATTTTATTATTAACTATAAATTAAATATTTTACAAGATTTTCATTGTTCATGTTATAATAGCCCTTCTATGTGAGTTCCTACAAATTTTTTAAACATCATGATAATATCTCACCTTTTTAATGACCATGAAACTTCTTTAAAATCTTTTATAGTTTCCCAATATATTTTTGATTACTTAAAAGAATACATTCTTCTATACTTCATATTACACATCTTAAATATACATACATAAAAATGAAAAACAACATGTAGATCTCTCATAATTTTTACTTAATATATATGAAAAAATTGATTCATCAAATGATCACATACTTAATATGAATACACGTCATGTTGAGTATACTCATTTACATTGCATTGTGAGTAGACAGGACCATGTAGAAATTCATATTGATGGCTATGAACAAAAATTTAAAAATTGAACGATTTTAGTAATGTAATATTTCACGATTCTTTGGCATATCATATCTTGACTTATCCCCATTAGAAAGCTCAAAGTATTCGAATTCCGAGGCCCTTTTAGAGCATGTGTATTTTCATGCATTTTTTATTATTCACAACGAATATGCAAAGCCCTCCGCATTTTATATCCCCATTTCGATTGGGATTTCAATCGCGAATACGTGACAGCATTGACGGCACTGTCTGATGGCCAAATTATTTTCTTGTTAACAAAATGATTATTCCCAACGAATATGCAAAAATCTGTCGAATGATTCTTCCCTTTTTCTGTTTACATTGTCAGATTTGTTTGTTATGATTAGCCAAGTGTTGATGTCTTCCTGATATGCTTTAAATCCAATTTTGAACACACAAATAAAAATTTATTTCTAATGTTCACAAATTTCTGTAAACATGCTATGAAAAGTAATAAATATATACTGTGAAGTTTGTGAATCTGTAATGGATGTCAATTTTTATTATATTGTTATATTTACAAGTTATTAAAATTATATAATAAAAGTAAGATGGAACACAAGTCAATTAAAGATTGGAAGTTAAAATTTTAATCTTTAATGTTAAAATGATGAGGGTCAAGATTTATTTATTAATGGTTTGCTTTCATATATTAGACAATGAGTATTTGTAAGAATTATCCTTCACTTTCATATTTATGTCCTAGTTTATGTCAATGTGGGTGTGATTTATTAGAATATATATTTTTATATCATTGTATATCTAAAACCTCTTCTCATTCTCATGATATGTTTTTAGTTTAAATTTTAAAAAATAGGAACAATGAAAATGCATATAATGTTTCTCATATAAAATGTATTTCTACAAGGATGATTTGGTAGGATAGAAAGAAGAGTATTATGAGACTCTTGATCCCTCCCAACCCCTGCCCTTGTCCCCCAAATAGGCCAACAACTCATATTTTTTTAGTGAAAACATACGTATCCCCCACAAAACGATAATCCTTAAAATCAAAAACTTTAATCCAACTAGCTTTCGAAAAGATATTACTCAGGAATTGGAAATGAGAGTATGAATAAAGAATTGGAGAATGGAGATCTCATAAATTATTTCAAAAAAGAGCTTGAGCATCATAATTAACAATCCAAAAAAGACCTCATTTAACAAAGGTATCACCATTCTTGACAGTATTCAAAACCATGAATCCTTTTATAATCAAATCAATTCTGAAAAACCTCCTTATTAATTTTTTTTGGTAGTAATACTCAACGCCATAGCTTTACCTGTATGGGAATAACCCTTTTGCCATAATGCGAATAACCCTTTTGCGATGTGAATACAAGACACATCATATGCGATCCGCCCATTACACAGAATCCCTATTGCCATCCCCTCTGAGTCAGAAAGGAATCGATTATTCTTCATAGTATATATGAATTACCTGATATCAGAACTTTCACAAAAGCTCAGCATATATACTTTCTAGTTGTAATTTATTTTTCTTTCTTAATAATCTTTTTGTCGATTTGTTGTTATGAAAGCCAACGAGTTTCAGTGATTCTGCACCAAAAGCTGAGTTTCCGGTGGAAAGGGTATTTGTGCAAAGCCAAAGCAAAGTAAAACTGGAGATAATGGTGTTAGACAGCGAGCATCATTGATGCCTGACCCAGTGACCGGCAATTTTATTCCACAGGACCATTTTGGTGAAATTGATAGTACTCAACTGAGGGAAAATGTTCTGAGGCATCATTCTCTCTCTAAACGTCAACTTCATTAATAGAACTAGAGCTTCCCATCCATATAATTCTAAAGATTCAGTGCATTACATTACAATGTTTAGTCGTTGTGGTATGAAAGGAAAAACTACTATTGTGTAGGTAAACATGTATAGCTGCTTTTCTCACTGTTAGATACTTCTATTACAACTTTTTTACTTTATAAGTTGTATTCCATTATTCACCCTGCTATCAACTTCAATCAGAGGAAAGAATTATAGTTCTAGACATAACTAAACATCCATAGATATAAAGTAAGCATTTATTTGTCACCACATCAATATAATGTCTTTTTCCTTGATTGATGTGAAATTGGTAAAAAGACACAAGGAAATAAATAATTTTTGTTTAATAAGTTAAAAAAATAATATTAGCATCTTAATTTTATGAATAGTATAGTAGTTGGCAAATATTGAAAAAAATTCATTTGAATGGGCATGAAGTGCTTAAATTAATCTTTTTTAAAATGATTATTTTTTATTAAGTAAAAATGGGGTTATAGGGTTCCTACATGATACAAAACATCAAAATTCTAACAGAATAGAGTACTATGAGACATAGAACCCACATAGTCTCAGAAATGAAAGAACCAATTGAAACAAACGACACAAAATAAAGAAAAGAGGAAAACTAATTGCCACCTTACAAAGTATTGAGTTCCTTGAGGCTTCTAATAGTCTCCATCTTGTCTATGATCAATTTCATCTTCTTTCAAAGGGAGTATTATCATATTGTTAGAGAAAGTCTATTTCTTGATCTTATTTATTCTTAGTTGAACACTATCATATTGTTGGTAGAGATTCTCACAATAGGTTTATTGAATGTTATAATAGAAGAGAGAGAGAGTTAAAAATTTATCTTGGTTGCTACTAATATTGATCATGTTGGAGTCGAGCTTATCAGTTCTATCTTTATGAATCCCTTATGAGGCGTAGATCTCATAAACCATCATGTGTAGAGGGTGACCTAGGAAATACATATCTTACTATTGACACCATCTCCCAAGCAATCAAAAGATAGAATAAAAGGAGTTTTTCTATTTAATTTTGATAGGTGAGGATGGAAAATATCTCTTCTTCTTCAAGCAATCCTTGAGCGTAGCTTGAGTATCAATATGACCGATAATAGGGAATAATGAAGTAATTAAACTTAGGGATTGAACATTAGGAATGAAATTATTGGTATATATGTGGTATTAAGAGCTTTACTTTGGGGATCCCTCATCAAGTAGGAATCAAAATATTAAATATTTTAGGTTGTAGGGCTTCAAGTTCAACTTGATACAAAACACATTAGTCAATAGATAAATATTTATATGAATTATCTTCCTCAAAATAAGTAGGGTCTCTAGAAATTTCATTAAAGTGGGATAAATATATAGAGCATAAGATGGGTGATGGGGTTTTTTCTTTGATTATAAAAGAAAAGGAGTCATAGAGAGCTACTAGGATTTTGGGGCTATAAATTTCGAAAGTAGACTCAACATTGGAAACAATAGTAGGGGAATCATTAGAGGTTTTTTTATGGGTAGTAATTCCTATACCACTAATCATCTTAGTAAGGGAGGGAGATGAAGCCTTCATAATAGTCAAAATATTGGGTACACTCATAGTGGGGGAAAGAGAGTTTCTTAAGTGGAAAGAGTATAGAAATAATATTAGGCCTTAATTAATGTGGATTTTGGCCTTGTTTGGGAGAAATTTCACCATAAACATGGTAAGTGCAAGCTAATAGGCCCACTTTTAGTGAAAGTGTTAGGGTTGAAAAAATATTGATAGGAAGGAATACATATTTCATAAATAAATGGGTACCCATTTAGGATCGGGCTCCCAAACCTAAATTTCTACCCATATGAAATGAGTACATGTTTCTAAATGAAATAGGTCTCCATTGCTATTTATATCATATTATTGCTCCTTTTCAAAATGGGTACACATTTTGGAGTGGGTACACGTTTCATAAAATTTAAAATTTGACACCCACAAATTTTATTTTTTAGGCCTAGAAACCCAACTATTAGCCTTGGACCTACAAATACAATGCCATGAAAACAAGAAAAAAAACTAATTTTAGCAATACGTTTGACTTTGGTTTTGATATTTTGACAAAATTAAAACCCATTAGAGATGATGCTATCTAGTTTTCAAATATGTTTTATTATGATTAACTAATTTCTTAGGAAAGTGGTTCATAAACTTGAAATGTTTAGGCATTAGTATTTTCAGCAACTTTTAATTTTTAAATTATTTAAAAAAAAATATGTGATCAATTTAGATATCATTCTTTACACAATGAAAAATAAATCATATTATGATTAAATTAGCTCAAATTATGTTGGTCTAACACAAGGGGTTTTCAAAAGTAGCAATTAGGAATTTGATAATAAATTAATTAAAAATATAAAAAAATGCCCTAATGAAACTTCTAATGAAACTTCACCAAAATACATATCTTTCCCCAAAAGGAATTAAAAAATACTTTTATTTAGGTCAAATTATGTTGGTCGTACACATGCGTCTTTTGGTTGTAAGAGAGTGGTTTAAAAAAGTGATTTTTATACATACTATAAAACAATCAATTTGTATCATCTAGGTATTATAAAAAGTCATATATTTTAAAACTAGACTCAATGTCCTACATTTTATAATACTAGACCTTGTTAATATTCTATGTGTAAGTGCTTCAATTTTTTTACTCCAACTATGACAATCTTTGATTTTTAGGGAAAAACACTTCCATTTTTTTGGAAAAAAATTGAACCCATTATCTTGCACTTACCCAACTATTAGAGACAACTAAGGAGGAAATGGGAAAAGCTGACAAGGAAACCATACCATGCTAGTTCTCTCTTCTATCTAGTTAGCTAAAACTAAAATTTGATGTAGTGTTTAAGGAAATCCTAATAAGATGATTTCTAGAGGAAATGTAAAAAATTAGCAAGGCAAACTAGTTGCTACTTATAAAGGGTATACTAGTTTTGAAGCTGGAACTTCCACTCTTTTTTGGGGTATAAATTTCGTGGTCTCTCTTGGTATCACTTGCTTATAGATGGAAGGAGACTCAAAACACATCATTGGCTGAGCCTAATTGGATACATGCATTCAAAATAGAAATTTGGTTCCTACATTAATGATGATAGGAAATCATTGCAAATGTTTTTAAAGGTGAATATTAGACATACATTTGGAGAAGGCAACAAGATGGATGGCAATTTTTCCAATTAGGGCATAACTCTTAATGGTTGGATGGTTTGGAAAATCTACTCCAATCTTCCTCGAAATATAATAAATTTAATGAATAATGATACTCAAAACCACTATGGTTGATATCTTACAATAAATGTTAGGATTATGGGCTTTTCCTAGGTGGTTGGCTAATGCCATATCATCATTATCTTTTTAGATAGAACTCCTTTATTTATATTTTTCTTTCCAAGATGGACCTATAATTAATTTTTGTGTGATGATATGATTACTCAACTAAAACATTGTACAATAGCAATTGTTTATGTCACATGGGGAATGTCCTCATTCTAGCATATGGTTGTGCTTTTTCTCTTCCACATTACATTGTTTCAATGAACATATGGATTCAAGTTGGAATTTTGAGCTCTATTCTACTATGTAAGAGATTCAAGGTTACTATTCTCTTTTGTAGACCCTAGTGAGTATTATGGGAGGAGAATGGGTCCAAGTCGAGTCTACATGTAAAATTCTTCAGATCAATGAAGATTTGTGGCTATTTTTTTAATGGTGGATTAGAATTATATTTTGAGAACCTTAATTATCATGTCCCTACCATTTTAGCACAATTTTCTAAATATTAAAAAGATAGGTAGGGCATAGGTAGGTCATTATATTGAAAGTGTTAAGTTTTTAGTCATGGAAGACTATATTACATTGGCTACAAGCATGGGAATGCAAAGAATTGAATTCAAAAGAGTGGGCAAGTTAAAAAGATAGAATTGCAATAAATAATTTACTTTAGCAAGAAGAGAAGATGGCAAGGTTACAAACCAATATATAAGGAAAAACCTACCAAATCCTTGGTATGTTGTGGGTATGCATCTCATCCAATACATCACCTTTGGGAAAGTATGGTTTCATGTTCTCTCACCATTTCTCTCTTCTGAAATTAAATGGTTTTTTTCTTTCTAGATAAAAGGAAAAATCCTTAATATTATTAATAGCATAAAAGTTAAGAAATTACATGTATATAGCATAAAATCTTACAAAAGGTTTACAAAATATAGAGATGATAAGGAGGCCAAAATAAAACACAATTCCATGTATACCAGCTGCTTGACATGAGGAGGCCAAAATAGAACGAAAGCCTCAAACTAGAAAGTGTGAAGACAGAGAGATGACATTTTTTATGCAGGGGATTGGATGTACTACTCATACCACTGTAGAGGTGGCACCAAAATCCACAATCCATTGGAGATATGACATAGGCTCCAAATTGTTTACCTTTTAAAAGTAAATGGTTGTTATACTTGCAAGAGAGAAGTAATAATAAAAATATGTGGGTGTTATTGTTAGAAATATAATTGGCAAATAACCTAATTTTATTGTAGCTATAAATATCAACAACCTTGTTATGAAGAAATGATAATAATTTATTCATGTAAATATCACATGAACATAATTGAATGAGATGTAATTTTCTAGCTATTTTTTGAATGGATTAAGGACTTTGAATTTTTACATGGATCATATAAATGTAAGGGAAACTAAACTTTCCTTGGTATGATCTAAGCTTAATTAATAAGATGCATATCCGAATAAGTAAAATTAATTTATATTGGAGAGGTAAGTGTTCTTGGCTAGTATATTATGATATTGCAACGATTAAATGTAGATAGTAAATATAAAATAAATTTACTTAGTAGCTTAACTAAAGAGTATATACTTTGAAAAATATTTAGGTTCTTTACTATTTATTTTTTGAAAATTTATATCAATGAAGTTTCTTGCATCTTGTTTGTTGGGTATGTATTTAAATTGGGATTGAGTCCATTAATTTGGGTCAAGTGAATATAAATTTTAATATAGTATGTGGTTATAGAATTTTCCTCTATCTTCTCATTTGGCATTTCATAATTTCTACTCTCTCTTTTTTCTCATCATTATCACCTTTGTTTTGTGTTTTTTAATGTTTATAAACTAGTAGTATTTAAAAATAACATTGTAGGGATATTGTTGTATCACTAGTGGACACATTTTTTAGGTGGAGGAGGATTGATCTAGATGGAAGCAAGAATTAACCTTGTGAGAATAAAACACATCCACTTTAGTGACAATTCAAGATTCACAAAGCAAAGAGATTTTTGAAGTTTGTAAGATTAATCATTTCTCTCATATTTACACATTGTTGCACTTTTTTCCAGAAGATTCGTTCTCCTACTTCTAGTATGGACAATTCATCTCCCACCATCACATGTTGCATTAGAATTCAAAGGAACTTTACCAAGAGCATCTAGAAGTTCTTTCTAGTAGAAGATCAAATGGATCATTTGAGCATCATATTTTATGGAGGCTACATATTCTCTCTTCATTTTAATTTATTATTATCATCTCCTTTTTTGGAGGGTAGTTTTTCCATCAGGGTTTTCTACCTTTCTCAACTTTATGGGAAATTTTCATTGTAAATGGGTACCTCACTAGGCCTAGTTGGTGGGACACATCAATCTCTGTATTTACCTAAGATGTGCTTAAAGGGGGTTGTTAGAATATAATTATTATTTGATTCATTCATATTCTACTTTATGTATTAAGCCACCTTAGATGATATTGTGTCATTTGAAGAGTAAACTCTTCAAAGATATGTGGCACTTCTCATTTTCCACTTGGTGGAGCATTACTCCTACAGTGATTGGAACTCATCATCCTATATATAAACAATCTTTCTCGGTGTAAATATTATCCCATTAGACCATCAACCTTTTTGTGAATTGCTTTCATTTTCATTTTCCTTTTTTTTTATATTTTATTCTCACAAGGTTGGTTCTTGCTTCCATCTATATAGATCCACCTCCACCTACAAATTCTCCTAGCTCAATCCACATATATATGTGAACAAGATTGAAATTAATGAGAAAGACTCTTAAAATTATATGCACATTCTTTACAATTTTGGTGCATTAAATATAATTTTTTCACTATTAATTATTCCTTTGATTCTCTAAGATGAGAGACTTGGTTGTTTGAAAGATCTTCAAATATGTTAATTAAATGTTAATGAATGTCTTTAAATACTAGAACATAACATCAAATTTTTTAATTTGTGTAGATTATCTTAAGGTACAAAAATAAAAGGATAATAGTTGACCAAAATTTGAATCTAAATTTTAAAAGCTTAGTGGTATGGGCACTAAATGTGAGATCAATCCTATGATCATTATTGATCTTAGGCGGGTAAATAATAAAACTTAGGTGGCTAATGACTATATTAGGGTAGGTGTATGGATAATTAAATAAACCCAAGAATTGGATAAATGCACTAGATTATGTATGTATAAGGATAAGATAGGGGATAAATATTTTGAGATGCATGTTTATGAATAAATAAGAAAGGCTAGGGGAATGAACACAACTTCACACAAGATTACATAATTTGTGGATATGTATATGTATCAAGAAATTTCCTCAAAATTAAAAAAACTAATTGGAAAATGTTAGAAAAACTAATTGAGAAATGGTATGGATATAAAATTTTTACCATCACAATATTATTAGACCTTAAATTCTTCTATTGTGTATATTTTCATGCTACACCACTTAACTGTTAATGTTCCTTATGATTTTTTTACGTAAACTCCCTACTATACATGAGTTCAATTTTAATTTGAAAATATGACTTGAAATTTTTATAGATATAAATATTCACTTTCAATTTAATAAATACAAAAAATTATTCATAATTGAATTTTCACACTCCTTACACTTATTCTCGTGTTTAGAACTCTTTTGAAATTTATCTATTTAATATTAGAGGGGAATACGATATCCTTCACATACATTTATGTTTATTAAACAAATGTATACAATGTAAAACATAAATTAAATTAAATTTCAAATCTAGAGAGAAATTTAGTAAATAAATAAAAAAATTAAAATAAAATGAGAAGGATGAGATATACATATCTCTTAATTTAATATTTTTATTATGGGAGTTAAAGTTGTGAAAAGTCAATTTGTTAATGTCTATAAAATAATGTCTTTAGAATGCTTTCTATCTTTTTTTTTTAAAAATAGAATTATTTTTTGTTTGATCTTGAGTTACTCAAGGTTTATTCTAATAGTCATGAATATTTTCTTTAATGTAAGAATTTCAATTAGTAAACATTAGTTCTATAGTATAACTCAATATAAATCTATATATATAAATGTGCCTAAAGATGATAGTACTTAGATATACATGCGAGGAATTTGTCAAGTTCTTTTAGGTCAAACCTCTTAATGGATAGGATGTATAGACTTATACAAATATTTGAAGAAAACCTATGTAATTCCATGGAAAAAACAATTCTAAGGAAATCGATACTAAATAGTGATATCAAATCATATGCAACTTGAGCTAAAATATATATTTTTTCATTTCAATAGTAAAATCCATAGTAAGCTATATAAATAAATCACACTCATAATCATATAAGCTGAGATATAATAATAGGTCATACTAATAATGTCAGACAAACTAAATTTCTCATTGATGACAATCATGAAGAATGAGAATAATGAACTAAACTCACCAAGTTATGGTCTAGATATTCCCATGTATGAATAAAACTATGAAATAAAATTAATGAGAGATAATCAAAAATATTTTTCACATTAAGTAAAATTCATATTCCATATTATTTCCTTTTATTTATTATGAACTTAATGGGTTATACTAAACAATTAACTAATTAATATTTGATACATATACCAAGTAGGAAAAAATATTAAGCACTTATCACACAATAGAAATATTTGATACGACCCTCTTATAAATAATTATAAAAATAATATTATCCCTCAGGGGTAGTTTCAATGGTAAAACCATTGAAAAACATAGATCATGGTTATAGATTTGATTCCTCTAAATATAACCTTGATTGAGTGGAGGGAAAATCATGTAGACAAAGGTAATGTTGGTGTGTGTTAGGAATTTTCTTTGTGGGTACCACCAAGTATTTATTACTTTGTTAAATAAAGTGTGAAAAGAATGTCATAAACCAATAAATTTATATTGACATAATAGAATCTCTAGGTATGTAAAACTATTTTTTGGAAACTATTTTATTTTTAATTTTAGTTTATTTACTTTATTACATATTATGCACCTAATATAGGATAATATTTCTTAGGTAGGTATCTACTTAGGTAGGTTGTACTTGCATATGTGACTCATAACTTCCTAGTTTGGTAGAGATGTGTACATATATAACTACATCTCCTATTATCCCACATTATTTGTAAATTGTCATGTCTTAATAGTGTCTCCTATATATCCACTTGTAGCTTAGTATTGAGAATCTATCTTGTGTCTCTTTTTCATATTAAATCCTTAAAAATAATATCAATATTCTATCAATTTGGTCAATTAATTTCCTTATTCTTGGCTTTAGCCTTCTTGACCTTGGATGGCTATTTACATAGCCATACCTTACATATTATTAGAGTGGGAAAGTATCCGAGGCTAGTCTTTCAAAATTGAGAGAGATCATTTTCTAAATGTTCCTCCTTTTTTTTTTGTGTTATGCCTATATTTTTGTGCTTGGTGGAGAAAATATGATTTTGTAATTGAATTGAGCACCCAAAATAGTGGTTTTTTTCTTTTTTTGTATCCCTTGATTTAAAAGTAATCAATTATAGTTATTGTTAAAAGGGGTAAAAGAACTAGGTTTTGAAGGAGCCCTAGAAGCTATTACAAATAGTAAAATGTCAGAAAAATCATAGTTTTCCCATAGTAAAGTTTTAGATTTATCTTTCTTGACCTTGGGTGACTATCTCCATAGTCAAAGGTCTCACATAGTATTAGAGTTGGAAAGTGCCTAAGGTTACTCTTTCAAAATTGATAGAGATCATTTTCTATAGGTCCCTCTTTCTTTGTTGTGTTATCCATATATTATGGAGCATGGTGGATAAAGTATTATTTTTTAATTGAGTCAAAAGAACTCAAGATAGTGGATTTCTCGTTTTGTTGTATCCCTAGATCTATAGGTAAGAAATTATAGTTTTTGATAAAATAGGTGTAAAAGGTAGGTTTTCAAGGGGCCCTAGAAGGAACTAAAAAAATATTTTTTCTTAGAAAAAATAATCACATAGTAAATGTTTAGATGAAACACCTAATACTAAAAATTAAAACTAATATAGCTAAAACCATGTACACAAAACACAAGACTCGCACAAGAGAAATTATATTTATTTTAGGGTGTTAGTGTAAAGGAGGAGATTCACTAATCCCAAGTCTTAAGACAAATAGGGTCTAAATGGAGTGCATTTCCATCGGTCACCTCAAATGACATAGACTCAAAAGATGGAGGTTCAAGATGAAAGAGATTGAAAAAGGTATTTAAAATAGAGCTTCTAGAACGCTCATAGATAAAGGACCTTAGGGATCGAAAGAGAATATTATATCGATCTCTGGGACAAAAGGAAAAGCTCTCAACCAAAGGATGTTTGCACGGGAGTGGGATGATAGTGTGACACACTATTGTCTCAAAGGCATGTTGGTGTCTCGTATAGATGGAGAACAGGATCCTTTACATAGAAATCACAGAATATACTAACTATTTAGAATTGAAGGTTTGCCTATTCTGATTAATTAAGAGAAAACATGAATGAAAAGTAATATCACAGAAGGGAAATTATCAACTCATGGAAACTCTAGTGCTATAAGGCCTTTCACAAAGCTCCACAAAAGAAACTTATACACAAGGTGAACAAGCAAAACTATTTGGGTTTATTTGGGGCTTACCTCAGTTAAACACCCATTTTAGTGTTTCTACCTCCACATACAACCAAATAGATAGAGAGTATAAAAGAAACAAAGTAAAGTAGACACAATGAGTGATAGAAGAAAACCTCGTAATGGAGGAGAACTCGTATAACAAAATAGATAGCTAAGTGATAAAAGAAAACACCACAATGGAGGAGAACCCATATTATGAGATAAATAGACACAATAAACTATGCTAGCAAATAGACAAGAGAATAAGAGAGCCATACCAATAGTTCGTGGCTCCCTCTTGACTTGATAGACATGACATTGAGTGCTTGCAAGAGAGATTTGGTTTTTGGTGAGACTTCAATTTGATAAAGCTTCATCATTGAATTGTGATGTAGAAGAGAGAAGCAAGTTAGAGTGAGAGAATGTGAAAATGCTTGCAAATGAGGGTGAAAATGAGAGTTTTGTGAAGTTGCATGGGTAGGAAGAGTCGTTACACTTGGAATTCTACCATGATGAAATGTATCATGGGAAAAGATTCTTGAGATTCCTCATTTGAACTCGTAAAGCTCAAGGAAACTAATGTGCGGTGTAGATTTCTACATGTCGTGTAGGCATCCAACTCATAACTTTGTAAAAAATAATGTGGCTAACTATTGTCACTTCATCAATACCCCTTGTGGAGTTAAAATCACAATATTATGACTCATAAGGTTCTTCTCATAAATGTGGCTAGGTGCCATAAATGCAGGGGAAAATGCATAATTATGAAATTTTCATGGGGTGCAATTTTATGACATTACATTTTGCCCCCACTTTAGTGAGGTGATTTTTTTAGAAAAATCAGCTACACTAAAGTAGAAAGAAACACTAGTATGAACTTGAAAATTTGAAAATTTTATAGATTTATGTGCCAAAAGGATACTATATAGGATGTTGAGGTCAAGAAAATGGATACTAATGATGTCCCCAATGATCGAGCTCAATGATAAACCATAGTATTAAATGTGAGGTTTCTTTTTTTAAAACTCAAATTTAGGTCAGCTAAAGAACCAAAAGAAGCTACCATAACGAGAAGAATTCTCAAGAAAAATTTAGTGGTTCAAAAGGAAAATATGATGAAGAGGTGAGTATATAACCCCTCCTATTTTTGCCCCTAGCTAGGTAGGGTAAAAATAGGAAAAATGGAAGGACCATGTGCACCGGGAAAATTGGTCAAAAATGACCTATATATACCCGAGAGGGCTCATAGAAGGGTCATTTTCACTATTCACCATGAAAAAATTATTGAATTTATGAGAGAAAAGTCAAAAAAATGCCTTGCAGATGTGACAATGTGGGTCCTAGGATCAAGCAACTATGCTGGGCCATACTTGAGGGTGAAGAAGTTGATGAGGTACATCAAATTTGACCATTTATGTCCATTTTTAGGAATTTTTAAAAATATTTTCAAATCTAGAGTAGCACATGTGCGTTTGGTCGACATGAAGGCATCCACCCGACGAGTTGTTATCCAAAGAACATGTTAAGCAAATTTTTTCCTATGTCTAGATTTTTGTTTTTTGGCTTTATTTTAGTCTTCAGGGTGATCCGCACGCAAGGAGTTTGTATTTTTGACAGACACACAATGCGCCATGTGGTGGCTACGCGTGTATTAATAATTGATTTCTCCTCAGTCGAAAGTTAGACCATGTGTTAGCCTGGCGAACATTTTCTTGCATCCAATTTTTGCAAATCTGAGATTATCCGCCCTTCTGACACATCATTCCTTTGCGCTATGAAGTTGTATCTTGGGAATGTTCACTCAAAGTCTGTCAGAATGCATTTTTCCTTTTCCAATGAAGGGACATGAGTCGGTGCCGCCAAATCCACTTGGGTGATCGACAAGACTATTGCTAGACTATCTTTCTAGGATTAGAGCGATTACAAGGGCTAATCCTATTGAAATATCTAGACGATATAAATGTGGTAGTTGAAGGTTGATGAGTAGGATTCCAGCAACCTAATAAAGATCTAGAATCAAATTTCCAAGCTATTAGGTTTGGACGTTTGGCAGTCATTAATTCTAGACAAGGACGACATTTCTCTCTTCTAGGTAGCTATATATTGAGAACAACAACATAATGAAGGGGTTTGTGAAGTTTTCCTATCAAAAAAGTTTTCCTTATGCTTTCTTAGTTAGTAGAAATATTTTCTTTAAAAGTTCATAGAACACTACTTCACTCTGGCATGTTATGTCTATTTTATGATCAAACTATTATCGAATTGGGATCCAATCTCTATTTTAAAGTTTATTTGAATCTGAAATATGAGTTATTTTGAAGAAATACTTGAAACTGTGCATGTTATGGTCCTTGTCAATATTTATCTCTTTATATCTTCATCCAGAATAGAACACTGTGTCTTGCTAAATCTTAATAGTTTGGTTATTAGATTTCCATGTTGTTTGTGTATATGGCAAAATTATAATCTTTAGAGACTAGACTATGTCATTGGACTTCTCCATTTTCTTTTTAATGTTATCATTTATTCATGATATCTTATATTAGGATGAAGGGTTTATATTGCCTTTGAATGTTTTTCTATTAATTCTAAAACTTATGTGTTTGATTCAGATCTTAATATTCACTTCCCCCAGGTCGATTGAATGACTGCATATGTGCTTGTATCGAGCCTCTATTGTTCATTCTCCTCCCAACAATGAAGGGAAGTGGTGTTCTGTGTCTATCATATCACTCATATAGGGAAACTTGTGGTTTTGAAATGTTGTAAAAGCGGTGCATCACCATTTTTCGTGTTATTTTGTTTGTATTTCTTTTTCCCTTTCCAAAACTCAGAGAAGAGACGACTTTCTATAAAAAATCTTGAAGGTATTCAATGAGGCGCATATTGCACCCCACTTGCTAAATTTCCCATAAGACTGTTGGAGAGGTGCAGGATTTTATGATCAATAATTATTTTTTTGGCATGCCCGGTGGGACCTATTCCAAAGGCTTGATTAGAAGTCAGAAATATTTCTAGATACGACCAGAGGAAGGAAACTGGAGGTTTCATGCCTAGGGTTCAAACAAGAGCATCATCGAAGGGTAAATTTTAGTACTCTTAGTTACCAGCCTCGGTACCTATGAGAATAAGAGTCATAGGTTTTGTATCACTTGTGAGAAGTAGAAGAGTGAGGAGTAAGAGTCCGATGTTTAGAGCCTTATCTACTCCACTTGGAGGCCAAAGTTTCCAAATAAGAATACCAATTTACTCGATATATAGGAACCTTTTCTCCATGGCCCACGTACCCCCTCCCGCTCCCAAAAGCTTTGTAACCTAGGATAGTGGTAGTCCTCTATGGCCACCTACTCCACCCGATGTTTGGCCCATCATATTTGCTAATGCCCTCAAGGCTATTCCAAAATTTTCTAGGGAGGACTTTAAAACCCCTTCTGAACACCTCCAAGATGTAGTGAAAGTATGTAGGGTGCACAATATCATGGAGGAAAAATTGCTATGAGATTTATGGGTGCTTCTTTTAAAGGGAAGGCTCAAGACTGGTACAGATCTTTGACTTCTAGTTCTATCAGCTTGTGGGATGATCTCGAAGAAAAAAATTTCAAACATTTTTCAGAGAAAGGATATCGTTCCTCGCTATTACATCAACTAATTACCATCAAGAGAGCCCCGCAAGAAGCTATGAGTGACTTCAACACCAGGTTTAAAAAAAATTGGTAGAGGATCCTGACTACTGCACAACCTCTAGTTGCTATGGTGTTCATGTTCTTTTCGAAGGCCATCAATTCAGATATTGCGGTCCTGATAACTTCCATGGGAGGAGATACTCTACCCGATGCCTACAAGCTGGAAGTCCACATAAAGAATAGTTTGATAGATGCAGGAAAGCTTCCACCATGACCTACAATGCCTCGTTTCCCTAAAATATTAGGTGCTCCACTCTAAGAAGAGTCTTTTTTGAACACTCTAATGACATAGACAATGAGCCCAACTCCACCCCAATCTATGTACGTATATCCTACCGCACAACCAAGCATGTCAGGTTCTTCCTCTATAGTAGTGGACCTTAATGATATGAAGAGCCTAATGTAATCCTTTGCTAATGAGCTAGTTCTCATCAAGTGGCAACAAGAAGATCCTCTGAAATAAGCAACTCAAACGTACCAAGGAGGTAGACCCTTCTATCAATAGAACTGATAGAGTACATATCAAGGACCTTTAGGTCGGGGAGGTCAGCAAGTAGCTTCTACCAACCAAATAGTCTTGGTTACCATGACGTTACAAATGGTCAAGGACATCCATAATAAAGAATTAGTACCAGGTCAAAATAACCTAGCAGATGATGAAAATGCATGGTGTTTTCCTTGTAATGATAGTCATATGCCTCAGAATTTCCCCAAAGGAAACCTGCAACAAAGAATAGCAGAGTAGAGGAACAAAGATGTGCAACCAAATACAAAAGGATATGAGTCTCTCGAGATGGAGAATGCCCAATTTAGAGCACAAATGCAAGGGATGTACGTAGAACAAGAGCTAGACATAGCACCCGATCAAGCACTTTTCTCTTGGATGGAAGAAGAAGATGCAGTTTTTGCAAACAAAGCTCTGACAACCAGCACTCCACAGGTGCAGTCAGATTACAACACCAAATCTAAGAGAAGACTCATCGAGGAATATGTGCCACAGGTGTTGCCTCATTTGTAGTCTCACCAGCCACCATTACATGAGAGACAATTGCCCCAATCAACTACTTAGCCATCTGTTCAACTGACTCAGCAACAATAGATTCCACCAATGCTCGAAAAGTTTCTTGATAAGGCATCAAACCCATTCACAACAAATCATCTTCCTCAAAAGTCAAGGGATATTCCACCATTTAGACCAAAGATTCGACTAGTCGGAATGCTCAATGTGGTGGAGTAGATGAAGAAGGCACCTACTAATGTGTCTCTATGGGACGTAATATCTATCCCCAAGCAAAAGATGTTGCTTCAAGAAGCACTGAAAAATGAAGAACGAAGGTTACAGATAGATGAAGTTTCGCCATGTGATCTGAATAAAGACAAAGTGTCTATGCTAGATCCTAAAATTTTGAAGGTTGTAGCTTATATGAATGATGTGGATAAATAAAAAGAGAAAGAGGTAAGCAAGCCCAAGCCCACTCCTTTCTTTTTGACATTAATTGTGGGGGATAAAATTCTGCACAAAAATATGATTGACTCGGGAGCCAGTACAACAGTCATGCCAAAGCAAGTGGTTGATGCCTTAATGCTCAAGTATGAACCTTTGAAAAAGGGAATCATGCAACTGGATAGAAAGAAGGTTTTGACAGTCGATCGGATCAAATATCTAAACCATTTTTTCGTGCCCAAGCCAGACAGTTTCATAGGTGGTAGTAATAATCGACATTCCCTCAGTTTTCAAGATCTGTCTCTCTAGAGATTTCACTCCAAAGTTGGGCAGATATTTGGCACTAGATTGGTCCCATCTGATATTAAGAACCAAACATGGAGCAAAGATGAATATTCTCTCAAAATATTTGCATCCTGAACACATAGAAAACAATGTTGTTCTTTGTTTTGAAGTTGCACATACTTCTTTTTCAAAGCAAGAAGGGTATTGCCTCAAAATGTTGGAGGATGAAGAAGACACAAGTGAGAAGACCCCCGAAGAGGAGGTTCTCCTTAACCAGTTCATTGAATCTGACCCATTCGACTATTTCCATGCCACGAGATTGGGTACTTATGTCATATTTGATGATGATTCAGTCCATCCAAAACTAATGAAAGATCGGGTAAGCTATGCGATGGATAATTGCCTGTGGACCTTGTACTTTGATGGTGCTAAATGCAAAGTCAGTTCTAGGGCAGGAGTTTGGCTGCTATCTCTAACAGGATCTAAGACCCTCAAGGCCTATGATTTCTAGTTTTCATGCTCAAATAATGATGCAGAGTATGAAGCATTAATCCACGATCTATTTCTTGCTAAGAGGATGGGTGCGAAAATATTGCAAGTATTTGGACATTTCGAGTTGATAGTAAGCCAAGTCCGTGGACAAGCAGTGGCAAAAAATATGAGGATGAAGGCCTATAAACATCAGATATGGGAATTAATTGAGGGTTTTGAAGCTTTCAATGTGCAAGTTATTCCTTGATCCCTGAATGGTATAGCAGATCAGATGGCTTCCATTGGCTCCCAGTTTGAGCTGGGTTTTGACTCAAAGCAAAGTGCAGTCCACATTATTGTCTGACCGTCAATTCCTAACAATGATCAAAATTGGAAAGTGTTTGAATATGATGCCCAAATAGCCACTTTCATTCAAAAGTCAGAAGGACCTTCTGATCATTCAGAATTAGAGTTTCAACCATCCAAAGGGCAAGTCATTTAGCTAAAGGCAATAAGTTCCCTCGGGTTTTGATTTCCCTTGAGAATCTTTTTGATTGCGAAGATGTGAGGAATGGAAAGTAGAGGTTCATAGCCGATGAAAAGGATTATGAAGAGTTGGATGTCGGGAATGATAGAAGACTGAAAGTCGAAAGAAATGTATAGTGGGAAGACAGAGAAAGGCTAAGAGATCTACGCTCTAAGTACGAATGAGCTATAGCATGGACCTATGATGACCTCAAAGGATACGATCCTGGTATATTCAACATACCATTGACTTGGTGGAAGGGTTGAAGCAAAGGCATGTTAATCTGAAGGTCAAAGCACTGATGGCACAAGAACTCACTAAACTGATTGAATCTCGAATCATTTATCCGATTAAACACTTGACTTGGGTGTCTAATTTAGTACCAGTTCAGAAGAAAAATGGTGATATCAGGCTTTGTGTCAATTTTTGGGACCTGAATAAGGCCTCGCTAAAAGATCATTATCCTTTGCCATCCATGGAGCAGATCTTGGAGACAGTGGCCAGGTTGGAGATGTTCTCACTGCTTGACAGAGTTTTAGGGTACAATCAAGTACTTGTCAAAGATGGTGACCAACATAAAATGACATTTACTACCAAGTGGGGAACTTTCACATATGCAAAGATGCCCTTCAAACTCTCAAATTATGGCGTGACTTTTCAGTGGACCATGGACATTGATTTTGCAAGATTGATCAATTCAATCATTTTGATTTACCTGGATGATCTGATCATTTTGATTACCTAGAACAGGTCTTCCAAAGGTGCTAAAAGTTTGGGATTTCTTTTTAAAATCCCAAAAAATGTGTTTTCAAAGTACCTCAAGGTAAAATTCTTGGCTTTTTAGTGTCCAAGGAAGGAATTGCAATAGACTCCAAAAGATTCAAATCTATAATGGATCTACCCTTACCAGTAAATCAAAAGGCGTTACAATCTTTCTTAGGAAAGATCAATTTTGTCAATCATTTCATTTCCAACTTTGCAGGCATTGAAAGGCCCATCACGTTGATGCTAAAAAAGAATCTGATTTTCAAATGGACTCTTGAAGGAAAGGAAGCTTTTGAGAAGATAAAGAAGGCTATCTTCGTTGCTCCGGTACTAGCCAATCCAGATTTTTTGAAATATTTTTTGTTATATGTATACAGCGGTCAGCATATAATAGCTTTCATGCTCACTCAAAAGGACAAGAAGGATAATGGAGAGAATCTGATTTATTTTCATTCAAGAACCCTCAAAGGTTACAAAATTAGATATAAATTTGTAGAGAAACATGATTTTTCCATTATCAAGAGTCTCAAAAAGTTTCGACACCTAGTGTCGGCCAATAAGATCACCATTTTGGTTGCTCACCCAAGTGTAAGGGAATACATCACTAAGGGAGAAATAACCAAAAAGAGAGCCAATTGTATCACCAAGATCTTGGAGTACGATGTGGACATCAAGCTGACTAAGATGGTGCAGGGAAGAGGCCTGTGTGAATATCTTGCACAAGAGTCAAGTTCTAAACCCGACAAGGAGATTGATCAAGTCTTTTCAAATCAGTTCGAATCTGATGAATCTTGGGTAATGGATCAAACATTATACATGCAGAAAGGATACTATCTAACAACTCTCCCCTCCCACAAATGAAGATACTATTGGTTGCAAGGCACCAGGTATGTATTGGTTGAAGGAATTTTATTTAAAAGGAATTATGACAGAGTATTGCTCTGATGTTTAGACAAGTGCTAGTCAAACAAGGTTCTGTCAAAATTCTATTGCAGTCTCGAGGGCAGACATTTTTCTACTAAAACCACCACTCTAAAAATTATGCGAGTGGGATAATATTGGCCCTCAATGTTTTCGGAAGCGCACCGTTTGGTGCAAAAATGCACTCAGTGCCAATTATTTGTTGGCAAAAAAAAAGAATTTTGCTTTGCATTTGAGCCCCATTGTAACTGAAGAGCCTTTTTCTCAATGGGGATTAGACTTTGTCGGAATTATAAATCCTATCTCCAGTGCTAGCCATAAGTGGATCCTCACAACGACTGATTACTTCACAAGATGGATAGAGGCTATCACCTTGAAAGGTGCTATAGAAGGCGAGATTGTTAGCTTTTTAGAAGGGTTGGTGACTAGGTTTAGTTCACCAAAGACTATTATATCCGACAATGCTAGAGCCTTTGTAGGTTTGAAGGTGTCGATTTTTTCTATTAGGAATGGGATCTACCTCAAGACCTCTTCAAATTACTACCCACAAAGGAATGGGTTAGCAGAGTTGACAAGTAAAAACCTAATTAGGTTAATCAAGTGCATTCGGTTTGAATGACAAAGGGAATAGCATGAACATCTATGGGTTGCTCTGTGGGTAGACCAGATCACATCGAAATAGATCTTGAAGTCATCTCCTTATGAATTAGTATATGTGAAGGAAGTATTCTTACCTATTTCTATGGAACTCCTCGCCTTACAATTACTGAAAGCCCTAGAAATAGAGGAAAGTGGTGGAATGGAGATACGAATATACAAACTCCTCAAATTAGAGGAAAATAGAGAAAAAAAATTTGAAGCTATGATTAGCCACCAGCAGATGGTCAAGTGATGGTTTGACAAAAAGACTTCTAACCCGAATTTCCAAGAAGGGAGCTTAGTGCTAAAATATGATGAGCGCACTGCAAAATCAGGACAACAGACCAAATTCAAAGCATTGTGGAAGGGCCTGTTCTGAATCAGTGCATGCAAAGAAAAGAATGCATACGAGCTAGAAGATATGCAAGGTAATGCTTTAGAGATATCGGTAAATGGTATTTATCTGAAACCATTCCATTAAAATATGACACTCTTAAAAAAATTCACAGATATGTACCATATGTAAAAAATTTGTAAATTTTTTTTATGTTTTAGATTAAAGAATAAAGCGAAGAAGCAGAAGTACAAAAATCTATATTATATATATTGTATTTTTCATCAAATTTATAGTATAGGGTAGCCTGAGGCTCATATTCTAATAGAAAGGCTCTTTCTTGCAAAACCTAGAAAAGGGTATTTGAGAAAAATACAAAAAGAAAACAAAATGGAGGCATTTTTACAAAAAATCAAAAGGAAGGCCTCCAATCATCGTTATAGGGGCTTGTTTCCCATAATCGCTTTTATTTTTATTTTTCTTCTTCTTCTTCATTTATAGGAGAGAAAGAAACACAATTCACGGATGTCGAGCTCATTCTGTGTGGCCGAGGACGACGAGCTCGAACTACTTTTTGAAGTTGTACTGTGGAGCTTCATCAACACCATACTCCCAAAGGAGGTAGGTGGCGGCGGGTAGAGATAGAGCACGGTGGCTATTCAGGTCCATGGTGTGAGAGTCACTGAGAAAGGGAAGCCAAGGCATGTCCACACCATGATCAACAAACTTGTGCAGGTCAATTATGCTGGGAATGTCGACTCTAGGGATAGCAACTTGCATAATTTCACCGAGCCCTTCCAACAGAGATACATCGAACATACGACAACACAACTCCACTATCTTGGTTTTGGCAACATTTAGGTCCAGTAGAGAGGCCATGAAGTGGGATAGGACATTGCAATTGGTTTGCATCTGGTTCTCATCTTCAATAAAGTCCATGCCAACAACCCATCGAAAAGAAATTACCCCCAAATGGTCACACCCCTTTATCAGGTGCTTAATTTTCTCACCCATAATCTCCCTAATAAAGGCATATTATGGCCTTCATGGGAGAAGATAGACACGAGTACCCAGATTGGTAGACATGGTTAGAGCAGCAAAATAGAAGACAATATACAAATAGAAAAGAAGATAGGTAAACTCTGAAGTTTTACTTTTTCAAATTAATATAACCTTGAGGTGGCATAGATACTTATAGAAAATAGGTGTTGGTATGGCTAAACAATAGAGGTTCTAGTTTTGGCCAAACGGTATCGGGAAAATATCAAAGCAACTGGTGAACGGAGAATAGATCATACAAAAAATCTAACATAAGGTCTCAAAATTAATGTTTGGGCGTGGGAGTAAATGCTCGTATAAGCCAATTTTTGACATGTGTCATTGGCCATCATCAGCTAGCTTGCATAAGTGAAAGGACATGGATTAACACCCTAATATCTGACAAATTAATGAGCTCATCTTTTCAAGGGTACTTCGTATCACTAGGAAAAGATTGACATAATTAAAGACACTCTTCCCAAGGCAACGATTTCATTTGAGAAAAGAGGTGGTGAAAGGAATGTACTAAATCCATTTTTGTAGAGTTTTTGGCATTCTTGAGGGATACAAATCCCCTACCCACATGTATCTCCTCATTGGAAAAATTTAATGAACCAATGGTAATAACATAGCCCTAACTGCATGTACCTCTTTGGGAAATTAATTGCACAAAAAAGTAGATTTTTCCCAAAGGAAGCAAAGAGCAAGTGGCCATTTTAGTAAAAATCTCTCCAAATTTTGAGGTATCCATGGTAGAACCATCAACGACTGGAAGAAGAGAAGAATCTATGCTAAGAAGGCCCGTTTTCACAATATTTTTGGGTGAAAATCGTTCGCCAATGCCCTAGTGCCTGGGGATTGACAATTTGAATTCTGTAAGAAGGTGCTGATAGATAGGAGTGTAAAAAAAGAAGTTGTGCAAGATGTCGTCAAAACATTCCTCGACCCAAGGTTGGCAAGGAACCCTAAAAATCTCAGAGAAGGAGAATTTCAGAGAATGAAAGACCAAGGTACCTCTGATGGTTTTTCCTCTCGGCTCTGGAATTGTGGTTTTCTACAATTCATGATACCTTCCATACACCCGTGCCCATAATTGGTGGACGCATGCACCAGAAGATTTGATGAGGAAACCAGGACCATAACATGTAACAAAATCAGGGTCACAATCTCTACTCCAACTATATGAGAAATGATGTGTATTCCTTTCAACCGGCGTATCGAGCCATTCATTGAAGAATATATGGAAACCTATTGGGAAGAATCAAATGAAACTTGGGAAGGTTTCTATCATTGTGAAATATAGGAGAGACTGACTAGAGGAAATTTTTTTTTTTCCTTTGGCATTCAAGAAGTTCCTAGAAAGCACACAAGATCTTTTCTCAACGATAGCTTGGGTTTTTGGCTTGGACAATGATGAAGAGGTTCATCCTTTCTAGATGGCCTTGGCTTTGATACCCAAGCATGAGAAGGAGTAGAGGTATTTCAATTTTTCCAATGTGATAGCTGCAAATATGTTGTTGCAACTAAAAAATTACCAAACTGAATCTAAATTCAGGTATTCTTCTTTCTTCATCCATTTAATCTTGCATCAGAACTTTAGGTTTCTGGAGATAAATTTTCCTATACCTAGATCAGATGAGGAGGGTTTAATTTAGCCAATTTATGTATGGACCTATGTCCTATCAAGAACAAATAACTATTACTAGTTTGTACATATCTTTCTGAGACCAGTGTTGCAAGAGTTGTTACCACGACCCAGTGATCGCTTGTCTCCCAAAGTTTTTCTATGGATAAAAAATGCATTGACCCTTGTAGATTATTTCTTCGGGGAAGATTTTACATTTATTACATATCAAGGGTTTTCTGGAGAACCTTTCCGACTCCCTAGATTTGTAATAGATCGAGTCTTCGTGTTGGAGGAATGTCGACAGGAAAATCTTGCTGAAAACACGTATGGAAGAGGAAGGAAAAAAACAAAGTTATATCCACTTCCCCTTTGTATTTCAAATAGTAGGGTAGTGTTAGAGAATCATAAAGAAAAAAAGGAATTGACCAACCTATTGGCAGCTCTGGGCTTAGTCCTCATATGTGATGAATGGGACTATAATTCGTCAAAGCAACTTCCCCTGAGGCACGAGGCATGAGAGTATGTGGAATCTAAGAGAAACTCGACTTAGGAGAGGTTGGATTTGTATGTCAACTTTTCCTTCATACCGATGAAGAGGCCGAAGTGGTTAAGTTTCTATACACCATAGGTAAGATATCAAAGGGAGATTTTGATAAGCGAAACCCTAAGGAATCAGATGAAATGACAAGGATGGTCATAACACAAAATGGTAGACTTCTGGAGGTTCCGACAAGAAATGGGAAACACTCATAAGCTGCTTGAGGATTTTCAACCATATGATGAATAGTTTGAGGACATTTATGATCGAGAAGATGATTCTGATAATAGAAACGTAGAGTCCAGCCATGAAGTAATAGAGGAGTGCCTTCCACACCATTCTCCCCATTCACAGGAGTCCGACAAGGGAAAGAGATTTAAGAAAAAGGACTCATAGATTGTATCTTCCGCCAGTGTCTGAAGTAAAGGGAAGAGAACCTGATGATCCCCAAGAGAATCAATCATGGAACAAGAAGGTCAAGCTTTAGTAGGATCATCCACAAAGGGTTTGGGATGTTCTAGTTCAGGACAGACAAAGTTACAGTGAGTCCAAGACCTAGACATATCTGGTGCAGCCATTAGAAATGAAGAAGAACTAGAGTCCACTCTCTAGAATGTTCGAACAGTCATGGTTCAGGTAAGTCTTTCTCCCCCTCTTCTTCTTGCTTCTGCATCTTTGGTCAATCCTTTACCTCTGCCTATTGAAAAGAATCCTCCAACTTCAGACCCTGAGTTGTTAGTGCTAAATGAACCCCCTGCCATTTTTTATGTATCAAGTGATGCACCACCACATGTCGAACAAGCAATATCCACTTTGACCTCCATTGACTCTTCAATTGACCTATCTAGGGCCCCCAAAGAGAAAGTCAAGTCACCTATGCTACCTGTTACCCCAGGCCCATCTACATTCAAACAAAAATTTCCTGCCTCGTCAGTTACTCTTTTTACTTCGATTGGTACTCCAGGTGCCCAATCCCAATTTGGCATCCTATTGTTCTCAATGATTAGTCTCCCATTTGCCTCCCCACATGCCCATACTTCTGAAGAATCCCCTTTTTTCACTCTCTTTAGTCTACCCTCAGTGCTTCTATGGAAGCACAAAATATTGATACCCCATAGACTCTCCAGAAGAATTTCGATGTGACTAGGTAGGCCCAACAAAATAGAAAGAAGAAAAGAAGAGAGAAGAATGTCGAGCTACTAGCCTCCAAGAAGATTCAGACATGTTTTAATGAAGAAAGAAATTATTTGTGGATCACCACCATGAAGCCACTGGTAGCCCGACTCGAATGACAGATGTAGATGGACGACTATGATATTCAAGCAATGGGTTTGGGTTTGAATGAGATCCATCCACGCGACAAGGTAGACTTGGCCAAGACCTCTCAAAAGTTGGTATACATAGATTATGAGCAGCTGGATTGGAAGTTGAGAAAGCTCAAAAATGATTTGGAAAATGTAAAAGAAAAGGTGAACCATTTGTAGTCAGAGCTCAAGGCCTGAAATGATGAAATGACCCACATACTGTGGGTGCAAGACCAGCAAAATGAAGCAATAGGATCTCTTGCAGCACTCCAAGATGGGTGGATCTAGCTTTACATTGAAATAAATAGGTTGAAAGGTGAACTTGCAGTTGAGCACCAATCCGTTGTAGAACACTAGTGTGGTTGGGAAAATATAAAGAAGGAGCTAGACAATATCCGAGCTCAGGCTTCCGATGATCTAAAAAAGGCTCGACAGGAGATTGAAAAGATAAAGGATGATAAATGAGGAGCTGAGGCTGCCTTGCACACTCAAAATCAAGAGACCGAAAATTTGGTTTCGTAGTTGGGATAATCCCTCAAGAAGAGAGATCAACTAGATCAAAGATTGAAAGTAAAAGAGGCTCAAGCACAGGAAGAGTTAGCCGCTGCACAAAGGTGCACAAACCTTCCTGTAAAAAGGAAGTAGGTATCCACCTACAGGGAGAAAATCATTATCTTGATCGTTGTTGTAAAACTGGCCTTACAATTCCTAAGGGATGCCTGAGAAATAAATGAAAAGGTTGGCACGCTGGCCGATCAAAATCTTTAGGAATACGCTCCCTGATTGGCCAAATCATAGAATTTGATCTCTAAGCTTTGTGTGGAAACAGATGAGGCCCTGAGAGGTGCAGGTATTACAAATCAGAGGGATGCCTCTAGTAAAGCAAATGAATTCACTTACTGCCATAAGGTGGAATCCAAAATCTAGAACAACGAAATGATTTTAAATAAGAGGGTCGATCAAATTAAGAAGGATTCCAGGAACTTATACAGTTATGGGTTGCCTCCCTTTCTGTTGGCAAATGGAGATGTACTGTCTGTTGAGCAGATTACAGAAGAGGTCAGAAACAAGGTTCGGACTTTTGCAAACCTTCCAAGGTTGAGTTCAACACCAATAGTGGATGACATCAAGAATGAAGTTCTTTAGCTTTCTCATGTTTACTATCACTTAGGAGCTGTTTCAGTGAGATGGGTATTTGTTTCTTTCAAAGCAGCCTTAAAACTGGATCAAGCACATAAAGCCTTCTCTGGCCTTGACCGACCGACTACTGCAAACTAGGAGATGCTGCATTTCACCTTTCTTAAACTCCAAGAATAACTAAAGGTCTAGGTTTGTGCCTTCGTAAGCGAAGGCCCCTTGTGAATTGCCATAAGTATGAAGCAAATTTTTTCCTATGTTTATTTTTATTTTCCGGCTTTATTTTAGTCTTCAGGGTGATCCGCATGATGCAAGGAGTTTGTATTTCCTACAGACATGCAATACACCACGTGGTGGCTGTGCATTTATTAATAATCACTTTCTCCTCAGTCAGAAGTCAGACCAAGTGTCGGCCTGGCAGACATTTTCTTGCATCTGCATTTTGCAAATTTGAAATTATCCACCCTTCTGACATGTTATCCCTTTGTGTTATGAAGTTGTATCTTGGGAATGTTCACTCGGAGTTTACCAGAATGCATTTTTCTTTTTCCAATGAAGGGATGTGAGTCGGTGCTGCCAAAGCCACTTGGGTGATCGACAAGACTGTTACCAGACTGTCTTTCTAGGATTAGAGTGATTACAAGGGCTAATCCTATTGAAATATCTAGACCATATAAATGTGGTAGCTAAAGGTTGATGAGCAGGATTCCAACAACCTAATAAAATATCTAGAATCAGATTTTGAAGCTGTTAGGTTTGGACATTTGATAGTCATTAATTTTTCACAAGGCCGACATTTTTCTCTTTTGGGCAGCTATATATTGAGAACAACATAATGAAGGGGTTCTTGAAGTTTTCCTGTCGGAAATTTTTTCCTTATGCTTTCTTAGTTAGTAGAAATATTTTCTTTGAAGGTTCATAGAACACTACTTCACTTTGGCATGTTATGTCTATTTTATGACCAAACTATTATTGGATTGGGATCTAATCTCTATTTTAAAGTTCATTTGAATTTGAAAAATGAGTTATGTTGAAGAAATACTTGAAACTGTGCATGATATGGTCTTTGTCAATATTTCTCTCTTTATATCTTCCTCCATAATAGAACATTGTGTCTTGCTCAATTTGAATAGTTTGGTTATCGGATTTCCATGCTGTTTGTGTATATGACAAAATTATAATCTTTAGAGACTGGACTATTTCATTGGAATTCACCATTTTATTTGTAAGGTTATCATTTCTTCATGATATGCTATATTAGGAGGAAGGGTTTATATTGATTTTGAATGTTTTTCTATTAATTATGAAACTTCTATGTTTGATTCAGATCTTAATATGCACTTCTTGCGGGTCGATTGAATGATTGCATCTATGCTTGTATCGAGCCTCTGTTGTTCATTCTCCTCCCAACAATGAAGGGAAGTGGTGTTTTGTGTCTATAATATCACTCATAGAGGGAAACTTGTGGTTTTGAAATGTTGTAGAAGCGTTGGTGCATCGCCATTTTTCATGTTTTTATGTTTGCATTTCTTTTTCCCTTTTCCCAAACTCAGATAAGAGTTGACTTTCTATAAAAATCTTGGAGGTATTCAGTGAGGTGCATATTTTCCCCCACTCGCTGAATTTTCCATAAGACTGTTAGAGAGGCACAAGATTTTATGATCAAGAGAGCATACTGGCAGATTTAATCCATGTTTTCATCCAACATGCACACTATCATTCAAGCATCATTCATGGTGGCCAACCTCAAGAACTAGCATGTTGTGCGTCATCTTGTGGAATGCCTCTATCCTAGAGGTCACTTAGAAAATAATTTGATGGAGAAGGTATAATTTTTTGATATAGATGGATCTAACATAGATTTCGTTTATGTTTTATAGGATTGGATCAAGATGCATGAGCATGTAGGCGGGTGTGCGCTCACGATGTTGTGGGATCAGGTGGCCCAAATTCATGTGGATGAATAGGATCATCTATTATAGGTAGGTTTTTTGTGGGACTACACACTTCTTGAGATTATATACCATCTTTCAATGGTGATGGTGCTCATGGAGCGTTGGGACATGATGACCTCCTCTTTCCACCTACTGTTAGGAGAGATGAAGTTAACTTTAGAGGATGTGTATCAAATCACAAGCCTACCCATCCATAGAAGGTGGGTGCTGCTTGATGATACACACTCACCCCAAGAGATATTAGAGGGCCAAAATTTCTACACCAAGCAGAAAAACTTCAACAACACCACCAAGTACATCTACATATGATGGTATGAGCATGGACAAGCTGTGGTCCCACTTTTGAGGAGGGAGATGGTAGTCACAATCACCATTCAAGTCACCATGGAAAGGTGAGTCTCATACCTACATGGGGGCATCATCCATAATATTAGAGAGATGGAAGAGTGGTGAACCATTTTTGTTTGGGGTCACAACATGCTCTCCCACTTGTACCACAAGCTGGGTAGATATGTACATTATGAGTATTCAAGCCTCACAACCTACACACTCTTGTAGGTGTGGGATTTTGCACATATTACAACTACCAGCCAGTTGAGCATCCTCAAGGGATGACCCTTGGTACACTGATGGCCCACATGCACCCATTGGTACGTGAGTGGAGATATAGAGACCTATAGTTTTCATGGCTATAGTTTGATACTTTGTGGTCACACGATGTGAGGTGGTGACCATAGATGGGCATGTGGTGTCCCATAGATAATAAATAGCTACAATACATGTGGCATGTTCACTTTCGAGTGAGGAACACTGATTACATCATCATTCCATATTATTGGTACAGGGTCGCCAGTTAGTTCCAGATTTTTGAAAACCATTCCCTTGAATCTCCCCATATATGCCTAGGAAACTAGGAGTGTTTTTAGATTAGGAAATCATTTTCATTCAACCATAGAAAATTTCATTGATAGCAGTGATGGTCAGATAATAATGATCGACCCTCGATGATGCAGGGGTTTCCTACAATTTTAGGACCTGGTGGGTGATACATAGTCTTGCCCCAATTTTATTAGTAGATGCTCCCATGGAAAATATTGGTGCATAGGTGTAGGAAAGAGTATGAGGAGGAGGAGAGGACCAAGGTGGGGACAGTGATAGCCAAAAAAAAGAGGCAACAAGTAGAGCAATAAAGAGGCCAAGGCGGCGAGAGAGGCTTTCTTCCCCTCTAGTGGCTATCCCAATCTTAGCGGTGCCACCTTCGATAGCTAGTGTCCCCTTAGTAGTAGTAGCTATAACATCATTAGGTGTTGGTTCTAGTGTCACACCCCCTAGATCTAGACTATTAGCTCAGGGATCCAACTATAAGAGTAATTTGTGTTATTTCCTTTCAGGTATTCATATTTCAATTTTATCCCATTTATATGTATGTTCATGTTTTGATATATCATCTGATACTGATAGTGCCTACTACTCTATGGTTGCAGTGAGCACACAAGAGTGGATTTCCTTCACTAAGGTGGCCCTGGTTATGCAAGTCTAGGGGAGCGTCCTTGACAAGTACAATCTAGCTTTAGTGGGGTGACACACCCACCTATTTGAGCCTATTGCATGTCTAAGAACCACTTATGAGGAGGTGTAGGTTGAGTTTGTTTAGAGGATTGTTGATATCATCATTGTGATTAGGCATTGAGATCAATAGGTGGTCAAGCTATGCACTGCCCTCATTAAGAGACCAAGCTAGGATGCAAGTAGAGAGTGTAGAGAGAGCACATGAAACTTTGAAGAGATATCTTGATAATCTCAATGGGTAGGTGAAAATTATGAGGCTGATTGTAGATCCCCTATTGTAGTTGATTCAAGAGGATTTGTGATAGACTAGGGAGCGGGAGGCATGTGACTATAAATGGAGGTTGCAGAGCTGTGTAGTGAGATACGAGGATTGTGGGCCAATTTATCAATGTTGCAATCACAACGATCAAATTCTATCACATCAATCTAGCCTAGACCTCGATCGTTTCTAGGACTAGAGGGCTCAAGGATCCATGCACCCAGGGGCTAGAGGCTCATTTTGTATATGTTCCATTTTGTATTGATGATATCATTTTTTATAGCATAATTTTGATGTATAGACATATATAGATATGTAGTCACCTCATTTTGATATAAATGTTTAATACATGTATATGATACATATTTGATATATATATGAGATTTTAGTCTGACATCATGGTGTTCTTTTATGTGTATGATTTTGTTTTCATATATGATTATGTGATAGATGTTATACTTATGGATGTATGTTTAGATTAGATGCTATCATGATCTAATAAACACACATGGATGTATGCTAATTAAATACAATGATGATCTAATTACATAACTAAAATATTTAATCCAATGCAATACATAGATATATAGCACAATAAAACATGTGTATAGATAGTTCATAATCTATGAAATTATTCACATACACGTGTTTACATCATAACACAAAATAATAAAATAGTTGTATTGATGATGAAATTTCATAGCATAATGAACTTCAATCCATGAGGGATTAGCGTTACAAACATGACACATAGACACTATGCATAGTAGCGACAAAGATGCTTTGTATAGATGACAATCCATAGGCACTATAACTATACATGAATATGATAATGTAAAGGCCTAACCAATTAGGGCTAAACTTACCCTTTTGATCAAGTAGTGCATTTATATTTCTTTGATTCTCATAAAGAACTAGGTCACCTACCTTGAAAGTTCTAGAAAGAACATCTTGATTATAATGTTTATAGAGGGATTGTTGATAAGATTGAATATGGTCAAGGGCTTGCAATTAGTTCTCATCGAGCAACTCAAACTGATGAAAATGATTGGCATAGTAAGTGTCATCATTAATTAATCCTTTAAGGGAAACTCGTAAAGATGGAATTTCCAACTCTAAAGGCATGATAGCCCCAACTCCATAAACAAGGTTATACAATGTTATGCTAGTCGTCATATGAACACTTGTGCAATAAGCCTACAAGGCATATGTTAATTGAGTATGAAAATCTTTACCGAGTTTTTTTTGTTTTTTTCTAACAATCAACTCAATTTTTTTATTAGATGCTTCAACTTGGCCATTAGGTTGGGGATATGGTGCAGTCACGGTAGGAGGGTCCTCAAAGAGAACATCCTGAACTATTCAACAAGAGTCACACAATAGAAGCAACATAGAATATGGAGGCAAATGAAGATTAAAACATTCTCATTAACAAAAATATTGATTACAATTGATCGACAACATCTAGGCTTACAGATTCGGCTCACAGGTCTAATACAACATGCTCTAAAATATAATATTCTTACATGCAAGCGAAAATATTACAGATCAAATTTTATCTTCCTCTTAATTATCTTCACTACCATCCTAATAATCTATTACAAGGATTTATATCACATCCAAGATCTGGAAACATTTGCGTCGGCCAAAGATCATTACAATCTTTGATGAAGGAAACGTAACGTGTGCATGAATAGGTCGACCTTAAATTTGAATTTTGTATCGGTAGGTGCATATGATGAAGTGTGGACCAATAATTTAGGTTGGGGACACTCCATAGAACAATTTGGAACACACCGCGAGGATCTGCAAGCTATTGGAAAGATCAAACTAGCCATTAGGTTTGAAATTATTCGAAGGCCAATTCCAAAGACTGTCACTGACTCCAAAAGCGATAACATGCCGGAAAAAGATCCAATCGAGCTGAAATCTTGGAATTAGGAAAATGAACATGTCCACGATGAAAAACTTGATCCGTAGGGTCTGGTGAGAAAAAATTATGAAATGTTGAATCTACCAACTTGAAATGAAAAAAAACTGAATAGGAACAAAACTAAATGAAAATATATTTGGTTGATGAAATATTTCCAAGAACTAAGGATGCTCCTGCATCAGACATCTAGAGTTATTTTAAAATTGAGTCCCTCACTTTTCTAGGGATAAAGTAAAACCAATACGGTCTACCTCAGGCTGAGAAATCCAAGAAGAATCCTCTACTGGTCTACCCTTCCACTTCACAAGATATTCCTTGTACTGTCTTCCACGCATTTTCCTCCGATCTTTGATATCCAAAATCTCTTCTATCTCATTTGATTGTTGTGTAGGAAACTATTCCTCCAATTTTTCTTTATCCACTTCACTGAATTCTACTTCATGGCATTGATGTAGATCTGAAATGTTGAATATAAGTGATATACCCATGCCATCTGGTAACTTTATTTCATATGTATTTCTTGAATCAAATTTCTTCAAAATCTTACAGGGTCCAAACTTCCTCATTTTGAGCTTATTGTATGTGCCAACTAGGAATCTTTCCTTCCTCAAATACACCACCACTTCATCTCCAATTGCTAACTCCTTATGTCTCCTCTTTTCATCTGCTCACTCCTTATACTTCCAGTTCACATCTTCCAATTGTTATTTTACTTGAGTATGCACTTTCTTCACATGTTCTACAAATTCCTTTGCTTCTACACTCCTTTTATCTTCCTTATTGATGTCCTGCAATTTTGATATACCTCTAGGATGAATTCTAATAATATTCTTAAAAGGTGTCTTTCCAGTACTCCTATTTACTGAGTTATTGTAAGCAAACTCTGCTTTAGCAAGGACCAAATCCCAACTTCTAGTTTTCTCTCCAACCAAACATCTCACCAAATTCCCCAAACTCCTGTTTACTACCTTTGTTTGTCCATCAGTTTGTGGGTAAAAATTAGAACTTAACTTTAAATCTTCCTTTAACTTCTTCCAAAGTGTCCTCCAAAAGTAACCAAAAAACTTTGTATCTTTGTCTGAAACAATACTCCTAGGTAATCCATGCATTCTGACCACTTTCTTGAAAAAAAATTCTGCTACATGTATTGCATCTATTGTCTTCTTACAAGGTATGAAATGTGCCATTTTAGAAAATCTATACACAACCACAAATATAGAATCATTACCTCTCCATGTCTTCAACAAACCAAGTACAAAATCCATGTTGATATCCTCCCAAGGTCTCTCTGGAACTGTCAAGGGCTTATACAATCCAATATTCTAACTACTCCTTTTTGCAACTTGAAAAACTCTGCAACTTTGCACCAATTTTTGAACATCCTTATGAATCCATGGCCAAAATTAATTCTCACTTACCAATGCTACTGTCTTATCAATTCCAAAGTTTCCTGCCAATCCTCCACTATGTTTTTCTTTCACCAAACTATCCGTCATTGAACTCTAGGGTATACAGAAATGATTCCCTCTGAACAACATATCCTCCTGAATGAAATAATCCAACCACTGACTCCTATCCTCCAAGACTGGTTCTTTACAATCTCTCCAAGGCTCTACAAAATCTGATTCTTCCTCATAAAAGTTCTTCAATTTATCAAAGCCTAATACTTCCACTCTCATCCTTGCCAACAAATTCCTTCTCCTACTCAAGGAATCATCAACTCTATTTGACTTTCCACTCCTATATTTTTAAAAAAAGGTATAACTTTGCAAGAATTCGACCTATCTCATGTGTCTGTCATTCAACTTTCCTTGACTATTCAAATACTGCAAATCCTGATGATCTATTTACAACATAAATTCCTTAGGCAATGAGTAATGTCTCCACTTCTTCAAGGCTTGAACTATGGCATAAAATTCCTGGTCATATACTGAATACCTTTTCTAGCATCATTCAATTTCTCATTGAAATAAGCTACTAGTCTTCCTTCTTGACTTAATAATGCTCCAATTGCATTTCCACTTACATCACAATCTACCTGAAATACCTTATTAAATTTTGGTAAAGCCAACACAGGCTACTCAATCACCTTCTATTTCAACAACTCAAAAATTTGGTCTGCTCCATATGTCCATCTAAAATATTTTTTATCTCCTCTCATTGTTTTTGTCATAGGACTACAAATAGAACTAAAATTCCTAATGAACTTTTGATAAAAACTAGCCAATCCATGAAATGATCTTACTTCTCCAATTCTTTCTAGTGTAGGCCATTCAACAATTGTTCTTACCTTCTTAGGATCCATCTCCAATCCATTTGCAGATATTATAAATCCCAGATATACTAATTCTTTCTTCATGAAAGTACACTTCTTAATGTTTATCAACAACTGCTCTTCTCTCAACCTCTAAAAAAATTGTCTTATATGCGACAAATGTTCTTATCTAGTCTTACTGAAAATGAAGATGTCATCTATATAGATAATTATAAACTTACCCAAGAATTTCTTCAATACCTTATTCATCAACCTCATGAAAGTACTCGGTGCATTTGTTAGTCCAAAAGGCATCACCAACCACTCATACAATCCTTCATTTGTATTGAATGCTATCTTTCACTCATCTCCTTCTCTGATTATGATATGATGATATCCACTCTTCAAATATATATTTGTAAAGTATTTAGCTCCACTCAAATAATCCATAATGTCATCCATCTGGGGCAAAGGAAATCTTTACTTCACTTTGATTTTATTTATGGCTCTAGAGTCCATACACATCCTCCATTCTCCATCCTTCTTAGGTGCTAGCACAACGTGTACTGCATAAAGACTTAAGCTTTCTTTGATCAAACCCTTCTTCAATAATTCTTGCGCTCGTCTATTCAATTCTGCATTCTCTATCAGTGTCATCCAATGTGATGCTTTATTAGGAAAACTAGCTCTAGGGATCAAATCCATGCAATGACTAATACTTCTCATAGGTGGCAATCCATCAGGTACGTTATCCAAAATGATAGCTTCATATTCTACCAGAAACTCCTTTATTTCCTCTAGTTGTTCTTCTACATGCTTCAAGTCTTAAACCTTATTAGGAAAGAAGGAATAGCACATGTTCCCATGTCTCAATCCATCCAGAAATATCCTTCCATCAAGCAAATAAATTCTAGCATTCATACAAACCTCAACCTTAGGAACATCCTCCAATGGTAACAAAGTATGCTTCATCCCATTAGCAACAATAGTATATATGTTCTTCTTTCCATCATGAATACCCTGTCTATCATACTTCCAAGGCCTTCCCAACAAAACATGGTATATGTGAATGTTTATTCACGCACCACTTTTTCCTTCATGGTTTCTCTTTAGTTCATGGCTTTTCCTTTTCCAATATCGCTCATAGCTTCTTGACAGTTGCCACGTGGCGTCCTATCAGAGCTTTCTTTTGGGCCATATCATTTTTATTTTGTTGAGCTCCATTTTCTTTATGCATGGCCTTCACTTGTTTGTTTCCGAGTTGAGCCCACACTGTGGTTTCTTTTGCTGGGAGGTTGAATATGTGGCTTCCTATCAGAGCTTTCTTTTGAGCCATCCCACCTTTCTTTTTCTGGGCTTTGTGTGTTTGACGCATGGCGCTCGTTCTTGTATCCATTATCTTGGGTTTGAAACCTGTGTCGTGTGTTCTTTTTTGCTACCGCATGTTCTCTTATGCTATTGCGTGGTCTAGGTTTCTCAAGGGACATGCTTGCTAGTGTAATGATGGATGATCTTTCTGTTGGTGCCGGCTCGAGAAGATCTGGATCATTGATGGCTTCACTAAGGCATCTTTCTTGTTGGGGTCCTCAAGCGGTGGACTGGCTTATTTAAGTAGTATTTTCCTCATTTAATAGGTTGTTATTAGATGGATTAAATTTATCGAGCACTAGGAATTAGCCTTTGTAGTGTTTTCTATTGAACTTGAACTTACAGACTATGCCAATCAATTTGGCCTTTCTATTTTCACCATTTAATAGGACATTAAACTATGCTTGTATTTTCCAAAGTATATGAACATCTGTTTCAAGCTTTTGTAATCTTTACATAGCTTAATAAAATGCAGATCATTTTTCTACTCTTTTTTTTTTAGCTTATGTTGTACTGGTTATACTATGCAAATGGTTTGATGTTCTTATATTTGCAGTGTTGGGAATTATCTATTTGATACACTAGTTACTGTTCGAACCTTTGTTTCAGCATTGTGCTTAATTAATTCCTTTTTGATTTGCTGCATCACCTTAGCTTATGTTTGTTTATTTTATGTTCATCTTCTTACCCTTTTCATCCCCCATAAAAATGAAGAGCCGACTTCGATAAAACCCCGAAGGTCACTTAGCTATGCGCATAAGTCCCCCATTCGCTAAGTTTCCCATAAGGCTACTACCTACAAACTTTTTCATCAATAGTTTTTTCTAGCACACTTGGTGGGACGTGAACTAACACATTCACTTGATTAATAGAAGTGTATGAGCCATAGACCCATCACTAGGTCTCAAATTGCAAGAATTCCTAGCCTTCTTGTACCACCATTGGTTTTAGTCTAGGCGAGAGGTCGACAGGGTAATAATTCACCTCCCTCTTCTCCTTCATCTCCTGCACCGATGGCTTCTAGAAACTATGTAGCTTGGGATGCTGGTAGTCCTTTAGTAGCACCTGTGCCTCCTACAATGTGGGCTCCAATCCTGACTTCCGCTTTAAAGGTTGTCCCTAAGTTCTCCGAGGATGATTCAAAAACTTCGATAGAGCATTTGCAAGATGTAGTTGATGTATGTCTGGTGCATGGTGTTACCAATGAGAATGTGGCTTTAATATTACTCGTCGCCTCTTTCAGAGGAAAGGCGTTGAACTAGTATCGTACTCTTCTAGATAATACGGTTGCCACTTGGGATGATCCCAGAGATCCTTTCTACGAGCGCTTCTCAAATAGTGGTGACAAATCTTCGCTATATCACCAGCTGGCTCATATAAAGCAAGCTCCCCATGAAGCTTTGGCCGATGTCAATGCTCAGTTTCATTCGACTTGGCAGAGAGTTCTTGTTGGTAGTTGATCGCCTCCATATATGGCATCCATGTTTTATTTAAAGTCTATCAATGCTAATATTTCTATGATGCTACAAGCTCTAAGCAGAAATACTCTACCCAATGCATATAGGCTTTTCGTCACTGCAGAGAATAATCTTATTGCTGCTGGAAACTTGGCGCCAAGACCTATCATGCCACTATTCCTAGAATTCAACGTAGTAGAACTAGAGGTAGCTTCAACCAACATTCCTACAACTTCTCCCCAATCTATGTATGTGTACCTAGGAATGACGATGAGTGTGGCTCTAGTGCCTAACCCCCTGGTGGCTGAAGTGAATGACATGAAGGAGCAGATGTGAACCATGACAACTGAATTGACCAGTATGAAGCAAAAATAGTATAGCTACTAGAAGCCTGCTTACCAAAACTACCAAGGCGGGAAGGCTCCTTTCTAGTAGAGCTAGTGGTAGGATAGATCATGCAGCAATACCCAATCTCAATAGAACAACCAGGTCATCCCCATGAGTATGCTGATGTAGACCATGTATCCTAGTTCAAGCAAGGAGCTAGTAGTAGGACAAAACAATCTTGCCAAGGAGACTAATTCATGGTGCTTCCCTTGCAATGATGCACATATTCCCTGGACTTTTCTGAGAGGGAATTTACAATAGAGAATAGAAGAGCAATGCAGTCAAGGCATCATGCCTGATCACAGAGGTCATACACAAGCCTCTCAACAAATGGACAATGTAGTTATCACTTGTCAAATGCAAGGAATGTCTATAGAGCAAGAGCTATAAATAGCTCCAGATGAAACACTCTTTTCTTGGATGGAAGGAGAGGAGTCGGCATTCTCGAATGATATTTCGGTAGCCCAAGTGTTGCAAGTACAGTTAGATTACAATACCTATTCCAAATGGAGGCTCACTGGAGAATTCACATCTTTGCCGACTGAAGGTTCACCTAATTCAACGCCCAATCCGTTGGAAAATCTGTCATCAGTTCCACAACAATCCAAGGTGGTTGCTCCCAATCCCCCAAATCCACCTCCTCTAAAGATAAGAACTCCCATGACCACCCCAACTATTTTCAAATAGCTAGATGCACCAGCTGCAAGGAAAAAGGAGCAAGCTACTATAACTCATCAGTCATGAATGCCATTCAACATGGTGGAGCAGCTAAATAAATCCTCTGCTAATGTTTCTTTATGGGATATCTTGGCCATCTCAAAGCAAAAGCTGCTATTACATAAGGCATTATTGGGAGAAGAAGACATGAAGATGCTGGAGCAACCCTTAGAAGATAAGACATCCAATTCAGACTTAGATAGAGTTCTAACAAATCAACCAGAAGAAAAGAAAGTAAAAAAAGAGAGTAACCCTAAACCCAAGCCTTTCTTTCTAACACTTATCATTGGTACAAACTACTGCATAACTATACGATTGACTCTGGTGCTAGCACCACCATCATGCCTAAGCAAGTAGCTGAATCTTTAGGACTCGAATATGAGCCTCTGAAAAAGGGAGTCATGCAACTCGATGGAAACAAGGTTGAAACCGTCAGAGTAATCAAAGGATTGCCTAAGACATTGTTTTCTTGTCCTAGCATTACTGTGAATCAAGATACTATGCTCATTGATGTACCTCCTCTATTTGAGATATGTTTGTCCCAATAATTCACTGCAAATATTAGAGTTTATCTAGCATTGGACTGGTTGCACTTGATCCTAAGAACCAAGCATGGAGCTAAGATGAAGTTATTGTCAGAATATTTTCATTTCGAACATGTGGTTGATGAATCCATGATCAATTTTGAGCCAGCACATACCTCAATCACTTCCAGAGAAATGCTCAATGTCAAAATCCTAGAGGAAGAAGAAGCAAGCAGCTCCCTGATAGAGAAAGAAGAAGCTCTTTTAAATGAATTCATAGATACAGATCCTTTTGGCATTTATCATGCAACTGGGCTAGGAAAATATGTCATTCATGAAGAGGACTAGATGATGCCCATAGTGACTAAAGAGTCTGGAAGTGAAGCATCCTCAGAGTTATGGACCTTGCACTTTGACGAAGCAAGATGAAAAGTAGGGGCCGACATAGGAATATGTTTAATATCTCTATCCAAAGAAAATTCTTTAAGGTCTTACCATTTCCAGTTCGCATGCTCGAACAACGAAGCAAAATATGAAGGCCTTGTTGATGGCTTGAGCTTAGCAGAACAAATGGGTGCAAAGCAAATATAGGTGTTCAGAGATTCAAAATTGGTGGTCAACCAAATCCAAGGGTTCTCTACTACCAAGAATATCCATATGCGATCATACCGACATAGGGTCTGGGACATGATTGAAGGCTTCAAAGCATTCAACATCCAAGTCATTCCTAGAGAGCAAAAATTTGAAGCAGACCGAATGACAACTGTTGGATCTCAATATGAGCCAGCTTCTGAGTTAATTAACAACAAACATTCAGTGCGAGTGATCATGTGGCCTGCAGTCCCAAATAATGATCAAGACTGGCAAGTTTTTGATAGTGATGCTCATATCATGTCATTTCTCCAGTTGTTTGAAGAATTTGTCGACCAATTACAACCGAAGATCGCTAAGGCCTATGAGGATCAAGTAATCTAGCTAAAATCAAACAAGCTTCCTAGGGGTCTATTCACTCTCGAGAGTCTTTTTGATTCTGATGATGCAAAGAAAGACAAGAGAAAGCTTGTAGCTGATAAAGGTGACTATACCGATTTGCACATCGAAGAAGATAAAAATCTTAAGGTCAGAAAAGGAGTCTCACAGAAGAATAAAGAAAGGTTGAAACATTTTTGCAAGGAGTATCCAAGTGTGGTAGCATGGTCATATGATGATCTTAAGGGATATGATCCTGGGATTATTCAACACACCATTGAGCTACTAGAAGGAGCAAAACCCATGTGTCAAAGGCAGAGACCAGTCAATCCAAATATCGAGTCACTAATGTCACAAGAAATAAATAAGTTGATTGCATCTTGGATAGTGTTCTCGATCAAACACACCACTTGGGTGTCTAACCTTGTGTTGGTCTGGAAGAAGAATGGTGATATATGGTTGTGTGTTGACTTCCGAGACCTAAATAGAGTGACCCTAAAGGACCACTACCCCTTGCCTTCCATGGAGGTAATTCTACAAACAATTGTTGGTTTCAAGATGTTTTCAATGCTGGATGGTTTCTCCGGCTATAATAAAATTTGTGTGAAAGAGGAGGACCAACACAAAACAATGTTTACTACCAAGTGGGGGACATATGCTTATGCTAAAATGCCCTTCGGACTTTCAAATTTCAGAGCCACTTTCCAATGAGCCATGGACATTTCCTTCAAGGATTTGATACATAAGATCATTCTTATTTATCTGGATGACTTGACTACATTTTCAAACTTTGTCAAGGATCATTTTGATCATCTCGATCTTGTCTTTCAGAAATGCCGAGAGTTCGGGATTTCTTTGAACCCGAAGAAATGTGTGTTTGGGGTCCCACAAGGGAATTTTTTGGGTTATGTCATCTCAAAGGAAGGTATTGCCATTGATTTGGAAAGGGTTAAAGCAATCAAGGAACTCCCTCTACCTATCAACAAAAAAGGATTTCTATATTTTTTGGGTAAGGTTAATTTCATCAGTCGTTTTATAGCAGACTTTGCAGGGATCGTTTGGCCCATCACCCTGATGCTGAAAAAAGACTAGATTTTCAAATGGACAACAAAAGCTAGAAAAGATTTTGAGTAGATAAAAGAGGTCATGTCTTCTGCTCCTGTGTTGATCAATCCAAAAATTTCAAAAGACCATTATGTATGTCTTTGGTGGTGGCAACAGTATCGCTACTGTCCTAATGCAGAAGGACAATGAAGATAAAAGAGAATCACCTATTGCCTTCTATTCGCGCACTCTGAAAGATTATGAGGTGAAATACAACTTTCTAGAGAAGCAATATTTTTATATTGTAAAGGGGTTGAAGAAGTTCCGACCCCTCATATCATGCAACAAGGTGATTGTTTGTGTGTCACACCCTAGTGTGCGAGAATGCATTATGGAAGGTGAAATCCCTGAGAAGCAGGCTAACTGGATAACCAAGATTCTTGAGGATGAAATCAAGATCAAGCCAATCAAGACTATGAAGGGGAAGGGGTTGTACAAATATTTGGTAGAGAATAATGAAGTAATTGCTAAGTCTGAATTCCCAGAACCCATGCTACTAAATGAGGAGAGCTCCGGAGATGATTAGTTGGACGCCATAATTAATTTTATGCAAACAAAAAGGTATTCACCCAACCTCCCCTCTTTTAAAAGGCGTTTTTATCGATTGTAGAATAATGGTTTTGTACTCTTGGAGGGAGTTCTTTTTAAGAAAAAATTGAATGGTATCTTGTTAAGATGTGTAACTGAAGAGTAGTCAAAAAGGATAGTGGAGCAGTATCATAGTGGCCCAGTCAAAGGTCATTTTTCAGCAAAAACTACTACAATCAAGATCATATGTGGTGGTTATTTTTGGCCGACGTTATTCAATGACTCATATTCATTGGTGAAGTCTTGCAGTGAGTGTCAGTTTTTTGTTGGAAAAAGGAAAAATGCTGCTATGCCATTGAAACCAATTATTGTGGAAGAGCCATTTGCTCAATGGGGTATCAACTTCATTGGCATGATCAATCCATTTTCATCAGTCGAACACAAGTGGATCCTGACGGAAAATGACTATTTCACCAGATGGGTTGAGGCTGTACCATTGAAAAATGCAACAGAGGCGGAAATTGTGAACTTCCTAGAGGAATTGGTAGCTAGGTTTGGCTGGCCAAAGACAATTATATCTAATAATGCTAAAGCTTTTCTTGGCTCCAAAATGAGCCAATTTGCACTAAAGTATGGAGTCTTTCTAAAGATATCTTCTAACTACTACCCACAAGGGAATGGCCTTGTTGAATCTACAAAGAAGAACCTCATCAGGTTGATCAAGAGAATAGGTTCAGAACATCAAAGGGAGTGGCATAAACACCTCCATACAACACTATGGGCAGACCGTATCATGCCCAAACAAATATTGAAAACATCTCCTTATGAGATAGTATATGAGAAGGAGGTGTTATTGCCAATTTCTATGGAAATCCCTACAATCCAACAACTCAAGTCTCTTGAAATTGAGAAAAATGGAGCAATGGAGGTGCGGTTTTTAGAATTTACTTGAGGTTCAGGAGAAAAGAGAGCACGCTCTCAAGGAAATGACCAACCGCCAGCAGGTGGTAAAGAGATGGTTTGACAAGAAAACATCTGACCAGGGGCTACAATGTAGAGACTTGGTGCTAAAGTTTAATGAGTGTGAAGAACACCCCGGTCAACATGGCAAGTTTGATAGCCTCTGGGAAGGACCACTCAAGATCACCTAGTGCAAGCAATACAACTCATTTTAGTTAAAAACAGTGGATGGTGGGGCCTTGGGTATTTTAGTTAATGGAATACATCTTAAAAAATTCAATTAGTTCAAATTTTGCAGTAGGTGTGTAAATATGCATATATTTTCCCTGCTTTGTTAGTTTTGGGTTGTATTGTCTTAGATTAACAACCACATTGGTGCAAAGATTTAAAATAAAATGAGGAAAGGAGCCAGAATATACATATATTGTATTAATCATAGAGATATTTATATTTGTATTCATTCTGACTTAATGGGGACATTGGCCATGTTCCAAAATACATATATATTGTCGTTGACACAGTTTTGCAGAGAAGGTTTTAAATACAAAGAAAAAAAGAAGGATCTTCTTGATGTCTTCAGGCATTCAAGGGATCGGCGATGGAAGGTGGTGCACGTTGAGGAAACACCATCCTCTTAAAGTTCTCATACCATTGCACCTCGTGAAAAGGTTCAACGTTATGCATCCTCATTAGAAAGTGGTAGGCGGCGCAGACTTTGCGACAATGTTCCTCATGAGTTTCAAGCTCAAAGCCACACAGAAAGGGCCTAGTTGGCATGGGTCCTCCTTCCTTGAGAAGTTAGTGCAGGTTGCTAACATATTGGAATTCCATAGTCAAACTCAACGGCTCTCACTACGTTCTCCAACCCTCTGAGGTAGCGTTGGGGAAAAACCCTATTTGTTAGCTTTAGAATCTTCCACTTTGAAACACTGATGTCCAACAAGGAAGCTACAAAGTGAGAGCTGATCCTAGTATTCACTCTGTACCAGTCCTCGTACTGCATGCAATCTTTGCCTAACACCCACTTGATGGATTTTTCATGCCAGTCATGCATTTTAGATGCTTGCACCTAATTTTTCCTACAAAATCAGCTTGGGTTTTCTTGCATATGAGCCTAATGGGTGTTTCCATACCTACTGCTACTCTTGCCAAATAATAAAATTACCAACGATTTTCTAGGGCCAATTGCTAAAAATGCTAAGTGCAAGTGTGGATTTCCAAAACCGCTAAAGGTCATTTTATAGATGGTTAGAGGCCTCCCTAATTGAGCAAGGTATGATTATGTCAGAGGAAAATGGTATGAAGAGCCCTGACAGGCAGTTTTGTAGCGTGCAAAATAATGGAGATAATCAAATGTAGTTACAACTTGTTCAATTTGAGTTTTAAAAAAAGAAGCTTGAGGGGGACAGTTGTTGACATATAGAATGTTTCCATCCTAATGTAACACAAAAGCAAATCTTTTAGGATGAAGTCATTGGTTAGTGTGCTTGATTACGATCAAGTAATCATTAAATGCAAAGGCTCACGAAAAGATATGGCGATGCTGATTTTGTGCTTTTTCCAAGAAAATGAAGAGCCCTCATATGTTAAGTCATATCTCTTAAATGTGTAGAGTCTTTTGGAAGGTTGGCGATCTCTTTGCATGCACGAAAAAAGGTTAGTGGTGCATGGCATAACTAATTTGAAAAGACAGCATCTACCCTTGCTAAGCCGATTTTCTCGAAAATCAAAAAGACAGATTGGTGCATGCAGAGAGCATTAATTATGAGAGGTTGACAAAGTGTGTAACCACCTGATTCATTTGGAAAGAAAGAGAAATATTTTCAAAAGCTAAGTTACAGAGTTTGCAGATTTCTTCGAAGATAAGGAAAATGGTTGAAATTGTAGAGAGCTCAACTCAGGCCATTGACACTAAAATCATAGAAGAATGAAGAATGTTGGTGCCTTGTGTGAATATTTATGCCCAAGATTCTTATGCAACTCCAAGAATTTCAGCAAAGCCTTCATGGCCTTACACTAAGATGGCAGACCAGAAAGTGTCAGGTGTGGTTTCTCCTAGAAACCAGGCCTTAATATCAGAAGATTGGGATAATTTCCATGATCCAGAGTTTTCTCAGAACCCCAAAATCTTGAGGTAGGCTACATGTGAGAAAATGAAAAAGATCACCGATCCTTTTCATGGCCGATTGTGGAACTATGGGCTTCCTCAATATATGGTCAAAAATTTGTCATAAATTGTTGTTGCCTATGCTAAATGTTTTGACGCCCGAACAAGAATCATAAGTGGCCAAAATTTCAGGGTGGTAATCTCACCCCAAGCCCTCAAGGATATGTTGTGTATTCCTTTTAATGCTCTTGGGGTTGTGGAGGATTTTGATGTTTCCAAAATGCAAAATTATTGGAGGACGCTTTGGTTGGTGCAACAATTTTATAACACTGAGATGGGTAAGCCATCTGATAACTCCATCCCTCCTAGCTTCCCGCTTAGTCTAGCTACTTTTAAAATAGGTTTTGCCTATGTCTTCTATATGTTGGCGTTGGTATGTGGATTGGATACGGATAAGGAAGTCTCAAAATTCCAAATCAGTCTCAACTTTATGCTGAAAAAAAATACCCAGCCTTTGCTGATGGACTTTGCAAAGGTCATTGTAGATGGGATGTGCCGACAACTGAGGGAGTTTGAACTTAGTTCCAAGTTCAAGTATTCTTCCTTTTTGACCTACATGATTTCACACTAGAATCTGGAATATTTCCTGCAATATCTGCCCCTGACAGTATTTGATGAGAATGGTGCTAGAAATCCAGTTTCGACCTAAACTCTTGTCCTCTCGAAAACTTTTGATTATTATGCATTTTTCAGATGCATTCCTAGCTCGAACTCTGCGAGCTTTGGATCACAGTGGAGACAGTATGTCTGGTCACTTGACACAAAACCAGATATCATGGATGAAGGGCTTGTACCACCCTATGATTGGTTTTTCGGTATGGATTTCACAATGCTATGTATGTAGGGTTTTGTTTGAGATCCTTTCCGTCTCTCGCATTTTGTTTCGGATAGGGTACTAGCCTTGGAGGTTTGTAGGAAACTATGCAATATTGAGAATGATTATTGGCGAGGAAAGCACCTGACTTCCCATTTGACGCTGCTAGTCATGTTCGGCTTTGTTTCATTGGTGAAGAGGAAGAGTTCGAAGGTAAATAGCTCTGAAGTTTTGTACTCTAAGTTGGGTTACCTTGGGTTAATGATTATCTGCAACACATGGTGCTACAATCTAGAGGGTAATTTGGGAGAGTTGGGCATTAAGATTCCCCACCAGCCTCAGTCATTTTGGGACACTCGAAGAAATACAGATGAGGGAAATGAGGGATTATACGTTGGCCTTGAGTACATTCCTTCTAGCTTGGGTTGACCATCTTAGTTGAAATTTTATCACATAATGGTGAAGCCCAACCCCAGCTACAAAATAAATCAATTTCTCTGTAGCCAGCTAAATAAGCTCTGTTGGAAGCCTAATAGAATTATGGATTTTTGGATTTATAGGCAGGAAATAAAGAAGACTAATGGGCTCTTCTAGGAGGTGGACTCGGACAACTAGTTTGATAATATATGGTGTCGCGAGCATTCACATAGTGAGGACTCTCCTAACCCTTTGGGTTCAGAGCAGTTCTGTGAGGCGGAAAGTGCAGCTTCAGAGCATGGAGAAGAGGTAGCTCAAAAGGCTCCCATAGTTGAAGAAGGTTCTACATGAGGAGAGGCAATCAGTGTGCAGTAGTCATAGCGTGAAGACTCCTTGAATACATAGATATTGAGCATGAAGAGGCCAAGGTCTTCTAGATGCTAGCGAAAGGTTATTTTGGACCTAGATAGTTCCTTGAAGGAGAAGAGGCCATGAATGAAGGAATCAGGAAGAGGAGAAGAGTCACAGCATGAGGAGGTGATGGTATCTGCTGCAGGTCTTCAGGAAACTCAGGTATTTTTTCCCCCTTCTTCTCTCTCTTCTATGTCTTTGGTTTCTTTTGTTTCTGCCCCTACCATGTCATTTGCATCGGCTATTCCTATCACTGGTTACTGAGGGTAGGTCAACATTATTTCCCCTAGGGGTCCCCTTCCGTCTCCTACTATTTATACTACCCTTAAAGCAAAAGTAATGGTAACATGTACTGACCCTCTGAGTCAACAGTTTATATCTCTGAGGCCTCAGCATCAAGAAAATCCTTCCCCACTCCTTTTTCCCACCATGTTTTCACCATCATTGGGTAGTTAGTTTATCCCACCTTTTTCCCTGATAATTATTACTAGGCCTAACAAATCCTCAGATACATTGAGCACACTATCTTTCCCACTAGTAGTTCCCTGGGAGTCTCCTTTTGTTGGTGGATTGGGTATTTTGTCGTAGGAATACTTCTCGTAGGTGGATGCAAGCAAGGATGCCGAGGCTAGCCGAATTCTGAAGAGGAGGGAAAAAATTTTAGGCTGACTTGTAGAGCCCCTTTTGTAGACCATGTTCAATGAAAGCCAAAATTTGTTGATGTTTTCAAATGTCACACCTAATGTTATCAAGCCGGTCGAAGAAATGCAACCAAGTGATTATTTTGTCATTGTTGTAGGGGTTGACTTGCAGTAGGCTCATCCGTAGGATAAAGTTGAGTTAATGGAAGGAACTCAAAGGGTGGTGACCACTGACTTCCTCAAGCTTAGTCGCCAAATGAGGAAAAAAGGTGAACAAATGAAGGAGTTGAAAGGAAAGTTAGAAATTTGGTCAAACAAGAATAAGGCCCAGGAAGTCAAATTCAATCGCCTGCAGAGTGAAAAGAATTCCTTTGAAAATAAAGTCGCCGAGCTTTAGGGTTTGGGTTTAGATGTTGTTCCAACCCTGTGAAGATAAATTGAGCAATTCCAAGCGACAAAAGTAGCCTCCGTGATGAATTGAGGTAGGCGAGTGATGACTTGAAATAGCTTTGGAAGAGTACTAATGAGGAGGTAAATGAAATGAATTCCACATTGGAGCAGGAAACATAAAATAAAAGGCAGGCCAACTTAGCCTTGGGGGAAAAGGAGAAAGAAGTTTCTACTTTGAAGAATCAGTTATCGCCCCTAGAGGGAAGCATTGCAAAGTTGAAGTCAGATCTAAGTGGCAAGACTATGGAATTGGACCTTTTGAGATCTTAGCCTCCTGCACCCCAAATGAACTCGCTGGAGATAGCCAAGGAGCTACATGCATCATACTGGGATAAGGTTAAAACAATATGCCTTACATTGCAGTCCACTCTAAAATTTATGGCACACGAAACTAGTCTATGCGGGGTGGTTAGCAAAACAATGCAATGGGTGTAGGAAATGACTTCCGATAAAGTTTTGAATGCTAGGTGGTTATTGGGAAAATTATATACAACTTCCGATGAAGCTTTGGGCAGTGTGAAGATCGAGGACCGAACAATGGTGGCCATGGGTGTAAATATTCTTATCTCTATGCATGAGGCCATCTAGCATGTCAGAGAGTGTAGAGCTAGGCTAACCTAGATTACCAGTGATATGTGGGAAACATTTTCCCGCTTAACTCAGTGAGGGATTCCTTCACCCTTCATGATAGATCAAACAATGGTGGGCATTGAGCACATCATTGAAAATATTGATGAGAAGAAGTAGGATTTATCAGTTTTCCAATCCTTTGATCAATCTCTGACTGCCGCAAATATTGAAAACATAGTGCATCAGCTGGCGCAACTCTTTTTCCAGCTTGAATCTGAGGCAAAGCTATTTGGTGGATTGCCTTTTAAGGCAAGGATTGATCTAAACATGGCGCATGAAAATTTGTGCACTCTCTTTGCGCCATCAAATGAAGTCTGGATGTTCCTTCAAGCTGCCCTCTCTCAGCTATGAGTGATTGTGGAGTTGGACCGGTCCACGAGACCAAAAATTTTGGGGTTCTTCATTCTGTAGGCAAAATGTTCCCGTGAGTAACCAAACTGTGAATATTTATTCACGCACCACTTTTTCCTTCACGGTTTCTCTTCAGTTCACGGCTTCGCCCTTTTCGATATCGCTCACAGCTTCTCAATGGTTGCCATGTGGCATCCTATCAGAGCTTTCTTTTAGGCTGTATTATTTTTCTTTTGCTGAGATCTGTTTGCTTTACACGTGGACTTCGCTTGTTTCTTTCCGAGTCAAGCCCACACTGTAGTTTCTTTTGCTAGGAGGTTGAACATGTGGCTTCCTATCGAAGCTTTCTTTTGAGCTATCCCACCTTTCTTTTGCTAGGCTCCGTGTGTTTTGACACATGGCACTCGTTCCTGTATCCATTATCTTGGGTTCGACACTTGTGTCGTGTGTTCTTTTCTGCTGCCACATGTTCTCTTCTGCTACTGTGTGGTCCAAGTTTCTCAAGGGACATGCTTGCTGGTGCAATGCTGGATGATTTTTCTATTGGTGCAAGCTCAAGAAGATCTAGATCATTGATGGCTTCACTGAGGCATCTTTCTTGTTGGGGTCCTTAGGCGGTGGACTCGCTTATTTAAGCAATTTTTTCCTCATTTTATAGGTTGTTGTTAGATGGATTAAATTTTCGGAGCACTGGGAATTAGCCTTTGTAGTGTTTTCTATTTAACTTGAACTTATAGACTATGCTAGTCATTTTGGCCTTTCTTTTTTCATGCATTTAATAGGACATTAAATTGTGCTTGTATTTTCTGAAGTATATGAACATCTTTTTCAAGCTTTTGTAATCTTTACGCAGTTTAATAAAATGAAAATCATGTTGCTACTCTTCCGTGTTGGCTTATGTTGTACTGGTTATACTATGCAAATGGTTTGATGTTCTTATATTTATAGTGCTAGGAATTATCTATATGATAGACACTAGTTACTGTTTGAGCCTTTGTTTCAGCATTGTGCTTATTAATTCCTTTCTGATTTGGCGCATCACCTTAGCTTAGATTTGTTTATTTTATGTCCATCTTCTTACCATTTTCATCCCCCATAAAAATGAAGTGTCGACTTCAATAAAATCTTGGAGGTCACTTAGCTACGTGCATAAGTCCCCCATTAGATAAGTTTTCCATAAGGTCGTTTCCTGCAAACTTTTGCATCAACAACATCCATAGGCATGATATCACACAAAGCTTCATCATGATAATTTCCTATCTTCAATTTCACCAAACATTGTTCACTTACAAGTATCTATATCTCATCTTGAATCCATGCTATCTGATAGGGCTTCGAGTGTTTCAATATTTCTAGCTTCAATTTGATCACCATTTCTTTAGAAAATAGGTTCTTAGAGCTTCCACTTTCAATAATCACTCATCAACATTTACTAGCTATCTTGCATCTGGTTCAGAACAAATTTTTTCTCTGCAACGATTCCTGCTCCATCTCACTTCGACACAATACTCTTTTGTTCACGAACACTTCTCCCTCTTTTGATTTATTAGATGATCTAAAATGATCCTCCTCCTCCAATGCTACTCTTCTATTATTCTCTATCTTTCTGCTTGTCTCTCCCTGATTACACTCAAATGCTCTATTTCCTTCTCCACCACACTTAAGACAATTTCCTCTGAATATTCCTTTCTCCTGTCTTCTATCATATTTTTTGTAGTCCTTATTCCGATAACCACCATATCCGCCTCTCTAATAAGAGTTTCCATCATCTCTACAGTACAGATTATCATTCTTACTGACTTCCTTATCTTTATTATGATTTGCAAAAGGCCCTCTTCCTCTAGTAAAAATCATTCCTCTCTAAAATCTTCCACCTCTTCCTCTCTATCTCTTCTCATGTATTTTATTCAACTTCCCTTTTGCTTTTAGGGCACATTGATATGCCTCCTCCACATTCAACAACTTGATCAAACTGATTTCATCATGTATAGATGACCTCATACCATTCACATATCTGGCTACTTGCTCAATCTCATCCTGTATAGAACTCCTCAGTATACTCTATCACACTTGACTCCTTTAGCTTCAAATTCTTCAAATTTCAGAACAAAATGATCTGATAGTTTGTAGGCATGAACTTTGTCTTTAACTTATTCACCATCTAATCCCATGATTTTATCTTCTCCTTTCCTCTTCTTTGCCTATCTGTCTAAAAATTTTCCCACTAGAGGGATGCATGTCCTTTCAATTTTGTACAAGAAAAATTCACCTTCTTATCTTTTGTGGTTCCTTCAAAATCAAAGTACTTCTCCATCTCTGTTATCCAATCAAGAAATTCATCCAAGTCCAACTTGCCACTATGATCCAGTGGGTTGAAATGTGGTTTAGTATTTACTCTGGTTAGGGCTCTTATGAACCTCTCTTCTCTTTGATCAAGTCCAGGTTGATCTTCTCTTTCCCTTTCTTCCTATTCTTCTACCTCTCCTTCACTCACATCATCAATTGGTCAACCTCTCCTATGGTCTATTTCAACTGCTTCTAATCTAGGAACGATTCCTCTCAACATCTCCATTATAGATGGGTCTGCATTTCCATGCGCTCCATTTCCTCTACCATTTCTTCTTCCCACCATCTTTACACAAGTCCTCTATAGCTATAGGTTGGATCCTCAGTCTACCACCCCATAAAAATATTCAATAGGACTTCACAAACTTTCACAATCTCTCATGGAATGAATCTTGCTCTAATACCAATCTAGTGCAGTCACAGTAGGAGGGTCCTCAAAGAGAAAATTCTGAATAGTACAAAAAGAGTCACACAATAGAAGGAACACAAAATATGGAGGAAAATGTAGATTAAAACATTCTCATTAACAAAAATCTTGATTACAATCAACCCACAACATCCGAGCTTATAGATTTAGCTCATAGGCCTGATACAACATGCTCTAAAATAGAGTATTCTTCAATGAGAGCAAAAATATTATAGATCAAATTCGATATTCCTTTTAATTATCTTCGATACCATCCTAATGATCTATTACAAGGATTTATATCACATCCAAGATCTGGAAACATCCATGTCGGCCAAAGATCATTGCAATATTCAATGAAGGAAACGTAACGTGTGCATGAACAGGTCGGCCTTAAATTAAAATTTTGTAATGGTAGCTGCATATGATGAAGTGTGGACCAATAATTTAGGTTGGTGACACTCCACGAAACAATTTGGAATACATCGTGAGGATCCACAAGCTAGTAGAAAGATCAAACTAGCCATTAGGTTTGAAATTATTTTAGGGCTAGTTCTAAAGACTGTCACTTACTCTGAAAGCAATAACTTGCCAGAAAAAGATCCAATCGAGCTGAAATCTTGGAATTAGGAAAATGAACATGTCCATGATGAAAACATAGATCCACAGGGTCTGGTGAGAAAACATGATGAAATACCGAATCTGCCAACTTGAACTGAAAAAGAATTGAACAAGAACAAAACTAAGTGAAAATATTTTTGATTGATGCAAGATTGCCAAGAACCAAGGATGCTCCTACATCAAGATAGTATGGTGTTGAAAAAATGTGTTGATTGTGAAACTTTTCTAGGAATTGTTTCACCTCTTTGTTATTAAATGGAGTGCCATTTTCAGAAAGAAGAGTAGTTGGAATTCCAAAAAAAGTAATGATATTACTTAGAAGAAAGCTATAGATTTCTTTAGCATTCGTGGATTGTAGTGGAACAATTTTGATCCATTTTGTAAAGTAATCAATAGTAATAATGATGAAGATATGTCCTCTAGAAGGAGTTGATATTTTGTTAATAATATTTGACCCCCATTTTGTGAATTATCAAGGAGGGGTTTGATTTTGAAGCTCTTGAGTATGCGCACATATAAGATTAATATGTTGTTGATACTGTAGACACTTCTTGATAGAGGCAAATGATTCTTGCTACATTATTTTCCAAAAGTATCTTATGTGAATCAACTTATGTACCAGGGATTTACCACTGAAATGTCCACCTTTAGAGGTTGAATGGGCTTCTTGAAGGGTAAGGTGTATTTCCACTTTAGTGAGGCACCGAAGAACAAGGCCATTATAAGTTTTTCAATAAAAAACATCTGATAATAAAATGCATCAGATTGAAGGTTTTTGTATTTGAGTGCGAGCATTCTTCATCACATCATTGAGAAAATTTTCAGTCTTCAGATAATTATAAATATGAGAATACCATTCCTTCGAGTCTATATGAGAAAACACTAGAGCATCTAATTCATGTTGATCTGAAATAGTAGGAGAGTGAAGAATATAAACCACAAAGTGGTATTCTTCTATGCCTTCCTATGAAGATACAAGGGAGATGAAACTTGCTATTGCATATGCATGTTGATTTTCTCTCCTAAGAACATTTTCTATTGTGAAAGAGGAGAAATGATCAAGAAAGGATAAGAATAAATCTTGATACTGAGATAACTTGTTATGCTTGGCTTGATACACTCCTATAATTTGATTTACGAGAAGTTCAAAATCACCATGTACGCAAATATTTTTAATGTTCAATATGATTTGTTAGAGTAATTGGGTATTTACTTTATTAATTAAATAATATTTGTTTAATTATGTAAAGTTCCTTTTTACCTCTTTTCATTTAAGCTAACATTAGGTGCATAATAATTAATTACTTTATTAATTATTATTATGCAAGCCTAGGGTTTTCATCTATATGTAGTTGAAAACTATCTTTTGTATAATTAATTCATTTTACATTTTGTGTGAATTCATGGCTCCACATTCTTGAGCATTTTCTTTGTTGCTTCTCTTTGTTTCTCCTTGTAACAGGTTATTTGCTTGCAAAGATCTTTTGGGCTTCTATGGTGTTGTATATTCTCAACTCCAACATGGTATCAGAGCTTCAGATTTGTAGCTACTTGTTCTTGTTTTGAAGATTTTTGGAGCTACAAGGGTTTGTTGCAAGCCGTTTTTTATTGGAGCCGTCGTCATTTTTGCTTCAAAAATCCAGTTTTCACTCATTTGCAGGAAAAACAATTTCTGGGTTTTGTAGCCAGTGTCGAAATTTGAACTAGGTATCTTTTAGATTTTGCATATCATGCACAAATCTGGAGAAAATCACTGTTGAAAAAATGGCGCGCGTCATTTTTCTCTTGGCTGAAAGTAAAAAAAAATCATTTTCTCGTATTCTACTTGTTGGATCAAGAAACGATTTATGGGTTTTGTTTCTAGCATCAAAATATTTCTGGGTTTTTATTTTTGTCTACAAACAGTGAGTAGATTTTCTAGAAATCAAGTTAGAAATAAACATTTTTTACTAGAAAATTCATTTTCTGCAAGCTAAATTCAGTTTTTGAAAAATTCATAACTTTTGACCACGGTGTCCGTTTTGCAAAAATGAATAGGTGTTAGAAAGGTGTTACAGTGCTCTTTCCTGATCTACAGTCTATTTTATCATAATATTTACCAGGTATTTTTTATTCAGCTTTGTGTGTTTTTACACTTTGCTCAATTACTTGGTCATCTTGGCTCCTACATGGAGTTTGTTTGCGTTGGATGTGTTATGTTGATATGCTTTATCATTACTAAGATCATTAGTCTCTGAATTTTTCATTTGAAGAGTTATCATGGATTTCTCTACTCACCCTTTAGTTGTTTTTCTGGAATGGGGTAATTATGAGTCATGGGCAAAGGGTATACTTACACATTGTAGATGGCTTACTATTTTGCCTTATTTATATGATCTCATATCTGAACCAGAAACTTTAGAGGGTAGATTAGCATGGGATATTATTAGAAATCACATTGCAGGAGTTATATTGTCTAGTGTTGATCATGACACTGTGTTGGTTATATCGGACATTGATTATCCTCACCCACTTTGGACACGTCTTTGGGAGATCTATGGAGACCCTATTCTATCTCTATTCCCATAGGATCCTGCTTTAGATTGTCTCATACCCATTCCTTGGCGAGAGAATACACCATTTGATCATGATACTTTAGAGGAGCTTGAGTATTTAGACACCCTTACATATTCCAATGGATCAGAGGTTTGTCTCACAGTTCCTACTCTTCAGACTGAGACTTCATCAGCATCTCTTGTTGTTCTTGATTCAGTGTAGCAGGGAATCATACATCTTCCAGACATAGCTACTTTGGACTCTTATGTTGCAGACATATCTTTCTTGTTTGTTGAGTCCTATATTGCAGATTTGGAGGATTATTTTGAGGACATTCATCTCCTCTACCTTGACAGTCATGTTATCACTATTTGCCCACCATTATCCGTGCATTCAGAGGTTGCATTTCAGTATTCTCCACATCAGTTTGGATTTGGCATTATTTGTTTCAGTTCAGACAGTGAGACTCTTCAGCATCCTATCATGGCACACATCTTGAGACAGATTAGTTCATCATTCTTCACAGGGTTTCTTTGATATAGGTCCATGGATCCGTTTCTTCCCAAGGGGAGGAACATCATTTGCCACTTCAGGATCTCCTTTTGGATTCTACTTCAGGCATCTACCATTGTGACATGAGTTTCTTCAGTGTGGGGGGGCCTTCTTCTCTCTTTCTATCTCTCCTATGGAGATCATTGTATATGTACTTATATGATAGAAGTTGTCTGTGAGGGGTATCATGTTATCCACCTCATATCCTTCTTTCATTAGTGCATTGCATTTCTTCCTTGCATTCTATTTTGGGGAGGAGTTTTGTTCCCACTGGGTTTTCTCTTTTACCCCATTTCATTTAGTTTGCATTGATTTTGTACATGGTTACCTAATCTAACCTTGTTGCTAGGACCCATTGCTTTTTGCTTTCAGTAGCTTCTTCTAGGTTTTAGTTTCTCCCTATGTCTATCTTAAGGGGGGGTGTTAGAGTAACTGGGTATTTACTTTATCAATTAAACAATATTTGTTTAATTACTTAAAGTTCCCTTTTACCTCTTTTCACTTAAGCTAACATTAGGTGCATAATAATTAATTACTTTATTAATTATTATTGTGCAAGCCTAGGGTTTTTCTTTTTTAGGGTTTTCATCTATATGTAGTTGAAAACTATCTTTTTTATAATTAATTCATTTTACATTTTGTGTGAATTCATGGCTCCACATTCTTGAGCATTTCCTTTGTTGCTTCTCTTTGTTTCTCCTTGTAACAGGTTATTTGCTTGCAAAGATCTTTTGGGCTTCTATGGTGTTGTATCTTCTCAACTCCAACATGATTGTGACACATAAGCTAGATATGAGGGTTTCGTACTTAGTGATGTTGTTAGTGCAATGAAATCATAGTCTAAAGGATAGAGGAACTAGATTTACTTAAAGTGAGATTAGAAATACACCTACTTTGGAGCCAACTTGACATCTTGACCCATCAAAGTACATCTCCCATATAGTTTCATGGATTTTTACAGAAAGGTCTTCATCTAGAAATAAGTCCAAATTAGGAAAGGAGTGAGATGAGGGAGCCTCTACCAATTGATCGACAACAACTTGACCCTTAATTTATTTTTGAGTAATGAACTTGATGTCAAACATAAAGAGAAACATTACCCATTTTGCTAACCTTCCTGAAAGATTAGTTCTAGTGAACAAATGCTTTAGAAGATCACTTTTCACAATGACATGAGTTTTAGCATGAAGAAGATAATTTCATAACTTTTGCATTGCAAAGATGAGAGAAAGACATTATTTCTCCATGGTGGAATAATGAGTTTCATAATAAAAAGAACATAGCTAATGTATAGATCACTCTTTCTTTACCATCAACATCATGTTGAGCTAATAGATCTGCTAAGTCATGAGGTGATGTAGAGATATAAAGATAAAAGGGTCTATCTTGCATAGTCAACATTAGGAAAGGAGGATTGTCTAAATAACTCTTGATTGACTCATAATATTTTTTGACTCATCATCCCATTAGAAGCGAACATCTTTCTTCAACAAACATGTGAAGAGAAGGGTAAAATTTCCAAGTCAGATATAAATCTATGAATTTCTTGAATCTTTCCTTGAAAACTATGTAGTTGAGAGATGTTTCTTAGTGGAGGCATGTGAACAATCACATCAATCTTATTCATATCAACTTTGATTCCATGGTGAGAAAAAATAAATCTTAAGATTTTTCCTACGTCAACACGAAAGACACACTTAAAAGGATTTAGTCTCATCTTATAGATTCAAAGCCTTTGAAAAATAAGATGAATATTTTGTATGTTATCTTGATGAGTTATAGAATTAGCCAAGATATCATCGACACAATCTTCTAGAATTTTTTGAATGAAGTCATGAAAGATTAGGGTCATCTCTCATTGGTAAGTTTCTCCAACATTTTTTAACCCAAATGACATGACTACATAGCATAAAGTACCCCAAGGGGTAGTGAAGGCTATCTTTTACTGATCTTCTAGGTTAATATGAATTTGATCATAGTCTGAGAAGCCATCCATGAAGGAAAATAATATATGGCCTATAGTCGAGTCTACAATAATATCAATATTAGGCAATGGAAAATAATTCTTAAGAGACGTCTTATTGAGACCACAAAATTCATTAAAAAAGTGAATATAGCTATCAGGCTTGCTAACTGTTGATGCAAGAATTTGTGGGAGCAACAACCTTATGGGAAAGTTAGCTACTAGGGGACCTGTACGCTTAGCTAAGTGACCTCCGGGATTTTATCGGAGCCGACTCTTCATTTTTTATGGGGGAGGTAAAGGGTTAGAAAGATAACATGTAACAGTAAAAACTAAACTAGGGCGATGCGCCAAATCATGAGAGTAATAACTGAGCACAATGTTGAAAGCAAAGGCACGACTAGTAACTGCTATCTATCAAATAGATTATCTCAGAAACACTTCAAACATAAGAACATAATTTGATTGCATAGCATAACCTAACACAAGATAGACCAATAGAGAAGAGTAAAACATGGTCTGCATTTTATTGAGTTTTATGAGATTATAAAAGTTGAAAATAGACATTCATATACTACATAAAAATGAAAGCACAATCTTAATATTCTATCAAATGCATGAAAAATAGAGAGGTTGAATTGATTAGAATAGTTTGCAAACTTCAAGTCCAATAGAAAATATTAGAAAGGGCAATTCCCAGTGCTCAGGAAGCTTTTTAATCTATCTAACAACAACCAAATAAAAAGAGAAAGGGCTGCTTAAATAAGCCAACCCACCGTTTGAAAAACACAAAGAGAAAGATGCCTTAGTGCAACATCAACATCCTAGATCTCCTCAAGCCAGCACTAAATAGGAAGATCACCCAACAATGTGCCAAAAAACCCATCCGTAGAGAGAACAAGGCCATGTAGCAGTAGCAGAGAACACGTGGCAACAAAGAAGAAAATGTGGCAGCAAAGGAGAGCAAACGATATAGGTGGCAACTCCAAGATAACTGGTGCATAGAAACATGCCACACGTCAAACACATGGAGCCTGGCAAAAGAAAGAGGGATGCCCCAATGAAAATCTCCGAGAGGAAGCCATGTGGAAGATGCCAAGCAAAAGTAATCATTGAGTGGGCCCGACTCGGAAAGCAGCAAGAGAGAGCCACACGTTGAATGCATGGAACTCGACAGAGGCAAATCAATATGAAACGAAAGGAAGCTCCATTAGGAGGCCACGTGGTAGATGTCAAAAAGATGTGAGTGATAATAGTCAAGGTGAATTCAAGAAGGAAAAGATAACCATGAAGGATAGTGGTTCCTGAATAAAAGTTCACAATTTGGCAACTCACAGGGATATTTCACCTACGGAATGAAGAACCTCCAAAAACCTTGGTTCAACACCACCGTTATCGCTCAGAGGTGAGAGAGGGCAGCTTGAAGGCCAGTCCAGACCTCATTTGATGGCACAAAGAGAGCGCAAAGTTTTTCATGTGCCAACTTAAGATCGATGATTACCTTAAAAGGCAATCCACTAGATACCTTCGCCTCCAATTCAAGCTAGAAAAAGAGTTGTGCCAACTGATGCACTATTCATTCAATATTTTCGATGGTCGGAGACTGATCAAAGGATTGGAAAATAAAAATATCATGCTTCTTCTCCTTGATCCTTGAAATTATGTGCTTGATACCTATTACTACCCGATCTACGATGAAGGGTGATAGGAGGCCTCGCTAAGTTAAGCGGGAAAATTTCACTCGCATGTCATTGGTAATCTAATTCAATCTGGCTCTGCACTCTGCTACATGTTGGATGACTTCATGCATGGAAATTAGAATGTTTACGCCCATAGCCACCATTGTTCGATCTTTAATACCTACACTACTCAAAGCTCCATCGGAAGCTATATACAACTTGCCCAACAATTGTCTGGCCTCTAGAACTTTATCGAAAGTCATCTCCTGCACCTGCTGCATTATTTTGCTAACCATCCTGCATAGACTGGTCACTTGCACCATAAACTTCAGAGTGGGCTAAAAATTAAGGCATAATGCCTTGACCTTATCCCAGTATGATGCATATAATTCTTTAGCAATCTCCAACAAGCTCATTTGTGGTGCAGGAGGTTAGGCCCTCAAAAGGTCTAATTCTGCAGCTCTGTTGCCCAGTTCTGCCCTTAGCTTTGATTAGCTTCCATCCAATACAGACAACTGACTCCTTAGAGTAGAAATTTCTTTCTCCCACTCTTCCAACGCCAATTCAACTTGCTTCCTCTTCTCAATTTCTGACTCCAAAGCGGCATTCATCTCATTTACTTCATCATTTGTGCTCTACTAGAGCTTCTTAATGTCATCATCTCTCTGCCTCAAATCAGCATGGAGGGTTGCCTTGATCATCTGACATTGTTCAATTTCATTTTCCAGGGCCAAAACAACATCCACACCCAAAGCCTAAAGCTCATTTACTTTTCCCTCCAAGGCATTCTTCTCATTCTGCAAAAAATTAATCTCGATTTCTTGGGCCTTATGCTTGTTTGCCCAAATATCTACCTTACCTCTCAGCTCTTTCAACTGCTCCTCCTTTTTCTTTGTTTGGTGATTGAGCTTGAGGAAGTTAGTAGTCACCACCCTCTAGGTCTCTTCCATCAGCTTGACCTTATCCTGTGGATGAGTCTATTGCAAGTCTAGCCCTATGACATTAATAGAATAGTCGCTTGACAACATTTCTCTGAGCCGTTTGATCACGTTGGGGGTGATTTTTGCAAACATCAATGAATTCTGACTCTCATGGAATATATTTTGCAAAATAGGTTTTGCCTACCTACTCACATCCTTTTCTCTTTGTTTCTGAATTTGGCTTGCTCGGGCGCTCTTATTTGCATCCACCTGCGAAAAATATTCCTGGGATGAAATTCCCACTCCACCAGCAAAAGGAAACTCTCGAGGGACTGCTAGTGGGAATGAAAGAGTGCTCAGAGCATTGGTGGACTTGTTGGGCCTAGTAATAATTACCAGGGAGAAGGGTTGAATAAACTAGCCACCAAGAGATGATGGAAGCATGGTATAAGGAAAGACCGGGGAAGCACCAACTGACACACTGGGCCTCGAGTATGAAAATTGCTGACTCAAAAGGTCAGGATGGGCTACCATTTGTGTTTTAGGGGAAAAAGGGAAATCAAGAGATGGAAAGGGAAACCCAGGAGGAAAAATATTGGACTGCCCTGGATATCCAACGATAGGAATAGCTGGTGTAGATGAAATTGCAGGGGCAGATGAGGAGGAGACCAAATACATAGTAGAGAGAGAAGATGGAGGAAACAATACCTAAGGTTCCTGAAGAATTGCAAGTGATACCACTGCTTCTATATGCTGCGACTCCTTCCCTCTAGCAGTCTCTCTCATTCATGGTAATTTTTCCTTTGGAGAACTGTCAAGATCCAAAATAAATTTTGATCGACGACCCGAACTCCTTGGCCTCTTGATACCTGATCTAGAGGAGCTAGAAAGGTCTGACATCTATGTATTTGAAGAGTCCTTCTATTGTGAATGTTGTCCACTGATGGTCACCCCTTGCGTAGGATCCTTTTCAACAATCGGGGCTCTCTAGGTTACCTCATCTTCAGGTTCCATGGTTGCACCTCTTTTTTCATAAAACTTCTCAGACTCCAAAGGGTTTGGGGAGTTCTCATTGTCTGAATTCTCATGAACCCAGATATCATGAAACCAGTTGTCTGAATCCACCTCCTGGAAAAGCCCATTTGTCATCATTATTTCTTGCATGTACGTCTAGAAGTTCCTAATTCTTTCAGGCTTCCATTGGAGCTTATTCAAATGGCTGCACAAAAATTGACTCATCTTATGATTGGGATTGGGTTTTACCACAATGTGGTAAAATTTCAGCCAAGGCGGTCAACCTGTGTCAGTAGGTGAATACTCCAGGCCAATGTGTGATTTCAAATTCCGCTCATCTGCATTTGTCTGAGGGTCTTAGAATGACTGAGGGTGGTTCAAAATTTTTATGCCAATCTCTGAGAGATTATTCTTTGGTTTGTATCGTTATGTGTCATCGATGACCACCAACCCAAGATTACCCAATTTAGAGTACAAAACCTCTGAGGTGTTAACCTTCGAGCTCTTTTTCTTTATCAGCGACACATAGCTGAAGATGAATGACAACATCAAATAGGAAGTCAAATGCTTTCCTCCCTAGTAGTCATTCTCAATATTACATAGCTTCCTAAATGCCTCTAGGGATAACACTCTGTCAGAAACAATACGCGAGAGCCAAAAGGGCTCCTAGACAAAACCTTGCATACGGAGCATAGTGGAATCTGTACCAAAGAACCAATCACAAGGTGGCATGAGACCTCTCATCCATGGTTTCTACCTCAATGATAATCACATAGACATGCTGCTTCCAGATCCATCCAAAGTCTGCAAAGTTGCAGCTAGGAATGAGTTCGAAAACACATAATAATAAAAAACATTCGACAAGATGAGAGCATGTCAAAATTTTCTTTCTCGCACTACCTTCATCAAATACAGCCAGGGCCATGAATTGCTTGAAATAATCGAGATTCTAGTGCAAAATCATGTAGACTAGGAAAGAAGAATACCTAAACCTAGAACCTGGTTTGAAATCCCTCAGCTGTTGGCTCATCCCATCAATTATAACCTTCTTGAAGTCCATTAGCGGAGGTGTGTTGTTCTTCTTCAGCATAAAGCTGAGACTCATTTGGAATTCAAAGACTTCCCTGTTTGTATCCAGTCCACAAACCAACGCCAACATAGAGAAAATGGAAGAGGAACCCAACTTTAAAGTGCCCAGACCAATTGAGAAGCTGGGAGGTGCCGAAACATCTAATTTCTAAGCAATCTTAGTGTGATAAAATTGTTGCACCATCCGAAGTTCCCCCCAATAACCTTGCATTCTAAAAATGTCAAAATTTTCAACGTTCTTAAGTGAGAGAAATAGAATGCATAGCATATCTTGTAAGGCTTGGGGACTGATGACTACCCTTAAATTAGGGCCACTTATGACTCTAGTCTGAGGGTCAAAACATGCTACACATGCTGCCACAATTTCTAGACAATAATGCACCAAAGGAACCATATACCGGGGAAGCCCACAATTCCATAAATATTTGTGAAAAGGGTATATCATCTTCTTCATTTTCTCGCATGCAACTTCCCTCAGATTCTTGGGGTTCTGAGATAACTTAGGATCCTGAACATTGTCCCAATCCTCCAATATCAAGGCTTGATTTCTAGGAGAAATCATGCCTATTATTTTCTGGTCCACTTGCTTGGTAAAGGGACAAGATGGCTTTTTCGGAATATGTTGCGTAGCATAAGACTCATGGTCATATATGTTTACACAGGGTTCCAACAATCCTCGCTCATCAATACTTTCTTTGACCACGACCTGTGTTGAAGTACCTACAATCTCAACCATTTCTTTGTATTCGCAAGAGGCTTCACAAACTTTGCAAATTAGCTTCTGAAAACACTTTCTCTTCTTTTCAAATGACGTAGATAGTTATGCACTTTGATAAATTTTCACAATAAATGCCCTCCACATGCCTAGCCTATTCTTTGATTTTCGCAAAAACTGGCTTAGCAAGTGTACGTGCTAGCTTTTCACATTGGTTATTGCATGCACCACCAGCTTTTTTTGCGTGTGCGAATAGATCACAAACCTACCAAAATACTCTTCACATTTAAGAGACATGACTTTACATAAGGTTTCGCCTAATTTTTCTTGGACAATGCATTGAGACAACCTTGCCATATCCTTCACAAACCTTTTTGCATTTACTGATTTCATGATCGTACTTGGGCGCATCACCCAATGACCTTATCAAAAGATTTTCCTTGATTTAATCAGGACGACAACACATCATGCTTACAACTGGCTTATCCTCATTCAATTTAGTAACTTGAACGGAGCAAGTTGCAACTGTACCTAATTACTCACATCACTTCACACACTGCAACACTGATTATCAAGGCTCTCTAGCACCATTTTATTTTGACATAATCATAGCTTGCCTCATCAGGTGAACCCCGACTATCTATAAATAAGACCTTTGGCAACTTTGCTAATCATAATTAGTTTTAGCATTCATACTAATTAGGCCCTAGTTTATCTTAGCAATTTTATTATTTAGCTAGAGTAGCAAGAGACCATGGAAACACCAATTAGATTAGTCTATAAGAAAACCCAGGTCACCTTTTTAGAAAAATTTAGGTGTAGGCGCCTAAAGCGCATAACAGGTGTGAAAAACCTGTTGTATGTAAAGGAAATCAAATGGTTAATAAGAAAAGACTGCATTGAGTATGAGGATCAGTATAGGGTAAACACAAAAATTTTGTCCCACTTCGTCGCTTTGCTCTTGGACATTGGTGTTTCAAAGTGCAAAATTCTGAAGTTGACCAAGCGAGTTTTCCTTCGACGCTACCTCAGAGGATTGGAGAATGTAGTGCAAGCCACTGAATTTGATCATGGGGTCCCATCCGTCTGCAACTTGCATCGACTGCTTGAGCATGGAGGACTTGTGCCAACTAGGCCCTTTCTATGCAGATTTGAGCTCAAGATGCACGAGGAACACCACCACAAGGCTTGTGCCGACTGCTACTTCCTCATGAGGATGCACAATGTGGAGCCCTTCCAAAGTATATAGTGGTATAAAAACTTTGAGAGGATGGTGTTTCCCCACCTTGTGCCACCTACTTTTGATGTTGTTGGTCCCTCTTCTGCCTGAGAAATGTGAAAAGATATTCCCATTTTTCCTTTTTGCTTTTTCCAACCTCTTCCCCTAGTAGCGAATATATATGTATATTTTGACATATGGCCACCAACCCTCATTGTATATAATGTAAATTATATTTTGACATATGGCCACCAACCCTCATTGTATATAATGTAAATGCTCCAAAAGTAATATAATATGCAAGTTTTCATATCTTGGCTCATTCTTCATTCTAGCTCAATTTTTGCAATACTATTGTTGTTATTGAAAAAGCATTGAGAAAAACCCAAAACTTAAAGGAGGAAAAATATTTACATATTTACAAATTTACAAACTTATTGCATAAGTTGGACTAATTGAACTTTTTAAGGCGTATTCCATTAATTGGAATATCCAAAGCATCACCTTCCATAGTTTCTAACTCAAAAGAGTTATACTATTTGCATTGGGTGATTTTGAAAGGCCTTTTGCAGAGACTGTTGAACTTGTCGTGGTGTCCGAGCTTTGCTCCGTGTTTGTTGAACTTGAGCACCAAGTCTCCACATTGTAGCCCCTGGTCAGATGTCTTTTATCAAACCATTTCTTCACCACCTTCTGGAAGCTGTTCATTGCCTCGAGAGCATGCTCTCTTTTCTCTTGTACCTCAAGTAACTCAGAAAATTGTACCTAGCTTCGTTCTGCTCAATTTCAAGAGATTTGAGAAATTGGAGAGTAGGGATTTCCATAGCAATAGGCAACAATGCCTCCTTCCCGTACACCATCTCGGAAGGAGATGTCTTCAATATCTTCTTGGGTGTGATACAGTCTTCCCATAGAGTTGTTCAGAAGTTTCTATGCCACTCTCTTTGGTGTTCTGAGCCTATTCTTTTAATCAACCTGATAAGGTTTTTTTTCATGGATTCTGCGAGGCCATTCCCCCGAGGGTAATAATTAGAAGAGGTTTTGAAGAAGACCCCATATTTTAATGCAAATTGCCTCATCTTAGAGCCGAGAAAATCTTTAGTATTGTTGGAAATAATCATCTTTGGCGGGCCAAATCTGGCTACCAATTTCTCCAAGAAGTTAACAATTTCTACTTTCATTGCATTTTTTAATGACACAACCTCTGCCCATCTAGTGAAGTAATCAGTCGCTGTCAAGATCCACCTATGTCCAGCTGATGAAAAAGGGTTAATCATACCAATGAAGTCAAGACCCCATTGAGCAAAAGGTTCCTCCATTACTATGGGTCTTAGTGGCATAGCAACATTTTTCCTTTTTCCCACATAAAATTGACACTCACTGCAAGACTTTACCAATGAAAATGAGTTATTGAATAATGTCGGCCATAAATAACCAACACACATGATTTTAATTGCAATTGTTCTTGTGGAAAAATTCCCTCTGGCTAGGCCTCTGTGATATTGATCTAATATTCATTTTGCTTGCTCCTCATTCACACATCTTAATAAGATACCATTAAAATTTCTTTTAAAAAGAACTCCTTCTAAGAGAACATAACTATTATTTTTCAATTGATAGAAACATCTCTTAAATGAAGGGAGATTGGTCAGGTACCTTCCTATTTGCATGAAATTCATCCTAGCTTCCAGCCAATCATCCTCAAAGCTTTTCTCATTCAACAGCATAGGTTTCGAGACTTCAAACTCAACAACTGGTTCATTATTTTCAGCTAGGTACTCACACAGTCCCTTTCCTTTGACAGTTTTAATTGGATTGATCTCAATATCATACTCCAGGATCTTAGTGATCTAGTTTGCTCTTTTCTCGGTGATTTCCCCTTCCATTATGTACTCCCGCACACTAGGATACGGCACACAGATAATCACCTTGTTGCATGACATAAGGTGTCTAAACTTCTTCAGCCCCTTTACGATAGAAAAGGCCTATTTTTCTACAAAGTTATATTTCACTTCATATTCCTTTAGGGTGCGCGAGTAGAAAAAATCAGTGATTCCTTCTTATCTTTATCATCTTTTTGCATTAGTATAGTGGCAATACTATTGCCACCACAAAAAACATACATAATAAAATCCTTAGACAAGTCCAGATTAATTAATATAGGATCAGAAGAAATAACCTCTTTTATTAGCTCAAAAGATTTTCTGGCTTCCATCGTCTGCTTAAAAGTCTAGTCCTTTTTCAACATCAGGGTAATCGACTGAATGATCCTTGCAAAGTATGCAATGAATCAACTGATGAAATTGAACTTAGCCAAAAAAATATTGCACTCCCTTTTTGTTCATGGGTAGAGGGAGTTCCCGGATTGCATCAACTCTTTCAGAATCAATAGCAATGCCTTCTTTTGAGACAACATATCCCAATAGCTTCCCCTGAGGAACCCCAAACACACATTTCTTTGGGTTTAGAGAAATCCTGAATTCTTGGTATTTCTGGAAGACAAGCTCGAGATGATCAAAGTGATCATCAGCAGATTTGGAAAACACTGTCAGGTCATCCAAATAGATAAAGATAATCTTATGTATTAGATATTTAAAGGAAATATCCATAGCTCTTTGAAAGGTGGCTCCAACATTTGAAAGTTTGAAGGGCATATTAGCATATGCATGTGTTCCCCACTTAGTGGTGAACGTTGTTTTATCCTGGTCTTCCTCCTTTACACAAGTTTGATTGTAGCCGAAAAAACCATCCAGCATTGAAAACATTTCAGAACCAACAACGGTTTGTAGAATTACCTCCATAGAAGGCATGGGGTAATGATCTTTCAGGGATGTTCTATTCAAGTCTCATAAGTCCACACACAACCGTATATCACCATTCTTCTTCCAGACTGGCACCAGGTTAGACACCCAAGTGCTATGCTTGATTGGGAAAACTATTCGGGACACAATCAATTTATTCAACTCTTGTGATAAGAGTGACTCAATCTTCAGATTCACTAGCCTCTGTCTTAATGAACTGGCTTTGCTCCTTCCAGTAGCTTAATTGTGTGCTAAATAATCTTGGGATCATATCCCTTAAGATAATCATATGACCAAGCTACTACACTCGGATACTCCTCGTAGAAGTGATTCAACCTATCTTTATTCTTCTGGGATACTCCTTTTCTGACTTTGAGATTTTTATCCTCACTGACATGCAAATCTATGTAGTCTCCTTTGTCAGCTACAAGCTTCCTTTTATCTTTTCTTGCATCATCAAAATAAAAAAGACTCTCCACAGTAACTAGGCCCCTGGGAAGCTTATTGGATTTCAACTGGCTTACTTGATCCCCGTAGGCTTCGATGATCTTTGGTTGCAATTGGTCAACAAATTCCCTAGATAGCTGGAGAAATGATGCACTATGAGAATCACTATCAAACACTTGCCAGTCCTGATCATTATTCAGAACAACAGGCCATACAATTACTCTCACTACATGTTTATTTTTTAACAATTCAGAAGTTGGCTCAAACTAAGCCCCAACAGTTGCCATTCGATCAAATTTAGAGTTCTGCTCTCTTGGTATAGCCTGAATGTTTAATGCCTTGAAGCTTTCAATGAGACCCCAGACCCTATTCTAGTATGATCGCATACAAACATTCTTTGCAGCAGATAGCCCTCGAATTTGGTTGACCACCAATTTTGAATCTCCGAACACCCTTATTTGCTTTGCACCCATTTGTTCTGTAAGGCTCAAACCATGGACAAGGCCTTCATATTTTGCTTCATTGTACTAGCATGTGAGGTTGAAGTGATAAGACCTCAAGGTCTTATCTTCAGATGGAGATGTCAAACATATTCTTGCTCTAGCTCCTACTCGACATCTTGCTTCATCAAAGTGTAGGGTCCATAACTCTGAGGATGTTTCACCTCCGAACTCTTTAGTAACTCTGGGCATAATTTGTCCTTCCTCATGTATGACACAGGTTCTGACCCCAAATGCATGATAATTTCCAAAAGGGTCTGTTTCTATAAACTCATTCAATAGAGCTTCTTCACTCTCCATCCGGGAGGTACTTGCTTCTTCTTCCTCAATAAATTCAACATTGAATATCTCTTCCTGAGTGATTGAACTATGTGCCGCTTCAAGGTTGATCAGGGCCTCATCAACAACATGTTCAGAATGTAGAGTTTATGACAATAGTTTCATCTTAGCTCCATGCTTGGTTCTTAAGATCAGGTGTGAACAATCCATTGCTAGATAGCCTCCAACATTGGCAGTGAACTCTCAGGACAAACATATCCCAAACAAAGGAGGAACATCAATGAGTATAGTGTCCTGGTTCACAGTAATATTGGGGTAGACAAACAATGTCATAGGAAATCCCTTGATTACCCTGATGGTATCAACTTTATTTCCTTTGAGTTGCATGACTCCTTTGTTAAGAGGCTCATATTTGAGTCCCAGTGCATCAGCTACTTGCTTAGGCATGATGGTGGTGCTAACACTAGAGTCAATCATACAATTATGCAATAACTTGTTGCCAATGATAACCATTAGAAAGAAAGGCTTAGGTTTAGGCTTACTCTCTTTTTTGACCCCGAGCTTTTCTTCCAGTTGATTCATTAGCACTTTATCTAGGTCCGACTTATATGTCTTATCTTCTGTGGGCTGTTTTGGCATCTTTACATCTTCTTCTCTCGGTAATACTTTATGTAATAACAAATTTTGCTTCAGAATAGCCAGGATATCCCACAAAGAAAGATTGAAAGAGGAATTCTTTAGTTGCTCCACCACATTGAAAGGAATTCGTGACTGATGAGTCATGGTAGCTAGCTCCTTCGGCTTCACAGCTGGTGTATCTGGTTGCTTGACAAAAGTCAAGGTGATCATGGGGGCTTTACCTTTCAGAGGAGGTGGATTCAGAGAATTAGGAGCAGTAGCCTTGGACTGTTGTGGAACTGATGATAGATTTTCTGATAGGTTGGGCATTGAATTGGATAGACCATCAATCGGTGGAGATGTGAATTCTCGAGTGAGTCTCTACTTTGAACAACAGTCTGCACTTTGAATGCGTGTTGTAGTCCAATTGCACCTGAGATGCTTGAGTTACAAGAATGTCATTCGAAAATGCTGACTCTTCTCCTTCCATCCACGAAAAGAGTGCTTGGTCTGGAGCTATATCTAACTCCTACTCTATGGACATACTTTGCATTTGAACAATAAGGACTGCATTATCCAGCTACTGAGAGGCATATGTCTGGCCTCCAGAATCAGGTACGTTGCCTTGGCTAAGTTGCTTTGCGATCTTCTATTGCAAATTCCCTCACAGAAAGTTTTAGGGAATGTGTGCATCATTACAAGGGAAGCACCATGAATTGGTATCTTTGGCAAGGTTATTTTGTCCTGCTACTAGCTCCTTGCTTGAACTAGGATGGACAGTCTGCATCAACAAGGTCACAGGAACAACTTGGTTGTTCTATTGAGCTTGGGTATTTCCACGCAATCTATCCTACTACTGATTTGATTGGTAAGGAGCTTTTCCACCTTGATAATTTTAGTAAGCCGACTTCCGGTAGCTATACTACTTCCACTTCATAGTTGTCAATTCATTTTTCATGGTCCACATCTGCTCCTTCATCTCATTCATTTTAGCCATTAGGGGTTTAGGCACTGGGGCTACACAGCGTCATTCCTAGGTACATGTACATAGACTAGGGAGGAGTTGTAGGAGCATTGGTTGAAGTTGCTTCAGCTTCTGCGACGTTGGATTTCAGGAACAATGGTATGATGGGTCTTGGCACTAACTTTCCAATAGAAATAAGATTATTCTCCGCAGTGACAACAAGATTATAAGCATTAGGTAGAGTATTTCTGCCAAGACCCTGTAGCATCATGGAAATGTATGCATTAAAAGACCTCAAGTAAAATATGAAGGCCAGATCTAGAGGTGGCCGACTACCAACAGGAACTCTCTGTCGAGTCGAATGAAATTGAGCATTGAAATTAGGTAGAGCTTCATGAGGAGCTCTCTTTATGCTAGCCAGTTGATGATATAGAGAAGACTTGTCACCAACATTTGAAAAATGCTCATAGAACGTATCTCCAAGGTCATCCCAAGTAGCAACTGAATTAGCTAGAAGAGTGCGATACTAGTTCAAAGCCTTGCCTCGAAAAGAGGCGATGAGCAATCTTAGAGCCACATTTTTATTAGAAACACCATGCACCAGACACACGTCTATCACATCTTGCAAGTGCTATGTCGGTGTCTTTGATTCATCTCTAGAAAACTTAGGGATAACTTTTAAAGAATAAGTCAGAATCGGAGCCCATATTGTAGGAGGCACAGGCATTGTTAAAGGACTACCAACATCCCAAGCTACATAATTTTTGGTGGCCATTAGCATAGGAGATGGAGGAGAAGAGGGAGGTGAAGGACTACCTTACCGACCTCTCGGATGAACTGAAACTAATGGTGGTACATGCAGGCTAGGGAATCTTGCAGTTTGAGACCTAGTGATGAGCCTATGGGTCATACACTCTTATATCAGGCGAACGTGCTAGTTTGCGTGCCATCGAGCATACTAAAAAAATAAATGTTAATGCAAGAATTTGTAGGGGAAGCAACCTTATGGGAGACTTAGCTACTGGGGGACTTGTGCGCTTAGATAAGTGACCTTCGAGATTTTATCGAAGTTGGCTCTTCATTTTTTATGGAGGGAGGTGAAGGGTTAGAAAGATAACATGTAACAGTAAAAACTAAACTAAGGTGATGCACCAAATCATGAGATTAATAACTGAGCACAATGTTGAAAGCAAAGGCTCGACTAGTAATTGTTGTCTATCAAATAGATTATCTCAGAAACACTTCAAACACTTCAAACATTATTTCGTTGCATAGCATAACCTAACACAACATAGGCCAACACAAAAGAGTAAAACATGGTCTACATTTTATTAAGCTGTATGAGATTACAAAATTTGAAAATAGACATTCATATGCTATAGGAAAATGAAAGCACAATCTTAATATTCTATTAAATGCATGAAAAATAGAGAGGCTGAATTGATTGGCACATTCTGCAAACTTCAAGTCCAATAGCAAATATTACAAAAGGCCAATTCCCAATGCTCGGGAAGTTTTTTAATCTATCTATCAAAAAACAAATAAAAAGAGAAGGGGCTGCTTAAATAAGCCAGCCCACCGCCTGAAAACCATAGAGAGAAAGATGCCTCAGCGCAACATCGATGTCCCAGATCTCCTTGAGCTGGCACTGAAGACATCTAGAGGAACTTTTTTAGATTCCACTTTGATCTCAACCAGTTTGGGATGAGCTAGACTGAGAGGTTCGATGGAAATCATGTTGACACTCCACCATGGTTTTTTTCCTATATTGCTCAAGAGAGTAGCCAAGCCCCAAGTTATGCTTACAAGGTATACACTTTATGAGGACTTGAATTACTTTATTTTTACAACCACAACCTTTATTTCCATAACTATATTTAGAGATTGTTTATAAATAGGGCCTTAACATGTTTAAAAATCTTGAGAAGGAGGGTGATCAACATAGAGAACATCACTCCACCAGTGAGTATCATACTCATCTATGGGATCACAATCATCCTTCCTAATGAGACTACAAAAATTAGCCTCCTCAATAGAAGAATGATTATCTTCCTCAACAGGGGTACAATCATTTTTCTTGATGGGATCCTGATCACTTTTCCTTATGGGAGGATAGCCAATTTTCTTGATGGAGGTATATGAAACTATTGGAAGGTCAAGGTGGATAGGGTCAAATTTGTATTCCCCAATGAAGAACTCAAAAAAGTAAAAGGACCCTAAATCATCATTAAGACATGCATTTGATTTAGAAGAAGATGAAGGGGTAGGCTTAGGATTCTTTGCTTCTGAACAATCTTCTTTAGGGAAATCTATCTCTGGAGCAACCTTTAAAATAGGATCTATCAAAGAGCATGTCAATGCATTTGAAGGTAATGATGGAATACAATTTTTTATTTATTTTTGATGAATAGGTAGATATCTATATTAATATAAAGATAAGAATATAAATTCACAAAAAAAGGTGCGGGTGGTAAGAAGGCACACCCCGAAAGTCACATGGGCATAGCCCAGAAAAGCAAAAATAACCGATCACATGGGCCTAGCCCAGAAGTCTAAAAGCAGGAAGTAAAAATAGGCAATTACATGACCAAAGCAGTACCAATAGAGCCTGGGGGATCCCTGTCATCCAAATTTCCCCCCCATACATCAGCAAGGTTTGGAGTGACATCAGGAGGAGCACCCCAACCATCATCATCTTTATCTTTATCTTTATCTTCTTCCTCCTACCGGGGTGAGATTGCAAGAGCCAGCTGTGGAATTTTTTTACCACTGGCAGGCCAGCTAGAGCCAAAAGTAGGCAGAGCATCAAAGGGCCACCCAGAACCTCCACCACCACTCCTCGTAGCACCACCAAAGAGCCAGCCCTGACTAGGTCATGACAAAGGAGAATGAGTCCACCTAGGAGGCCAAGAATCCTACCGAGCAGGAGGCTAGGAGAGGGGACGTGTAGAATCATTCTTCTTCTAGCTCCGAGAGGGTGACTGACCATGGGAGGAGGAGGGAAAATATGGAATCTGAGCCATAGTACAAGGGCCATTGCCCCAGTGGTCTAGGAGGACCTGCAGGTGAGCCACCTCCAGTGCAACTTTGTTGGCTTGCATCTGAATCTGTAGGAGAACATTGGACCAAATAACCACTTTAGCATAAAGAGAGACATTAACATCCAAATGATAATGAGAAAATATGCAAGCATTTTTGTCTTTCCAGATATTGAAGAGGATTTCCACATTGAAATTGTGCCAAAGTTGGGTGAACTTAGTCGGGATTCTAGGTGGGTCCCCCAGCAGAACCATATGCCAAGAGAAGGGTTCTGACCGAAAAAGCTGAAAGAAATCATGAATCCAAGTCCAAAGCTATTGAGCTCTGGGATAAAACCAAAAAATATGCTTAAAGCTTTCAGATTTCCCACAAAAAGGGCAGCGAGGGTTAGGAACCCCCAAATGAACAAGCTGAGAACCCACAAGCAAGCCTTGGAAAAGAATACACTAAGCAAAGTGGGTCAGCTTTGGATTAAAAATTGTAGACCAAGTGGCATCAAACCTCTTATTCCAAGTATGGGTAGAGGAAATAAGAAGCTACCTCTAGTTTAAAGTACTGATCATAGGAAAATGGGGTGAAAGCCACTTGCAACCAAGTTGTGGCTTGTAGCTCCTAAGAGGGGTGTCTTGAAACCATTTACAATCTTTCTACCAAGGTTTGTGCCCACAAATGCCAACTTTGTGAAGCATGTCCACCGAATTGGCACTCACCAACTTGTCAAAAGTAGGACGGTCCTGGTTTTAAAGACTGTACCGGGCTTTAAAAGAATCCCAATGCAAAAGACACATAGTGAGCTGGTGAAAGTGCTGATGTAGGGTTTGAATGCCCTTTTTGTGAAATTTGAGGGCCTTGAGCCAAGGTGAATTGGCCAAGGGTTGACCATTCTGAACCAAATGGGGAGACCACCATAAGTTTTGTTGGTTGATGGAAAGCCTATCATGAAATCCAGCCCCAGCCCAACGAAGCCATGGCTTAACAGTTTCCCAAGAGCACCAGATGCTCTTGGCCACAAAGGAGCTAACAATTTGAATCGGATCTCTCATAACCAGGAAGGTTTGGAGACGAATTCCTTTCTAGGGGGGTCTGTGAACAGAAAAAATAGACTGAATATAATGGCTGAGGAGAATTTTTCAGGCTTCATCTCCGGTAAGAGCCCGGATAATCCATTTGACACAAAGAGCAGTCCCTTTCCATTGAGTGGAGAGTAGCCCAAGTCCCCTAGAGTCATTAAGGAGACAAAAATACTCCCAAGTGACCCGATGAAAACCTTTGTGGGTTTCAGAGGAAGCCCATAAAAAATCCTGAAGCAATTCTTCAAGCCTACTGTAGACAGATTTTGAAGGAGCCCAACAGGAAGAGTAGTAGACATGAGTGATTGCCAAAATTTTAGAGAAAACCTGGAATTTACCAACCAATGAGAGAGGCTTAGTAATCCAATAGGCTAGCTTTTGCTCAACCCTGGAGAGCACGGCTTGCCAAAACTCCCAAGGGGAAGCCTGAAAGGTGAAGGGAATGCCCAGAAAATGAAAGATTTCTCCCTACCCAATCCACTTCCAATTATAAGTTTGGAGCCACGCAGGAGTGGGGAGCACTGATTGTCTATAGCATAAGGTCTTGTGCTATTGAATTACAGAACCGGAGGTGAGACAAAATGTATTAAGACAATCAAGGGCAATAGTGATGGATTCTTCATCTTCCAAGAGAGTGAGAAAAGAATCATCCGCAAAGTGGCCATTGACAAGCTACTCCTACGAGTCCGGGAGAGAGATCCCTTTAACACGCCGCTGAGAGACAACATGGGCCAGAAGATAGCCAAAGCCTTTAGTAGCAAACACATACAAAGCAGGGGCAAGAGGGCACCCCTAGCGAGTGGAACGAAAAAGACCAAAAGTAGAAGACTGGCGGCCATTAATGGTAATACAAGTTGAAGCATCGAAAAAAAACATACAAATAGACTGAATAAATTTGGGTCGAAATCCCAAGGCTTGCAACATCGCAAGAATGAAATGCCATTCAATGCGGTCATAGGCTTTGAAAAAATCAATTTTAATGAACACTGTTGGACCCACTTCATTCCTTCCCAAACATAAATAATATTATCCAGAATAAACCTTGATTTTATGAAACCAGTCTACTCAGGGCGCACAACCTGAGGCAAGAGGTGGTGAATTTTTAGAGCCAGGGCTTTGGCAATGAGTTTTTAGGAAACATTGAGAAGCGTGATGGGCCTCCAATTGCAAATATCCTCTGGATCCCTAGGCTTAGGTATGAATTTTATATTGCCTTTATTTATTGAATTGCCTAGAGAGTTGGTTTGAAAGGCTTCAAGATAAACATGATGCAAATCACTCCCAACACAATCCCAAAGAGCTTTGTAAAATTCACAAGGGAAGCCATCAATCCCAAGAGCCTTGTCATCGGCCATAGAGGAAATGGCTTCCTTGAGATCATCAATTGTTAACAATTGATCACAAAAATTAATCTGGGCTGAAGAAAGCCTATGTGGCACAACAACAAGGCAGTCCTGAAGGGCTTGCTGGCGTGTAGGCGTGGAGTCCTGTATAGTGAAACCCTATTCATAGTGACGCATAAAGTCCTGGAGAATGTCAGATAGCTCAGAGAGCACCTGGTTACCATATTTGATTGCTTTGATGCCGAGGGATGAGTTTCGGGCATGAAGGGCCAAAAAAAATATCTTTGGAGGCATGATCACCAATTTTAAGCCAGTGAAACTGAGCTTTGATTTGAGCACCTCTAGCAGTATAATTATCACCACTTGATTTTTCTTCCTTAAATGTGCCACCCTGACTTGATGTGATGGGGAGAAAGGACTAGCCACCAAATCCTCCATACTAGTACGCTAGTCGGTAATGGTGTCCTCATAAGATTACCGATGAAAGATAGCCAACTGGAGTCCATAAATGCATAAGAAATGCACAGTAAAAATGATGGTATCATTCCACCAAGTAATCCAGCCTATATGGCCAGGTGACCTGCACTCCAAATTCCACACCCGATGAATGTGGGCCAAGGTGGGCTTGTGACAAAGCAAAGACATGTTCAAAAAAAATTTGGTCTTACACATGGGGGGTTGACGAGATGCCCATTCAATACAAAATTGAATTGGAAAATGATCAGAAAGAGTCACATCCACTAATGGCTTTACTGGCAAGGTAAAACTAGTAAAGGAAAAAAAAGATTAAGCTACGATCATGGCACGATCAAGGCATTTAAATACTCTGTCAAAACCAGCCATGTAGTTACACCAAGTGTGCCAAAGAGAATGGGAATGGCGGCAACCCATATTGGGATAAAAAATCCCCAATTTATTGTGCATGCAAAACCACACCTCCCTTTCGCCTGCAACCCAATGAAAATGCAAAGTTCCATCCTTATCATACAACATCTCCACCATGTTAAAATCCCCACAGAGCAACCAGGTGGCAACTGACAGAGAATCAACAATCCAGCGCCAAAGTAGGCAATGCTCCATGGCATCATTAGAGGCATAAACATTGATAATTCCAAAGGAATGATTCTCAATATTGAGAAGAACCTAGACCACCCACTGGGAGGGGTCAACCCCATGGTCCACCATGCAAGAATGCAATTGTGGGGCCAAAAGAGTGGCAGCTCCACCACAATTAGCTTCATGCAAAGTGCCAAACATAGTACTGATTGGCCAAATAGAGTGACAAGCCGAAGCGAACAAAAAACTTGGAATTTAAACTTTCTGGAGACAAAACACTTCAATCCCTGAGTATTTTTGCAAAGTATTCCTTATAGAGTACTTCCTGGAGAGGTCAGTTAGACCTCGGACATTCCATGAATAAAAATTCATGGATGAAAATATTCGATACTTGCATAATCCAGGTCCTCTTCAACTAGGGAAGAGAAGCTATTCTTCAAAAACTCTTATGGAACAGAATCAATCTGAATAGGAGGAGAAAACCTTCATTTTTCAGGCACATATTCTCCTTCTTTCGGTGGTGGAGGCGGGTTGCAAGATCGTTGTTGAGCTCCCATTGTGGAAGGAAAAGTCGGTTGAGCACACAAAACAACCGTAGGTTGAGGTGTGGCCTTTAACCAGGGCTATACAACAACATAAGTGGCTCCTGAGGGAGTAGTTGTCCCCTTCTCTTAAGGGTTTGAAACCATTTTGGTTGGTTCAGAGGCCTTGGGAGCTGACCCAGAACCAGACGACTTATTTTTCTGGTTTGAAACCATAATCCACTTTGTTTCAACCTTAGCAGAAGGCTCTAACTGACAAGGCTTTTCAACATCCCGTGACTATGAAGATGTATGAGGAACTATCAAAGGGCAATCCTTCATCTTGTGGTCAATTGACTGGCACTGATAGCACGTGTTGGGCAAATTGAAATATGTGACTTTCTAGGTGTGTCTAATAGCACCAATTTGAATGTCTATAGACTCTTTCAAATCCTTGGATAAATCAACTTCCACACAAACCCTCTTCTGTGGTCGGGCTTGGAAGAATCTATTAGGTTTGATACAAACAAACCTCACTAAAGAGGAAGCAATATGGTTCAGGAAGGGAATGCATGGCAGAGGTAACCCAGGAAACTCAATCCACACCGGGACATGCATTTTGGTGTCGTCTAAGAGAACAAAATCTCGGGTTCATGCTTGAAAAACCAACAAGGAGGACCTAACATACTAGGGTCCATGAGCTAAAATAGCTTGGACATGACTAACTTCCGCAAAGCGGAACAAAACAAAGTCTTTGGTCAGATTTTGGACCATATCAAGGTGGACCCCATGAGGGACCCAGGCCTTGCTAACCCATTCTTTCAACACACTTTCGGGGGGAGTCCTCCCAACAAAAAACCCACAAGGGTGTGTTGTTCTATCCATTGGCATGCAGAATCAAAATCAGGTAAAGGTAAAACTACATCAGCAAGGGCATCAGAATGCTTACCTCATGAAAGACTTTCAGAACAAATTTTTGAGGGTGTTTGTTCAGTGGGGGAGCCATTAAACTACACCGATGAACCACTAACACCAACATGAATTGTTGGGTTAGTACCGGTTGAAGGCATAATAAACCCCTAAAATCATAGTAAATGCGACTGTACTCAATGAAGGAAAAAATTTCCTGCACAAGAAGCGCAGTATGATGCAGGAGGGGCCAAGGATGACCTCAGAAAACACAAAACCCTAGCAGAGTTCATTCACCAAAAAAATGGAATATAATTTTTAAGAGTGGAAACAACTGAGGCCCGACATGCAACTCCCATATCACAAAGGTGTATAACATCAATTTTAGCCTTGATTGTAATTACCTCATTATTAGAAACATTTATTTTATACAATGATGTAAAGTAGAAGTAATAGCTATCCCAAGGTGTGCATCTAGGGTATTCCCAAAAGAATATTATAAGGTAAAGGAATAGACATCACATAGACCAAATGGGTAAGGTAATGGGTCCCAACCTCAAAGACAAGATTATCATGCCTAGGGTTTGACAACCAACATTATCAAATCCATGAATATACAAAGAAGAAGCAACTAAAGAAGAAGAATCATTTTTAATCTTGGGTAGTAGATCAATGTTGTATACATTGAGAGATCTAAGCCAATATCGATGAGAGCACACCTAATATCGATTTTATTAATATTGACTATAATCTATTAATCATCAAAGTGTGTGCCTCTCCGATAGTCTTATGGAAAATTCAATGAGTGGGGGAACAATATGCACCTCACTAAATACCTCTGGGATTTTTATAGCAAGTCGACTCTTCTCTGAGTTTGGGAAAAGAGTAGAAAGAAACGTAAACAAAAAACATAAAAGTGGTGATGCACCAATGCTTTTACAACATTTAAAAACCACAAGTTCCTTTCTATGAGTGACATGATATACACAGAACACCACATCCCTTCATTTTTGGGAAGAGAACGAAACAACAAAGGCTAGATACAACCATAGTGCAATCATTCAATCCACCTGCAAGAAGTGTGTATTAAAATCCAACCAAACATAGAAGTTTCAAGAGTTAATAGGAAAACATTCGAAAGCTACATAAAATCTTCCTCTTAATATAGCATAACATGAAGAAATGATAACCTTCAAAGAAATCAGAGAATTCCAATGACATAATTCAATTTTTACAGATTATAACTTTATCATGCACACACACGACATGGAAATTGAATAATCAAACTATTCAGATTAAGCAAGACACAATGTTCTATTTTGGATGAAGATATAAAGAAGGAAATATTGATAGAGGCCATATCATGCACAATTTCAGATATTTCTCCCAAATAACTCATACTGTAAATATCAAATGAACTTAAAATAGAGATTGAATTCCAATCTGATGATAGTTTCAATAAATAAAAGATATAACATGCCAGAATGAAGCAGTGTTCTATAAAATTCAAAAGAAAGTACTCCTAAAACTATGAAAGCTAAAGAAATTTTTTTCCAAAAGGAAAACATCAGGAACCCTTTCTATATGTTTTTGCTTTCAATTTATAGCCACCAAGGAGAGGGAACCACCGAATTCATTTAGAAGTAATGACTACCTGATTTCTACACTTGATAGCTTGGAATTTGATCCTACATCTTTTTGTTAGGTCACTACAATCTACTTATCAACTTTCAACTGTCGCATTAATGTCCTTTAGATATTTTAATAGGATTTCCCCTCATAATCACTCATGTCCCAGTAAAACATCCTGGAAAAGGTCTTGTCAACCGGTCAAGTGGATTTGGTGGCACCGACTCACATCCTTTCTCTAGAACAAGGCAAGACATGTTCTGACGGACTCAGAATGAAAACTCCCAAAGTAAAAATTTTTAGCAGCGAAGAGATGACATGTCCAGCAGGCGGATAATCTTAGATTTATGAAAAGTGATTTTAAGAAATCATTCACCAAGTCGACATGTGGTCCGACTCTTAGCCAAAAGGCCAATGATAAAAAAATTGCATGTGGACACCATGTGGCGCATTGCGTAGCTATCAAAAACACAACCTCTTCATGCATGGATCTTCCTGAAGACAAAAGTAAAGTCAAAAAACAAAAATAGACTAAGGAAAAATTTTAATTCATAGTTTTGGTGTCTCACAGGAGGGCTTCACTTGTGAAGGCACGAACCTAGACCTCTAGTCATTATTGGAGTTTAAGGAAAGCAGAGTGCAACTTTTGTCAATCAAAATTAGTTGGTCGGGAAATACTACAAAAAGCTTTATATGCTTGATCCAAATCTAAGAATTCTTTGAAAGAAACAAATCCCCACCTTGGTGAAACAACTCCTAGATGATAATACAAATGAGAAAGGTGAAGAACTTCACTCTCAATGTCATCCATTGTGGGTGTTGTACTCAACTCTAGAAGATTTGTAGAATTCTGAACCTTACTTGACCTCCTCTGTAATCTACTCAACTGATAACACATCCCCATTTATTGAAAGGAAGGGAGGTAACCCGAAGCTATACAAGACATGGAAATCATTTTTGATTTTGTCAACCCTTTTGTTTAGCACCACCTAGCTATTCTTAGTTTTCGCTTCTACCTTATGATAGTGGGTGAATTCACTTGCTTTGCTAGAGGCATCACTCCAATCTTTAATTACTACACTTCTCAAATCTTTATCCATTGCAACACATAACTTGGAAAGCAAGCTCTAAGATTCAACCACTTTGGGAGCATACTCTTGGAGAATTTGGTCAGCCAACAGGCCAAACCTTTCATTTATCTCTCAAGCATCCCTCCAAAATTGTAGAGCTAGTTTTAGAATGGTGAGAACAATAATGATTCGCTCCCAATAGGAGGATAGCAACCTTCTCTTTATAAGAAGGGTTGCAGACCTTTGTGCAGCTGCTAGATCTTCATGTAGATGAGCCTCCTTTTCCTTGACTCTTTGTTCCATTTTATCCCTTTTCTTGAGAGCATTTTCCAGTTCAAAAACAAAGTTTTTGACCTCCTGATCATGAGTGTGCAAAGAAGAATCGGCTTCTTGTTTGTCACTTATATTTTTTGCTTCCACTCAATATTTTTGCAAATTATCGAAGGCCTAAGATCAGACACCATCTAGCTCCTTCTTTATACCTTCCCAAGCACATTGGTGCTATACATTAGAGTGGCGCTCAACTACAATCTTACCTTTCAATCTTTCTATTTCGACATACAGCTGAATCCGCTCATCCTGAAGCATTGTAAGAGATCCTATTGCTTCCTCCTACCAATCTTGCACCTACATTATGTAGGTCATTTTATCATTTCGGGCCTTGAGTTTTTGACTACAGCTGAATCACCATTTCCTTGAAATTTTCCAGCTCAACTTCGCACTTCCTTAACTTCCAATCTAGCCACTCATAATCTATATATACTACCTTCTAAGTGGTCTTGGCTAGATCTACCTTCTCACATAGGCGAGTTTCATTTAAATCTAGACCCATTTCCCTGATGTCATAACCCTCCATCTACATCTACCCTTCAGGTTGTGTTGTGAGTGGCTTCATGCTAGTGATCCACAAAATAATTCCACTCTTCATTGAAATAGGTTTGAATCTTTTTGGAAGCTGGCAGCTCGACATTCTTCATTCTTCTTTTGTACTTCTTGTCTTGTCAGGCTAGCTTAGTCGTGTCAAAATTATTTTGAAGAGTCTACGGGGAATCAATTCTTTGTGCTATAAGAGAAGAACCAAGGGGCAAACTAAAAAGAGTAACATAAGGGGAGACTTCAGAAGTATGAGTATGTGGGGAGTCAAATGGGAGAGTAATAATTGAAAATGGAAAATGCCAAATTGAGATTGGGTACTAGAAGTACTAGTTGGAGTAAAAAGAGAAACAAATGGAATGGGTGATTTATGTCTGAATGCAGACAGACCTGGAGTGACAGATAGCATGGATGATTCAACTTTCTCTATAGGGGTCCTAGATAGGGTGATCAAAGATTCAATAGCGGTCGAAGCGGATATTGCTTACCCGAAAAGTGAGGGTACTTCACTTGGTATGTTAAAAATGGTAGGGGTTCATTTAGAACCAAAAGTTTGGGGTCCGTGGACAAAGGATTCTTTTCACAGGTGGGGGCAAAGGATTAACCAATGATGCAGAAGTAGGAAGAAGAGGGGGAGAAAGACTTACCTAGACCGCGACCATCTGAATATTCTATAGAGTAGATTCTACTTTTTCCTCATTTCTAACAACTGCGTTAGGTTTGTCCAGGTCTCAGACTCACTTTATCTTTGTTCGAACCACAATGGAACATCCCGATCCCTTAGCAGATGATCCCACTGAAGCTTGGCCTTCTTTTTCTATAGTTGATTCTCTTGGGGACCATTGGGTTCTCTTCCCCTTACTTTAGACACTGGCGGAGGATACAACTTGTGAGTCCTTTTTCTTAGAACTTCTCCCTCTATCAAAATCTTGTGGTCAGGAAGTACAACATGGAAGTCGCTCTTCTATTATCTCATGGATAGACTCTGGTTTGTTGTTGGAATCAACTTCTCAGTCATAAATGTCTTCAAAATATTCATCATATGGGTGGAACTCTCTGAGAAACTTATGTGTTCCTCTCATATCTTATCAAAATCTCCACAAGTCTTTCATCTTCCTTTTTGACCACCCTTGCCACTTCATTTGATTGTTGAGGGTTTTACTTATTGGAATGTCCCTTTGATATTTTTCTTGTGGTGTATAAAATCTCAACGACCTTGGCCTTTTGGTTGGTATGAGGGCCATTTTGATGTATATCTCCGACTTCTTGTGAGTCGGGTTTTTCCTAGACTCCACATAATCTTGTCTCTCATGTTTCAAAGAAAATGACTGCAGGATTGTAGTCTCATGTGTCACATATAAGGACTAAGTCCAGGGCCACCAATAGATTTGTAAGCTCCCTCTATGCTTCATGCTTCTCCAATACTACTCTATTGTTTACAATGCAAAGGGGAAGCAAATATAGATTTTTTATGTTCCTTCCCCTACCATAGGAGTTGTCAGAAAGAGTTTCTTGATGGAATGCCTCCAACACAAAAACCCTATCCATCACAAATATGAGGAGTCGAAAAGGTTCTCTGACAAAACCATGATATCTGATAAATGTAAAATATTCCCCGAAGAAATAATCTACCGGAGTCAATGAATTTTTTATCCATTTATCAACCTTAGGGGACAAGTGACCCACTGGATGTGGTAATATCTCTTGAAGCACTGGTCTCAAAAACTGGTGCACAAACCAATAATAATTACTCATTTTTGACAGGACATATGTCCATATAGAATATGGCTGACTTAAACCCTCTTCATCAAACCTAGAGACTGGAAAATTTCTTTCTAGAAACCCAAAGTTCTAATGTAAAATTAAGTGGACGAAGAAAGAAGAATACCTAAATTTAGACTCGATTTGGTAATTCTTCAACTGCATCAGCATGTTTGTAGCGACCATATCAACAAATTCAAAATATATCTACTCCCTTTCCCACTTGATTATTAGAGCCAAGGTCATCTAGAAAGAGTGGACCTCTTCATCATCATCTAGGCCAAAAATCCAAGCCAACATTGAGAAAAGATCTTGTGTGTTATTTTTGAACTTTTTAAATGCTAGAGGAAAAATGAATCAACCTCTTGATAGTTTCTCTCTTGTCTCATCATTATAGAAACCCTCTCTTTCAATTGCTTCCTCCCAGAAAATATCCATCTCCTCCTCAGTGAATGTCTCAACATGCCAGTTGGGAGCGATACACATCTCTCGCATAGTTGTAGCAAAAATCATGACCTTGATCCTGTTGCATGTTATGGTTCGAGTTTCTCAGTTGAGCCTTCTGGTGCATGTGTCCACTAGCTCAGGGAAAAAATGTACGATAGGTAACATAAACTATGATAAACCACAATTCTAGAGTCGATAAGAAAAACCCTCAGAGGTGCCATATTCTTTCATTCTTTAAAAATATCCCTCCCTAATATTTTTAGAGTTTTTTTCCTATTTTGGGTCAAAATTTTGTTGACAACATCTCACACCGCCTCTCTTGTAACACTTCTTTCCACCTACACCCTCTTACAAAGCTTGAATGGTCAATCTTCAGGCACATGGGTGATAGGAAATGATTTTTTCCCAAAGACATTGGCGATAATAGGCATTTTTGATGTAGATTTTTCCCTCCTACCAATCATTGATGGTTCTGCCATGGTTGCTTTAAAATTTCCAGAGAGTCCTTTTTAACTAAAACAACCACTTGCTTTTTCTTCCTTAGAAAAATTATCCTTTTGGCGTAATTAATTTCCTTAGAAATTATGTGTAGTTAAGGCTATGCCATTACCGCTGGTCCATTAAATTCTACCAACGAGGTGATATGTGTGGGCTGGAGATCCGTATCCCTCAGGGATACCAAAAACTCTGCAAGAATGGAATTAGTAAATTCCCTTCGTTGCCTCTTTTAAAAAATAATCTTATTGTCTTGAAGAGAATGCCTTTAGTTATGTCAATCTTGCTTAGGTGATACGAAGTACCTTTAAAAAGATGCACTAATTAATTTGTTAGAGATTAGTGCATTAATCCATGTCTCTTCACTTGCGTAAGCCAGCTATTGCTAATGATGGCAAAGGACATATGTCAACGATCGGCTTATGTGAGCATTTACTCCCAATGCCCAAAATTTAATCTTTAGACCTTATGTCAGATTTTTTATATGATTTATCCTCCATTCACTAGTTGTTTTGATATTTTCCCATTGTCATCCCGCCAAAAATAGACCTTTCATTGTTTGGGTTCGCCGACACTTCTTTATATAAATAGATATACCACCTTAAGGCTATATTCATTTGAAAAGTAAATCTTTTGAATTTAGCCAGCCTCTTCTCTAATTACATATTGTCTTTCGCTTTGTTGCTTTAGCCATGTCTATTGGCCTGGGTACTCTTATTCGCTTGCTTCCACGAAGGCCACAATATGCCTTTATTGGGGAGATTACTACTGATAGAATCAAACACCTGGTGAAGAGGTGTGACTAGCTGGGGGTAATTTCCTTTTTTTGGGTCATTAGCATGGACTTCATTGAAGATGAAAACCATATGAGGATCAACTTTGTCTTGCTTCATGGCATCCCTCCTGGACTTGAATATCACCAAACATTAGATAGTGGAGTTGTGTCGCCAAATGTTTGATGTCTCTCTGCTGGAAGGGCTAGACAAATTTTTGCAAGTTTCCATTATAGGTGTTGGCATTCCCAGCATGATGGACCTTTGTTGGTTGATTGATCATGGCGTGGACATGCCCTGGCTACCCTTTTTGAGTGATTTCTGCACCATGGACTTGGAAATCCATTGTGCTCTATCTTTGCTTGTAGCCAGCTATTTCCTTCGAGAATATGGCCTTGAGGTTGTTCCTAGGTTGAACTTCAAGAAGCACTTTGAGCTTCTGGTGTACAATCACAGAGACTAGGGTCGAGGTCTGTGCGTTGTGTGTTGTGTGTTGTGTGTTCCTCACTTTCCTGAAAATGAAGAAGAAGAAGAAAAAGAAAGAAAAGAAAAATGACTATGGGCATTACAGCTACGTAACTATGGCTGGAGGCCTATCTTTTGATTTTTTGTAAGATGCCTCCATTTTTCTCTTTTTGTACCTTTTTCTCAAAGACCCTTTTTGGGTTTTTCTCGAGAGACTTTTTTTATTAAAATTTGAGCCTTGGGCTACCTCATACTTGTAAATTTTGATGAAAATATAATATACAATATAGTATTTCCTTACTCCTTCTGTGTTCTTCGCTTTCCCCTTGGCTTATTCTAAAACTTAAAAAGATATTTACAAAATTTTACATATGGTACATATCTGTGAATTATTTTTAAAGAATGACATACTTTAATGGAATAGCTTTAGATAAATACCATTTATCGGTATCTATAAATAATTTCCTTTTATATCTTCCAGCTCATATGCATTCTTCTCCTTACACACACTAATTCAGAAGGGTCCCTTCCATAATGCTTCGAATTTAGTGTGTTGCCCTAGTTTTGTAGTAGACACATCATATTTTAGCACTAGGATTCCTTCCTAAAAATTTGGGTTGGAAGTCTTCTTGTCAAACCACTGCATAATCATCTATTGGTGGTCGATCATGGCTTCAAAGGAATTTTCTCTCTTCCTCTAGTTTGAGGAGTTCTGCTATCCATACCTCCATTCCACCACTTTCCTGTATTTCTAGGGCTTTTAGTAATTGTAGAGCAGGGAGTTCCATAGAAATAGGTAAAAATATCTCCTTCCCATACACTAATTTGTAGGCGGGTGTCTTTAGGATCTACTTCAGAGTGATCCAGTCTACCCATAAAGCAGCTCGTAGATGCTTGTGCCATTCTCTTTGTCATTCAGACCCAATGCGCTTGACTAACCTAATTAGGTTTTTATTTGTCGACTCCACTAACCCATTTCCTTGTGGGTAATAGTTTGAGGAAGTTTTGAAATAGATCCCATTCTTAATGGAAAAATTTGACATATTTGAACCTACAAAGGCTCAGGCATTGTCGGATATGACAGTCTTTGGTGAACCAAACCTAGTCACCAAATCCTCTAGAAAATTAACAATCTCGCCCTCTGTAGCGCCTTTCAAGGGAATAGCTTTTTTCCACCTTGTGAAGTAATCGGTCACTATGAGGATCCACTTATGGCCAACACTAGATATGGGATTTATCATTCTGACAAAGTAAAATCCCCATTGTGCAAAACACTCTTCAGTTACGATGAGACTTAAAGGCAAAGTAGAATTTTTTCTCTTGCCAACAAAAAATTGGCACTGAGTACACTTTTGCACCAAATGGTGCGCTTTATAAAACATTGAGGGCCAATAGTATCCTGCTTGCATGATTTTTAGGGTTGTAGTTTTAGTGAAAAAATGTCCACCCTTGGGGCTACTATGGAATTTTGTCAGAACCCTTCCCACCTGGCTCTTGTCTAAACATCGGAGTAATACTCCATCATAGTTTCTTTTAAATAAAGTTCCTTCAACTAATACATACCTAGTGCCTTGTAGCCAGTAGTATCTTCATTTGTGGAATGGGAGGGTCATCGATTAGTGTCCTTTCTACATATATAGTTTCCAATCCGCCACCTAGGAGTCATCGAACTCAAACTGATTTGAGTAAACTTGATCAATCTCCTTGTTGGCTTCAAAAACTGACTCTTATGCAAGATATTCACAGATGCCTCATTCCCACACCAACTTGGTTGGTTTTATATCCATGTCATACTCTAGGATCTTGGTGATCCAATTAGCTCTTTTTTTAGTTATCTCTCCTTTAGTAATATATTCCCTTACACTAGCATGAGAAACCATTTTATTGGCTCACACTAGGTGTTGAAACTTCTTAAGGCTCTTGACAATGGAAAATCCTACTTTTCTACAAAATTGTACCTCATTTCATACCCCTTGAGGGCTCTTGCATGAAAATAAATCATATGCTCCCTATTTTCCTCGTCATCCCTTTGAGTGAGCACAAAAGCTATGCTATGTTGACCGTTGTATACATAGAGCAAGAAATCTTTAGAAAAGTCTAGATTAGCCAACACTGGAGAAGCGAAAATAGCCTTCTTTATCTGCTTGAAAGCTACCTTACCTTCAAGGGTCCATTTGAACATCAAGTTCTTCTTGAGAATCAGCGTGATGGAGTTTGAAATGAACCGATTGAAAAAATTAATCTTTCCTAAGAAAGACTGTAGGCCTTTTTGATTTACTAGTAAGGGTAAATCCATTATAGATTTCATTCTATCAAAATATATTGCAATTCCCTCCTTGGATACTACAAAGCCAAGTAGCTTACCTTGAAGTATTCTGAAAAAACATTTTTTGGGATTTAAAGAAATCTGAAACTTTTGGCAACTCTGGAAAACCTATTCTAGATGATCAAAATGATTAACCTTTAACTTTGAAAAAAATGTTAGGTCATCTAGATAAATTAGAATGATCAAATTGATCAATCTCGTGAAAGTGATGCACATGGCCCGCTGAAAATACACACTAACGTTTGAGAGTCCAAAGGGCATCTTTACATATGTAAATGTTCCCCACTTGGTGGTAAACATCATTTTATGTTGGTCACCTTCCTTGGCATATACCTGATTGTATCCTGAGAAACTGTTAAGCAATAAGAACATTTCTGACCCAACTACCATCTGTAAGATCTAGTCCATGGATGACAAAGGGTAGTGATCTTTTAGCAAGGCTCTATTCAAGTCTCAAAAATTGACACAAAGCCAAATTTCACCATTTTTCTTCCAAACTGGTACCAAATTAGACACCCAAGTTGAGTGTTTAACTAGATAAATGATTCAAGACTCAATTAATTTAGTGACCTCTTGGGCCATTAGTGCCTCAACTTTTGGATTAACAAGCCTCTGCTTCTATCAAACTGGTTTTGACCCTTTCAAAAAATCAATGGTATGTTGGATTATACCAAGATTGTATCCTTTAAGATCATCATAGGTCCATGCTATAACTCCATTGTACCTAGAACACAGATCCCTTAAAATTTCTTTATCCTCCCATGGGACATTTATTTTGACCTTCAACTTTCTGCCATTTTAGACATCAAACTCTTCGTAATCCTTTTGGTTGGATGTAAACCTTTTCTTTCCATTCCTCACATATTCACATTCAAAGAGGTTTTCAAGGAAAATAAAACCTCGAGGGACTTTATTTCCTTTTAGCTGAATGACCTGCCCTTTGGAAGGTTGAATTTCTGGTTGTGAATAGCCCAAAACTCCTTCTGAATTCTTGATAAAAGAGGCTATGAGTGTCATCCTCGACCACTTTCCAATTCTAATCATTGTCAGGAATTGATGGTCAAAAAATAATTTGCACCGTGTTCTGCTTTGGATAAAAAATCGGCTCAAATTGTAACCCAATTGAAGCCATCCAATCCACTATACCATTTTGGGATCGAGGAATGACTTGCACATTGAAAGCTTCAAAACCTTCAATTAAATCCCATATCCGATGCCTATAGGACTTCATTCTCATGTTTTTAGCAATTGCTTGCCCTCAGACTTGGCTAACAATCAACTCAATTTTTTTGAATACTTACAATGTCTTTGCGCCCATATGCTCAGTGAGAAACAAACTATGGATTAAGGATTCATATTATGCATCATTGTTAGAGCACAAAAAGTGGAATTGGATAGCAATCAAACCCCTACTCTAGAACTGTCTTTGCATTCACTGCCATCACAGTATAGGGTCCATAGACAATTATCCATCAGATCATCATAACTTTCTTGATCCTTCAATATTTTCGGATAGACTAGGTCATCATCAAATATTACATATGTGCCTAGCCCCATGGCATGGAAATTGCTGAATGGGTCAGAGATGATGAATTGGCTGAGGAGAACCTCTTCTTCAGGAGTCTGTTCACTTGTATCTTCTTCATCTTCTAGCATTTCCACACAATATCCCTCCTATCTTGAAAAAGAGGTATTTGCTATTTCAAAATAGAGGATTGTATTTTCTGCTATATGTTTGGGGTGAAAATATTCTGAGAGAATATTCATCTTCGCATTGTGCTTGGTTCTTAATATTAAACGGGACTGGTCCAGTGCCAAGTATCTGCCTAGATTTGTAGTGAAATCCCTAGAAAGGCACATCCCAAAGATTGGAGGAATGTCTATTACCACTGCCTCTTGTGAGGTTGTCTAGCTTGGGCATGAAAAGAGGGTCAAAGATAGATCTTTTATCCGACCGACTATTGGAACCTTCTTTCCGTCCAACTACATTATTATATTTTCCAGAGGTTCATACTTAAGCATTAAAGCATCAACCACTTGATTTTGCATGACTGTTGTACTGGCTCTCGAGTCAATCATATTGTTGTGCAAAATTTTATCTGCCACAATTAATGTCAAAAAGAAAGGAGTGGGATTTAGTTCGCTTCCCTCTTTCTCTTTTGCATCGCCCATGTCATTTGTATAAGTTGTAGCTTTCAAAACTTGAGGATCCAATGTAGGCCCTTTATCTTTACTCTAATCACATGATGAAACTTCATCCATCTACAGTCTCGGTTCCTCATTTTTAAATGCTTCCCAAAGTAATTTATTTTTCTTAGGGATGGATATAACATCCCATAGAGACACATTGGTAGGTTCCTTTTTTAGTTTCTCCACCACGTTGGGCATTTTGATTGGTGATACATTTGGTCTAAATGATGGAATATTCCTTGGCTTTAGAGGAAGATAGTCTGTCATGAATGGATTTGATGTTTTATGGGACAAATTGTTGAGCAATGGTGGAATCCATTTTTGTTGAGTTGGTTGAACAATCGACTATGGAAGTTGTCTTTCTTGTGATGGTGGCTGGCGAGGTTGAGGATAAGGCAAATCTTGTAGCACATATTCTCATGTGAGCCTTCTCTTGGATTTGGGGCTGTAGTTATACTATACCTACAAAGCGTTGGTCGTCAAAGCTTCATTCATGAATAATGCATCTTCTTCCTTCATCCAAGAAAAAAGTGATTGATTGGGTATGATATCCAACTCTTTCTCTATAAACATCCCTTGCATTTGTGCTCTAAAATGATCATTCTCCATTTTAGGAGATTCACAACCTTCCGCATTCAAAAGAATTCCTTTATTTCTTTCATGTGCTATCTTTTGCTACATATTCCCCTTTGGGAAATTTTTAGGTATATGACTATCATTGTAGGGAAAGCACCATGCGTTTTCATCATCTGCCAAGTTTTTTTGACCTAGAATTAACTCCTTGTTGTGGCTATCTTTGACCATCTGTAATGACATGGTGATTAGAACAATTTGGTTGGTGGGAGCTGCTTGTTGACCTCCCTAACCCAAAGGTCCTTGGTATGTTTTTTGCTAATAAAATGGCCTTCCTCCCCAGTAGGTTTGAGTGGTTTGCTTCAGAGGGGCCGCTTGCTACCACTTAATGAGAACTAACTCATTAGCAAAAGACCGCATCAAACTATTCATATCATTAATGTGTGCTTCTATAGAGGAAGAACCCGAAGTGCTCGGCTATGTGGTAGGGTATACATACATAAACTGGGGTGAAACTGATCCCGTCACTTGTGTCGTGGAAGTGCTCAGAGTAGACTCCTATTGAGCTGGCGTGCTTGAGGTTTCCACAAAAATAGGCATCGGAGGTTGCGGTGATAACTTCCCAACATCTATCAAACTATTCTACACACATACCACCATCTCGTAGGCATAAAGTAAGGTATCCCCACCCATAGAATTTATCATGATTGCAATATCTGAATTGATAGCCTTCAGGTAAAATAGAAACACCATTGTAGCTTGAGGTCGAGTAATAGTGAGGATCCTCTGCCAGGTTTTTATTAAACCTAGTGTTGAAGTCATTCATAGATTCTTGCAGAGCTCTCTTAGTGGTAATTGGTTGATGCAATAGTGAAGAACAATCTCCTTTTTTTGAAAAATGTTCAAACAATTTTTTTCCAAAATCATCCCACGAGCTAATGGAGCTGAAATTTAGATACCTATACCATTCTTGAGCCTTCCCTTTGAAAGAGGCAGCCAACAATCTCATAGAAATGTTCTCCTCCACAATAGTATGCACTTTGCATACCTCTGCTACATCCTAGAGGTGCTTTGAAGGGGTTTTAAAGTCCTCCCCAAAGAATTTAGGAATAGCCTTGAGGGCATTAGCGGGTATGGCAGGCCAAACATCAGGAGGAGTAGGTGGCAACAATGGACTACCACTGTCCTAGTTTACAAAGTTTTTGGGAGCAGGAGGGGGTACATGAGCCATGGAGAAAAGGTTCCTATGGACTAGATAATTGGTATTCTTATTTGGAAACTTTGAACTCCAAGCGGAGTAGATAAGGCTCTAAACTCTGGACTCTCACTCCTTACTCTACTACTTCTTATAGGTGATATGAAACTTGTAAAACTTCTTCTCCTAGGTACCAAAGAAGGTAGATGACAGTACTGGAAGTGGCCCTTCGAGGATGCTCTTGTTTGGACTCTGGGCATGAAACCTCCAGTTTCCTTCCTTGGTTTGATCTAGAAATATTTTTGACTTCTAATTAGGCCTTAGGAACTTGTCCCATCAGGTGTGCCTAAAAAAGAACTATTGATCATCAAAGCTTGCACCTCTTTGATAGTCTTATGGGAAATTTAGTGAGTGGGGGAACAATATGTGCCTCACTAAATACCTCTGGGATTTTTATACAAAGCCAAATCTTCTCTGAGTTTGGGAAAAGAGTAGAAAGAAATGTAATAAAAAACATAAAAGTGGCAATGCACCAATGCTTTTACAATATTTCAAAACCATAAGTTCCTTTCTATGAGTGAAATGATAGACATAGAACACCACATCCCTTCATTTTTGGGAAGAGAAAAAACTAGCAGAGGCTAGATACAAGCACCGTGCAGTCATTCAATCCACCCACAGGAAGTGCGTGTTAAGATCCGACCAAACATAGAAGATTCAAGAGTCAATACAAAAACATTCAAAAGTTGTACATGAACTCTTCCTCTTAATATAGCATAACATGAAGAAATGATAACCTTCAAAGAAATCAGAGAAGTTCAATGACTTAATCAAGTTTCTACAGATTATAACTTTATTATGCACACACACAACATGGAAATCGAATAATCAAACTATTCAAATTTGTTGAATAAACCAGATACTGAGAGGGTGGGTGAATCGGTATCCACACAAACTTACTGAACAAATACTTCTAATTAATTTACAAAAAATAAAATATAAGAGAAATAAGAAAATATGAGATTCCACAACACAAGAACACCAAATTTTATGTGGAAACCCCAATGAGGGAAAAACCATGGTGAGGATTAGCTCACAATATATATATATTTATTTCAATACCAATTACAAGGAGGCTCACTGTCGGATACAAAAATCTCACTGCTTATAAGCACTTACTGTCCAAACATGGAGGCTCACTGCCAGATACAAAAATCTCACTACTTACAAGCACTTACTGTCCAAACATGGAGGCTCACTACCTACAAAAATATGTAAACAAAATGGCTAACCACCAGGGTTGAACTGAGAAGTTACACATGTACAGATTTAGTTTTTTGATGCTTAGAGTATTCACCAGCATGACAATGGACCAAAATTTAAACTCTTATTTGCATACTTCACTTACCATACACACACACCTTTTCTTATATTCTATACACCCCTTCTTGTCTCCATCCATCTTCAAACCATCTTGCATATATACTTGATATATCTGTATGCATCAATTAGGTTGGCCTAATTAGATGCAATTCATATTTTCAAAATGATAGCTTGTCAAATTCATATAAAGCTTTTCTGAAATTCAATCGTGTCATGCAACATAATTTCGGCTGGGACCAAAGCTAGGTCTCACATATAATCCATGATTATTGTTGAGTTATTAGTTTGGCCATGATTAACCTAATACTGAATGTAATCAAAGAATTCAATGCCAACACACCATCCAATCATATGCACATCCGAGAATACATACATACATGCTTCCAACAATCATAAGCCTTTTCCCAAAACCTTAGACCATACTCATTACTGGAGAGAATTTGCAAACCAAAATATCAGAGCAAATATCAGATGAGATAAGCTTACTCTACACACTAGTACAAGGTACTAGACCAACATGGTGACATCAATGACAATATAAGACATACTTCCAACAATATCCCCCTTTGGCATTGATGGAAACATGTGCAAAAAGTCCAATTCAAAAAATCTCCTTCAATCTCAAAAAGAATTCTCTCCAAATATCTCTCCTTTTGACATCAATGGCAAAGGGCGCCAAAAAAAAAGTAAACATGGTGACATCCAATATTCAAAGATTCAAAATTTCAAAAACTTCAAAAATTTCAAGCATACAATCCTTCAAAGTTATTTCAAACTAGAATAACACTTTTCACCTGGAATACCTTTTTGTACCTTTCTCTGATAACAAGATGTAATTTCTTCCATTCAAATATTGTAGAGTCCATTCTTGTACACATACTTTCCAATAGAGCCAACAATGTGAAAGTGGATGACCAATCTATGGATGAACATTTTTTTCATAGTATTTTGCATTAGAGAGTATTCCAGAAAGATGGTCTAACTAGATCTCAAAATTTTCCTTAAGAAGCCAAAAGGTCTTCACTACATCATCCCTTTTTCTCTAGACAATGATCATTTCAGCTTGTAGTTCACCAACTCTCTGCCTTTGCTTTCCCTCTTTGTCTTCAAAAATATCAAACTTCTTTCCAATGTTGTTCACCTCAGATTCAATTGCTTCAATTTTTCTTCTAAAATTATCTACTACAACAGGTCACCAGAGACAATATTTTTGTATGTCTGACATTTATTAAATTCCCTTCTTTGTCTCCATGATTAGTCCAAAACACCTTTTCTTTCCTTTAGAAAATCCCTTTTCAATTAAATTTTCCAACTTGCATCCTTTTGGACCTTCAAGCAACATTATTTCTTCAACTATTTCAACTAAATGTTCAAGTAAGGAATGAAAACAATGTTCTCACTCTTTTTCTTCTAGTTTCTTTTACATCACTTATGTCCTATCATTCTTTACAACATATCAATGTGCCAACACCTGACATGCTGTATTTCCAGGGGTTCAATTGATTTTTTGATAAATCTCCCCTAAGACCGAGCTAGGTCTAATTTCAAGAGGATTTATCTACACCGAGTGAGGGTATAGATGCATCAATAGTTTTTGATTCTTCTTTCTTTTTCCATATCTTGCTCATTTCCTACTTAACTTCTTCATTATCAATCTTTTTCACTAGTTTATTATCTTCCACCTGAGCAAACTACTTTTCCATTCTATTTATGCACACTTTTGAAATATGTCATGGTTTCTTGTAATAGTAATATAAAATATTTCTCTAACTTGTTTGATTTCCATTAGTTCCTATTCTACATTGATTCACTTTATGTTTAAACATGTTACAGGTATAGCAATATCCATTAAATGATTGATTTATCTTTTTTCCATTGAACCTATCCATCATCTTCTTTACCAAAGCTCTGCACTCAGTAGCTAAGTTATGTTTGATCTTCTTGCATGTATAACATTGTTTGGAGAAGGTACCAATAAACTGATTCATCCTGCTCCTACACTTAGTTTCCGTATGACCAAATTTATTACATGAAAAACAAACACCATTTAATGATGAGGACCTTTTTGTATTTGGTTGTTTGATAGGTGATCTCCTTCCAAATTTTCTTTTTTTCTTTCTTTTATCTTGAGTCTTCTGATTGATTACTGGATTTGAGTTCTTCTTTTTTTCATCAACTTCATTACCTAATCCACTTTTGTCTTTAGAAGGTTTATGTCTTGCTATTAATTCATCATGCTTGGTGGAGCTTGTCTTGAAATCCTTTTCACAGAGTTTTATTTTCTCAAGTTCTATTTTTAGATTCATCACTTCCTATTCAAGCCTAGACCAAACATCAACTATGCTTTGTATTACTTTTTTCAAGCATTCTTCAACTTTCTTCTTTTCATCTATCTTCAACTTTAGTCTATTATTCTCATCATTTGCTTGTTTCAATTCCTCACTCAATTCTTTGTATCTTTTTTTAAATTTTTTTAACTGCTCTTTCAATTTTTGGATGCATTCACTTACTTCATCTAGATTTTCCTTCAGGTCTCTGGTTTTAATTTTAGCCTTGTCAAGATCTTCAAGGGCGGTTCAAAGCTCTTCTTTATCCATTTTTTCAATCTGTAGGATATCCTCAAGATGTTATCTAGAGGAAGCAATGCTCTGATACCAATTATTGAATAAACCAGATACTAAGAGGGGGGTGAATCAGTATCCACATAAACTTATTGAACAAATACTTCTAATTCCTTTGCATCAAAGAATAGATAAGAGCAATAACAAAACATGAGATTCCACAACACAAGAACACCATATTTTACATGGAAAATCCAATGAGAGAAAAACCATAGTAGGGATTAGCTCACAATATATATAGTTATTTTAATACCAGTTACAAGGAGGCTCACTACCAGATACAAAAAGCTCACTACTTACAAGGACTCATTGTCTAAACATGGAGGCTCACTACCTACAAAAATATTCCCTACACCCCTTCTTTTCTCCATCCATCTTCAAACCATCTTGCATATATACTTGATATATCCGTATGCATCAATTAGGTTGGCCTAATTGTATGCGACTCATATTTTCAAAATCAGAGCTTGTCAACTTCATATAAAGCTTTTTTGAAATTCACCCATGTCATGCAACATCATGTCGGCTGGGACCATAGCCAGGTCTCACATATAATCCATGATTCATGTTGAGTTATTAGGTCGGCCATGATTAAAATAATACTGAATGCAATCACAAAAGTCAATGCCAACACACCGTCCAATCATATGAACATTTGAGAATACATACATACATACATGCTTCCAACAGTCATAAGCCTTTTCCCAAAACCTTAGATCATACTGATTACCGGAGAGAATATGCGGACCAAAATACTAGAGTAAATACGAGATGAGATAAGCTTGCTCTGCACACTGGTACAAGGTACCATACCAACATGGTGACATCAATGGCAATATAAGACATACTTCCAACAAAATTAAGAAATACACAGTGTTCTATTCTAGACGAAGATATAAAGAAGGAAATATAATTGAAAAAGGCCATATCATGTGTAGTTTCAAATATTTCTCCCAAATAACTCATACTTTAAATATTAAATGAACTTAAAACAGAGGTTGGATTTTAATCCGATGATAGTTTGAGTAAATAAAAGATATTGTAGACACCAAAAATTGGTCTAGGCCTACGAATACACATTCAACATAATTTTCTGTTATCCATGGTCATAATTAAATAATGTTATTATTTAATTACCCTTTTCTAACACATATTTCTTCTATTAATTAAATAACCTTTTTAATTAATTCATTAATTCATTTATTCAACCTTGATTAATTAAATAAATCATATTTGTTTTATTATGTCGCTAACTAATTAATTCCTCCTTCTTAATTAAATAATTTGTTATTTTATTACCCCCCTTTGTCATATTTCAACTATAATTAAATATCTTTATTTAATTGTTCATTTAACCCCCTTTAACTATAATTAAATATTTATTATTTAATTTATTCAATTCCACCTTTTCAACAGTCAAATTAAAAAAATTATCTTTATTTATTTAATTAAATTCATTTCATTTTCAAATGTTGAATTAAATTAACATTTAATTCATTTTTAATTCTTTATGTCACATTCCTCTATCATTCAGTTATTTAAATCATTTTCTTACCTTCTAACTCGAGATCTATTTTTAGTTCTCCAGTTATCTATGAATTCAACACCTGTTCATCTTTGTGAGAGGATTCTGTATCACAACTAGTCAGTTAACTAGTTTTAACTCATGTTTGCATTCGAATTCTTCATCTTCAAGTTCTAACTTTGTCTTTGACATTCAAAGTCTATTTCTTCTATTTTCGAAGACTCTTAACTGAAGATTAAGATCTGGAACTCTTGTTCTTTTCTATTTTCGAGCAGTCTTGACACAAGATTAAGTTGTCGTTCTAACTTAATCTTTATCCTGCAGTCTTTTCTGACTCATGTTCTAACTCACATTCTATTTGACACAGAACTCACATCGCATGACATTCATCAATCTTGTCCATCGATCTCTCTTTCAATCTGAGCCAATCATTAGAAAACTCAAAATCTATAAAATGGCATGTCATTATCATTATTCCTCCTCCCGAAATCATACACTTTTGAGAAGAAACTTATCTTCAATATTTTGCTTAGACATTCAACAAGGTTATGTTTGCATCAATATTGAAAATCTAAGGGCAAGAATATTGAAACAAAAATATGGAGAAGAGCAATCAAGATAATTCGAAGGAGTGAACGCATATTCGGTGAGAGCTTTCCAATTAATTTGTATATTTATTTTATGTTTACTTATTTGTTCTTTGTTGTTTGATTTAGATTAATATTGGTTAGATTGGGATTAACATTGTTTATTCTAGTTGCAGATTCATCTCCATATTTTATTCTATGTTACATTTGGTGAACCCGACTTGAACACACTTCAAATTCACACATCATCTTTTCATCTTTCTGTTTTTCTATTTTTCTTTTTTTTGTAGGTTATCGTACGACACACCTCATCTGTTCAGACAAATGACACATCTATCCTCATGCACCACATCTGCCATTCTGCACTGCATCTATGAACCTGTGCACCACATCTACCTGTCAACAATTCATGAACAACATCTATGGCTCAAAATACCGTATTTTCCTGGTAATCAATTTTCATTTTTTAGTCATTTTCGTATATTCACATTTTCATTTTCGTTGTTTAGGTTATTTTGATTTTCGCTAATGTTTGGTTATAGTTATTTTAAGGTGTATTATTTTAGTGTTTTTAGGACAAAGCATAGAAGACCATAAAAACACAAACCATTTTTTTTCTATAGGACGAAAGTCGAAGACACCAAAAAAACAAACAAACTACTAATCATTTTTTCATACAGGACCTAATAAATTTGTGGATTTTTTTTCATAAGATTTTTGTTTGGTAGTTAGATAATTGTCATTTGGATTAAAAAGAATTGTTGTTTTCCTTGTTTGGTGTGAAGGCACATTTTTGTAACCCTTCATGATTTAGTATATCAGAGTATCCTCTCCCCTTGCACAGTCATGCGATCCTGGGTGTAAGACAAATGGTTACTGACTCTAGAGCTTGGGCTTGTCTTGGTGGGAAAAAGTACTCACCCCAAGACAACTAAGGCCGATAACACGCTAAACCCAAGCAACTTCCACCCGGTATATAAAAAAGGATTTCTGGAGAAAGCCCAAAAATCACGTTCATTATTCTGACGAGATGGACAGAAATGGACTCTCGCCAAAGTTGAATAGTGCCCCATGAATGGAATACCCTTACTAAACACCTTGTAGTTTTTCTAAAATCCTACCTATTTGCTGGTGCAACAGGGTCAGCCCTGTGAAGCCGTCTTACATTCTTACAGTTTATGTGTGGAGATGAGATATATGCCATGGGAGTTTCATGGGTATAGTAGCTTGGCTGCCCCGTATAAGTGAGTGTCATGGAGGGGAGCCAGTGGGGTCAAGATACTAGTCATCCTCAATAACTCTGCGTAGCTGGAGAAATCCAAGTAAGAACTAAGCAAGTATTGTCCAAAAAGCCTAGGTTGTAAATTTTTTTGGGTCTTAACAGTTCTATCATCACAAACTGAAAATCCATTGATTGTTGTGTTTGTTTTTTGTTGTACTTGTCAAAAATCTTGATCAACAAACGGAATCAGTCAAAAAAACTTTCGAAAAACTTAAATTGTTAAAAAGTGAGTCGCAACTGTCAGTTTTAACACCGCATCTGTCTTAGCGAGTCACATTTGTTAGGGGAAAAGCCGCATGTGTCTGTAAAAAAGTTCATTTTAAACAGTTTGGATATTACAAGCCGCAACTGTCGCATGTGTACATGCAAGCCACATCTCTCAATTTTCAAGCTGCAAGTGTCTGTCATAAAGTTTAGAGTCCATATCACCGCATGCGTATTGCAAAACCGAATTTGTCATAAGAAAAACCACATCTATTAGAAAACCGCATACGTGTTGCAAACTGCATCTATCATAAACAAAACCGCATCTGTCAAAAAGTCCAAACTATCTATCTATCCAAAACAAGGTTTTAGTCAAATCACCGCATGTGCATGCTAAACCGCATCTATCAAAAATAGAACTGCAACTGTTAGGTGAACCGCATTTGACTGTCGACAAAAAAAAAAACTTCAAAAACCGCAAACTATGTCTGAAACATCACTGTCATTTTCCCTTCTGTTTCTAAAGATCAACCTTGGACAAAAACTAGAAATTTTTTGCTCAAAACCTTGCATTATTATATGTTATATATGTCTTAGTCATAGTCTTCCTAAGTTGCATGCGTATAGATACTTCCTAGGAAATTGCATATCACATAATAGATAACTTTCCTCATCATTGAATACATTGATGTCCCGATTTGTCACAAGTCATTGAACCTAGTCACTTTGGTCCTATTAGTGAATCTTTCTAGCTCAATAGTCTAGTTTGGAAAATTCACCTTGTCAACTGTCCTTGTCTTACAATCAGGTTCCTTGGTCAAACACAAATCATTGCATGCATTTATTCCATAGGTGGTAGGTTATACCCATCTTAGAATCATTTATCATCAAGTCTACTTGAGATTTTTCATATTGTCCATCCTACCATACGTTATCTTAGAATACATCATTTTAGATCTTTAGCAACATCCTTATTTTCAAAAAATCCCAAAAACATAGAAATTGGTCATATCAGTTTTTAGACATAGTCTGTATTACCCCGATTTGAGCTACTTTTCATGGTCAAAACAAGGTATCAAAAGAAACATAAGCAATGTTGGACCCAACGAATTTAACAATCCATTCGGAAATCAACAATCAAGAAGTGAGAGACCACACAAACCTTTTCCTGGAAAAACACGTCACTAGAGACACACATGGACAAATTTATATAGAAGACATAGATGCCGTTGTACAAGATCTTGAGTTTGCATCCTTTATGGATGAGATTTTGGAAAATGATCCCCAACGATATCTAGCAAAGTTTCTAGTAGAATGTGCCACACCAACACGAGGATTTGATATTCATACTTTGAAAACACAGTCTAGTCAACCATCGCAAAATGCAATGTCAAGTGTTTGTATTCCCCAAATTACTGCAGTGATACCAACTAGCGTATCTACTCAAACATTGTCAATTGTAAGAACAATCCATTTCAATGTCACACAGGGTTTACAATTTACTGCGAGGGAAACTTCCTCCAACCCCTTTGGCACCAACACTACTGGTAGGAAATCCAAAGTGGGAACGAGAATGCCTATACCAATTCAGAACATTTGGATAGGAAATATTCCCATACCAAATCAAAACACTCAGACGGGAAATATTCCTATACCAAATTAGAACACTCAGATAGGAAATATTCCTATACAATATCAAAACATTCAGATAGAAAATACTCCTATACCAAATCAGAACATTCTAATGGGATATATTCCTTCGCCAAATCACAACCCATCATAGAACATGGCATATTAGAACACCTACATTGATCCAAACAACACAAACAACATGTCCTTGACACAAGTAGATGTTCTCCAAAACCAAATGCAAATGGTTCAACAACAGATGGACAACATGTCTATGTCAGGCAAATGAACTATCTTAGCGCAAGATCTATGTCCATGTCCTTTTGACAAAGCACTTTACATGACACCCTTCCCCATGGGTACATTATACCAAATTTTCCTAAGTATAATGGGAGGAAGAATCCTTTAGAACACATTAGAGAATTATCAATGGCATGCATGGACATATCATATGACCCCACATACTTGATGAGACTATTTTCATGAACCCTTATCAGGATAGGACTGATGGTTTTCTAAATTACAGTATGGCATACGATCCTGGGGTGGATTAGCTGAGAAGTTTGTCGAACACTTTGCCTTTAACATAGACAACAAAATAATCATAGATACCTTGTGTCACACAACACAAGAAGATGGCGAAACTTTCACCACTTTCTTCCAAAGATGGAGAAGTCTAGCTAGCAAATGTCCAGTTGAAATACCAGAAAAGCAAAAGGTCATGATATTCCTTGAAAACATCAATCCAAAACTGTGAAGTGACTTGAGGGTACACTATTGTACTTCATTCCTATACTTGGTACAAAAGGGAATCATCCTTGAAAAAGGCCTCATAGACAAAGGAGAAATCAAGGTACTAGGAAGAAATCCAATGATTCAACATCAAAATGCACCCAATGATAGGAATAAATTCTGGCCTAGAAACAAAAATGTTACGAATGCTGACATTGTTGATGCTAAAAACATACATACAGGACCAGTTATCACATTTAAAGGTTACAACTCCAATCAAGACATGACGAATAGTCTAGATCAAACAACCAATTATGTCCAAAGTTCACAGCAACAATGACCTCAAAGAAGATTTCCTACATGTGAATTTACTCCTTTAGGACAACCAATTGAGATAGTTTTCAAGGAATTGATTAAAAATAATCTCATTAAACCATTGGAACCAAGAGAGTATGATCCTGGACAGTTTAAACCTTCATGGTGGGACAATAACACTTTTTTTGACTATCATCGAACGAAAGGACACAACCTACAACAATGTCGCCAACTGAAGAATATTATACAAGACTTTGTTGAAAATGGAACCATAGAGGTCAATGGGCAGAAAAATACCAAGAACAATGATCATAAGGTCTTCACGGACCCATTACATGACCACACAAAAGGAAAAGCCTCCAGTTCGGAAACCAATAATTCTCCGTTAGCCAATTATACAAACACCAAGTATGACTATGGAAAAGGAAAGACTGTATATAGCCTCTAAGCTGCAAATGAACATGTTGATACCATCATCATTAAGAAGCATCCAGAATGTGTTGTAAACACACGCAAAACAAAGATAACTATTCCAAGACCTTCTTCTGAGCCACCTACACAATCTTCCAAGTCTAAATACAATCTCCTTGATCAACTGAGAAAAACCCCTACACATATATCCATCTTGGAATTGTTGACTTTATCACCTAAGCATCGATCCATTCTTGACAAAGCTTTATAGGACACGACTGTTCCTACATATTTAGATGTTAATCGTTTCGAAGAAATGGTGGGATATTTAGCTAACTCGCATCATGCCACATTTTCCCAACAAGATTACTCAACCGAAAAGTATGATCATAATGACCCCTTACATCTTGAAGTCCTAGTCCATCAAACCAAAGTCAGATGAGTCTTGGTAGACGGAGGAGTGGGTTTGAACCTGTGTACCCTAAGATTGGTTAAGGCATTAGGGTTCTCAGAAGACTACGTAGACACCTCTAAGAGTATAGTCATCAAGGCTTATGATGATGAGGAAAGATCATCCAAGGGAGTTGTCACACTCCCTATCAGAATTGGCCCAGCAATTATGAACACCAGCTTCCAAGGCTTGGACCTCACCCTTCCATATAAACTATTGTTAGGTAGACCTTGGATACACGCAATGAAAGTCGTACGTTCCACGTATCACCAATGTTTTAACTTCCCGTATAATGGCACTGAGATCATGATTGATGGTGATCCAGATCCTTTTCGGTATTGTACAAGCCTAAGGGAAATTCCACAATGAAAGGTACCAGTTAACCAAGAAGCTTCATCATCCACTTTATCCCTATGCATTGACCCATCACATCTTACTAAGTCCATTTCATTTAAACCACCATCATCCACTCCTAAGGTCGAGATCCAAGACAAGGGCTATGGAGAATATTACATAAAGGCATCATACTGTGTGAGTCAACTAGTTCCACCTAAGGCATATGGCCTACCCATAGCAGATAGAAGACAGTTAGTAGTCACATTTCATGTTCCCCCTACAATGACATTGACCAAATGGGGAGAGTTAAGTGAAGAAATTATGGATCAAGATGTTATTACCTCCTGGTTGTATCAGGAAGACAATGCATGCCCCTCACCATCTATTCAAATAGCTAAGGACCAATATTGAAAAGGCTTTAAGATAATGCAAAATGAAGGCTATGACGGGCACAGTGGGTTAGGACTACATCAAAATGGAAGGATGAAATTGATCACTATGTCACCATGACCGAAATACCTAGGGCTAGGGTTTCAACTAATTAGAATTGGGTTTCCTAGTACTTCGTCACCTTTTCAAGAGGAAGTGAGTGCTTGCACAGACATCGAGATATCTCATGAACAACTTCCCCCAGTTTACAACAAACCCCCATTTTATGATGAATCCCTTGATTCAAGCGATTGTGAATGGGATTCCCTTTCCTCTACTAGTACCATGAATATAGATGCTCTATTTGGAGAATTGTATCTAAAGATAAAACTTGTACCAAAACCATCTAGTTCCTGTCATAGGAAACACTTTTCCAAAGAAGAATGGCTTCAACACTATTATTGGGAAACCCTTGATCATGCATCTTGGACACCTGATGAACCACCTTCTGATGACTTAGCCGTTGCAATAGTCCCACATCAGAGTTTACCTACCCCTAGGAGAAAGAACAAGAAGGAGCTAGTCCAAAACTTATGTGACCATGTCAACCATTCTATACTCACCTTGTTGGCTTCCACCTTTGTGAACTCCGATGATGACATGCCCCTCATATATCTTGAACTTATCGATTGGGATCAACAAGGTACACCCATCTTAGATACATTCGAGAACGATGAAGCATTAGCTGAGTTCATGGGACTTCGAGAAGGCATACCTAGAGGGGATCATAAAGCTGGTTTTACCATAGACTTGGATGACAAAGCATATTTTGGGGAGTCTATATAACACCTCTAGTCACAAAAATGAGAATAAAAAGTAAAAAGACAATGAAAAGAAAAATGATGAGTCCCTAGGTGAAAACTGAAAGGCACCTTTGGATGAAGAAACAGTCAAAATAAAGGACGTATCCAAGGGCAAAAACCTCTCAGAGGCACCCAAGGATAGAGGTTTAAATATTCTCCCCATTGAGCAGGAAAAGTCACCGATGTTGGTAGAAGAGTCTGTTGAAGTCAAAATAGGTATAGAAGAGAATCCTCATATGGTATATTTTGTAGCTTCTTTAACAAAGACTAAAAAACCCGAGTTTAAGGACTTCTTCAAAAAGAGATAGATAAAATTTGCATGGTCATATGCTAATATGCCTGGGTTGGATCCAGACCTTATATTGCACCATCTACCACTAGAGCTAGGCATTAAACCAATCAAACATAAATTAAGGAAAATGCTTCCACAAATTGCTCTATTGGTCAAAGCAAAACTCAAGAAACTTCTAGATGTAGGATTCATAAGGATGATAGACTATGCAAACTGGATATCAAATCTTGTGCCAGTGACTAAACCAATTGGGGGCATTCACATTTGCACAAAATTTAGAGACATCAACAAGGCATGTCCTAAGGATGACTGCCCTTTTCCAAACATAGACATGATAGTAGATCTTACAACAGGATACGAGATGATATCCTTGATGGATGGTTTCTCTAGGTATAACCAAATCAAAATCATAGCTGAAGACCAACACAAGACAACTTTCATGTGTCCATGGGGCACATACTATTGGAATATTATGCCTTTTGGCCTTAAGAATGCAGGAGCTACTTGTCAACGGGAAATGACTACGATTTTCCATGACTTTATACACACTCCTATGGAAGATTATGTAGATGAAATTATAGCTAAATCAAAACCAAGGGGAGATCATTTGAAGGTTCTAGACAAGATATTCCAGAGGTTAGAGAATTACAACATCAGACTAAATCCGAAGAAATGTGTCTTTGGAGTGAAATCAGGAAAAATTCTAGGGTATATCATCTCTAGAAGAGGCATTTAGGTCGATCCATAGAAGGTAAGAGCTATTATAGAAATGCCTCCTCCAGCCAGCATTGGTCAACTAAGAACCTTACAGGGAATATTGCAATCCATCAAGCATTTCATAGTACAACTGGCAGACAAAATACACCCATTTCAACATCTACTCAAGAAAGGAGTACCATTTGTGTTGACACTTAAATGTCAGGATGCTTTCCAAAAAATCAAGTATTACTTGCTCACTCCACCTATCTTAATGCCACCTACAGATGGAAAACTGTTGATACTATACATTTCAGCAACTCAGTCGGCATTAGGAGCTCTTCTTGCACAAAACGATGATCAAGGTCATGAAAGAGCGGTCTACTACATCAGTCGTATCTTGGTAGGATATGAGTTGAATTATAGCAACATAGAACATGGTTGTCTTGCATTAGTCTTTGCTACCCAAAAAATTCGGCACTATATGCTAAATTGTCAAACAATGTTAGTCGCAAAGATTGATCCCCTCAAATACCTCCTAAGTAAAGCAGCATTAACAGGATGATTGGCTAAATGGGTTATGATACTTAGCGAGTATGACATCCAATATTTCGAGAGGAAGGCTATAAAAGGACAGGTGATTGCAGATCAGCTAGCAAATGCACCTATGAAGGTAGACCATCCTTTAGTGGTTTATTTTCCTGATGAATTTCTCTTTAACATTGAGATTAAGACCGAATGGAAATTATACTTTGATGGGTCACATACAAATCATGGTTCAAGAATAGTTATCCTATTTGTTACACCTCAAGGCGATACCATTCCTAAATCATTCAGGATTTTTTTCCCTTCTACCAACAACATAGCAAAGTATGAAGCCTTAGTGATAGAATTAAAAATGGCAGCACAGTGGAAGATTAAGAGTCTACATGTTTTTGGTGATTCTCAGCTAGTAATCCGACAAGTAAATGATTATTACGAGACTAAGGATGAGAAGCTTGTCCCCTTTAAATGCATGGATGATAGTTTCAAGAATTACTTCAATGACATTACCTTTCAACAAATACCACGTATTCAGAATAGGGCTGTAGATGCTATGGCAACTGTGGGTTCCTTGTTAGATATTTCGTGTAACATGCCTAAGTTTGAGTTTCTGGTTGAATAGTTGTTGGTCCCTGCCTATGATGTCCCCGATATTATGATGGCGTGTACCATTGTTGATCCTATGTCCCCTTGGTATAAAGACATATTCAAATATCTAATTGACCAAACCTTACCTCTAGATCTATCAAATAACCAATGTTGAACCTTCATCTGTAAGTCAGCTAAGTACACCATCATCGGAGATACCCTATATAGATGTACCTTAGATAAAGCCCTAATGAGATGTCTTGATGCTGAAGAAGCAAAAACAACTTTGCGAGTGGTGCACGAGGGTATATGTGGATCCCATTCAAGTGGTCCTACTTTAGCCCATAAGATTATGAGACTAGGTTATTATTGGCCTACAATGGAGAAAGACTCATATATCTTTGTAAAGAAATGTAGATAGTGTCAGATACATGGAGATTTGATAAGAGCACTAGCATAGGAGCTTCGTCCGATTACATCACCATGACCCTTTGCCCAACGGGGACTTGACCTCATAGGTAAGATACATCCTCCATCCTCCATCATCCAATGGCCATAAATTCATCATAATCATCGCCGAATACTTCACCAAATGGATCGAAGCTATTCCCATGACCTACATCACCGGCATGCAAATATCTAAGTTTATCCTAAACTATATCATTTGTCAGTATGGTGTACCCCAATCCATAATCACATACAATGGCCACCCATTCAAGAACCAAGAAGTACACCATTTATGTGAAGAGTTCCATATCAAACATCATTTCTCCACCCCATATTACCCACAAGGTAATGGCCAAGCTGAGGCATCTAATAAAACCATTGTTAGAATCCTAAAAAATACTGTCAATGACATTGGTCATGACTGACATCTACAGCTTAATCCTGCCTTATGGGCTTACCACACGAGCATCCATACTCCCACTAGAGCCACTCCATATTCCCTAGTATTCGGATCCGAAGCTATCTTACCTATTGAGGTTGAAATACCTTCCCTAAGGGTATCCTTGAAGGGTCACATTGACGATGAAGAATATTGTGTATCTAGATTACAAGAGCTAGAATTACTAGATGAATGAAGAGAGAAAGCACTAGACCATTTGCAAGCATATCAAAATCATCTTCGTCATAGCTATAATAGGAAGGTTCTAAATAGACACTTTAACATTGGAGATTTGGTTTTCATGGAGAATCCTAAGAATCAAGTTGAACGAGAAAAAAGAGAGGAAATTTTGAACCTAATTGGTTAGGGCCTTATATTGTCACATAAGCTTTTGGGTTAGGAGCATACCAACTCTCTACTCCTGAAGGAGAGCCACTTTTTCCACCTATCAACAGTCTTCATCTAAAGAGGTTCTATACATAGCTTCTGAGAATCCGTGTCTTAATCCAGAAAATAAAATAAAAACAACAAAAACAAAAAATGGTTACCTTGATGAAAACCTGCAAACAAGTGTCTTTGTAACACCAAAAAAAGTTGAGAAAATCAAAAAAGAAAAGAGAAATAAATTCGTCCAATAGTGAAAACCGCTTCAGTGGCACTATGGATAAGTACCATGGTGAAAACCTGGAAAACAGGCGCTATGTGTAGTCAAGCTCGCTCTTTCATCTACCGTCATTCCAATCAAACTTTTTCATCAACCATCATAAAAAATGGTTGTCTTATCCATTGCTTGGAATGATTGACATCAAAGTCCATTCCGTCACATTCCCCACTCCATCTCGCAAGTCTTATACCCGACTAGGGGAAAATCCTTGTTTTGTGCCCTGACACCTTGTACATAACTTTGCACCATCGGAAAATGTCCTGAAAAATCCCAAAAACATTGGAAAACTTCAAAAATATAAAAATAAAATAAAATCAAAACATGTCAGAAAATACAAAAAAAAAATAGAGTAAAGTCAGTCATGTTAAGTCAGTCGTAGACATAGTCGAACTATGTTGCCTCTGTGACTGGGACGTAGGCAAGGCCATCAATCAATGTGCCCCCGAGGCATTAGGTTTGTCAGTCTAGGTTTGTCATGTATCACACACATCAAAATCATGACTCTTTGTACATTCAAAGTCTTTGGTCATGTCGAACTACGAGGTCTCTACATGTACAATGTAGGCAAGGCTAATTAATCGATGAGGAGACCGCACTAGGTCAGTCCAATAGGTTTCATTCACAATCACTATCACACATGTTGTATATCATAGTTTAGGGTATCATCTCATGTCATACACTATCAATAAACACACACTTTTGATCAGTCAAGGAATCAAAACAAGTCATGCATCAACAAGGAAAAACATCTCAAAGTCATTAAGTCAATATCAGACACATTGTCAAAATGATCAACTTATGTCTTAAGCAAGATATGTCTTTCTTGTCAACAGACACTATCAAATTGCCATAGCCTCATGTTGTTTGTCACATCAACGTCATCAGGCTCCAATGTATTATATGGCACGTGTCTTTTCTGAAACCAGGCTTTGTCATGCCTTATACAGATAGTCACCAAGTTGAAACCAGACTCAACGTCTTATGCAGTATGTGTCATCCCTCACATTACGCTATGTCAAACATCAAAAATCAAATAGTCCTACAAGATCAAGTTTTGGTGAATACTTTTATTTGGCTTTACGACTTTATATCTTATTTTGTCTTATCTTTTTATCGATTTGTGAATTAGTCCGGTTACTAGCTTTCTCAAGGATGTCCCTTGAAGGATTTAGAGAAGCAAGGATGTCTCAGGACTCTTTTTCTTTGGCTGCTATCTATCAACTATCTTTTTAACATTGGTTTTTGAGTCATGTTACTAGTTTCCTCCAGGATGTCCTATGAAGGATTTAGAGGAGCAATGATGTTTTATGACCCATCTTTTATTTTTTTGTTGTCTATGGTTTGTCAAGACAAAATGACTGGGGCAACTTTGTCCTTAGTATGAGTTAAGACATTCCTTGTCTGTGACTGTTTATTTTTCGTAGATGGATGACTTTGTACACTATGGTCTATCTCATATCATGGTGTGTACTATCCATTTGTGTCAGTCCCGCCCAATGATGATAAAAAATGCAAGCTTAGCATATATGGCAAAATATCGAAGATCGTATGTTTTCTCAATCAACCACCTTCATTGTTTCTTACTAACATTCTGAAATCATCCATGCTAACATTTCTTCTTTTCTGCATCTTCACCACCATTATCTATCCATTTCGATAGCACACTCATGTTCTTTGAACCCACGTGTTCTCTTGAGGGGGCATACCAATACCTCCTCACCATCCTTCCTCACCTTACTTTCACTGGGGCATATTTTCTTTGACACAACACCGTAACAACATTGTATCAAAGAGGGGAAAACTATAGACTCCGAAAATTGGTCTAGGCTTGCGAGTACACATTTGACATAATTTTCTATTATCCATGGTCATAATTAAATAATGTTATTATTTAATTTCCCTTTTCTAACACATATTTCTTCTATTAATTAAATACCCTTTTTAATTAATTAATTAATTCATTTATTCAACCTTGATTAATTAAATAAATCATATTTGTTTAATTATGTCGCTAACTAATTAATTCCTCCTTAATTAAATCATTTGTTATTTTATTACCCCCCCTTTGTCATATTTCAACTATAATTAAATATCTTTATTTAATTGTTCATTTAACCCCCTTTAACTATAATTAAATATTTATTATTTAATTTATTCAATTCCACTTTTTCAATAGTCAAATTAAATAAATTATCTTTATTTATTTAATTAAATTCATTTCATTTTCGAATGTTGAATTAAATTAACATTTAATTCATTTTGAATTCTTTATGTCACATTCCTCTACCATTCAGTTATTTAAATCATTCTCTTACCTTCTGACTCGAGATCTATTTTTAGTTCTCTAGTTATCTCTGAATTCAACACTTGTTCATCTCTGTGAGAGGACTCTCTATCACAACTAGTCAGTTAACTAGTTTTAACTCATGTTTGCATTCAAATTCTTCATCTTCGAGTTCTAACTTTGTCTTTGACATTCAAAGTCTATTTCTTCTATTTTCAAAGACTCTTAACTAAAGATTAAGATCTAGAACTATTGTTCTTTTCTATTTTTGAACAGTCTTGACACAAGATTAAGTTGTCGTTCTAACTTAATCTTTATCCTGCAATCTTTTCTGACTCATGTTCTAACTCACGTTCTATCTGACATAGAACTCACATCGCATGACATTCATCAATCTTGTTCGTCGATCTCTCTTTCAATCTGAGCTGATCATTCAAAAATCCAAAATCTATAAAATGGCCTGTCATTATCATTATTCCTCCTCCCGAAATCATACACTTTTGAGAAAAAACTTATCTTCAATATTTTGCTTAGACATTCAACAAGGTTATGCTTGCATCAATACTAAAAATCTGAGGGCAAGAATACTAAAACAACAAAATGGAGAAGAGCAATCAAGATAATTCAAAGGAGTGAACACATATTTGGTGAGAGCTTTCCAATTAATTTGTTTAGTTATTTTATGTTTACTTATTCGTTCTTTGTTGTTTGATTTAGATTAATATTGGTTAGATTAGGATTAACATTTTTTATTCTAGTTGCAGATTCATATCCAGATTTTATTCTATGTTACATGAATCATGTTCTAACTCACATTCTATCTGACATAGAACTCACATCACATGAAATTCATCAATCTCATCCATCAATCTCTCTTTCAATCTGAGCCGATCGTTCAAAAACCCAAAATCTATAAAATGTCGTCATTATCATTATTCCTCCTTCTGAAATCATACACTTTTGAGAAGAAACTTATCTTTGATATTTTTCTTAGACATTCAACAAGGTTATGCTTGCATCAATACTGAAAATATGAGGGCAAGAATACTGAAACAACAAAATGGAGAAGAGCAATCAAGATAATTTGAAGGAGTGAAGGAATATTCGGTGAGAACTTTCCAATTAATTTGTTTAGTTATTTTATATTTACTTATTCATTCTTTGTTGTTTGATTTAGATTAATATTGGTTAGATTAGGATTAACATTGTTTATTCTAGTTGTAGATTCATATCTAGATTTTATTCTATGTTACAGATATAACATGCCAGAATGAAGCAGTGTTTTGTAAACTTCAAAAGAAAGTACTCCTATAACTATGAAAGCTAAAGATTTTTTTTCCAAAAGGAAAACTTTAGGAACCCTTTCTATATGTTGTTGTTTCCAATTTATAGCTGCTAAGGAGAGAGGAACATCAACTCCATTAAGAATTAATGATTGCCAAACGTCTGCACCTGATAGCTTGGAATTCAATCCTAGATCTTTTTGTTAGGTCACTGCAATCATGCTTATCAACTTTCAACTACTGCATTAATGTCCTTTAGATATTTTAATAGGATCGCCCCTTGTAATCATTTGGATCCTAGAAAAATAGCCTGGCAAAGGTTTCATCAACTGGTCAAGTGGCTTTGGCAGCACAAACTCACATCCTTTCTCTAGAAGAAGGCAAGATGCATTCCAATAGACTCTGAATGAAAACTCCCAAAAGTACATCTTTTTAGCAACGAAGAGATGATGTGTCTAGTAGGTGGATAATCTTAGATTTACAAAAAGTGATTTTAAGAAATCATCTGCCAAGTCGACACGTGGTCCGATTCCTAGGCGAAAGGCCAACAATCAAAAAAGTGCGTATAGACACCATGTGGTTCATTACGTACCCATCAAAAACACAACCTCTTCATGCACAGGTCTTCTCGAAGACAAAAGTAAAGGCAAAAATAAAAAATAGACTGAGGAAAAATGTTTCTTCACATAATCATCAGAGGATCCTCTTGCTTCTATACTTCTGGGGGTGAGATTTCTTATAGATAGAATGTAATATTTAGTGAATCCACATGAATATAAGCCATCAACACATTAACATTTGTCAACTTAGTATAAGAAGGAAATATGATATTTTGTAAGGATTCTTGAATCATACATTGATAAACTAGTATAGACTGAAGAAAATCCCATAGTGAGATCTTGGTTGGAGTAACACGAAGTTTCTCAACAAGAACATAATCACCAAGTGCTTTATCTATAGCTTTAGGCTTTGGTGGAAGACTTGGTTGAGAAGGTGGTAGAGAAGTAGGAACAAAAGTAGGTTGATTCAAATTTTTCTAGTTTCTTCTAGTTTTATATGAATTTCTTATGGAATTATAGGAAGAATCCATAGCTTTTAAGAATGTAATGTAAAGGTCTGTACTGGGTCATTAGAGTTCAAAACCCTATGAATATAATGAATCCTCTTAGGAGAAGGGCTAACCGGATTCAAGTAAATGATGGGTCTCTTATGCCTTTGAGGATCCATGAAAAAGATCACTACATTCATAGACTCTTCAACTTAAAAAGAGGAAGTGGATGGTTGTTATTAAGAAGTTTGTTCAAGAGATCTACAGATAAGAGAAGAGGCCTCTAGGAAATCATCCAAGACATTTTCTGGAATATTGAAATCTTCCTTAGACAAAGCAATATCATAAACATTGAAACATTACAAAAAAATATCTGACATGATTCATGTTCACATTAGGTTCACCAAAATGTGAAAGAGGGAATTCTCTACTCGGAAGTCCCAAGACAAAATTGGTCTAAAGGGAGAGAATTCCCCATGGTCACTGTTGATCATGAAAGCTTGTGCTTCTCTCAAACATCCTTATGGGAAATATAGTGAGTAGGGGACCAACTTGCGCCTGATTGAATGACCTCTCGAATTTTTATAGAAGCTGACTCTTCTTTGTGTTTTGGGGGAAAGAGAAGGAGAAATGTAGAGAAAACAAAAGGTGGTGATGCACTAAAGGTTTTACAAAATTTCAAAGCCTATCAGCTTCTTACATTTGATAAAATGGACAAAAAATGCCATAGACCCTTCATTATTGGGAAGAAAACAAACAACTAAGGCCTGAAAGAGCACAAAACAATCATTTAGATCTCCCCATGGGAAGCACCCATTTAGGTCCGACAGAAATAAGAGGCCCATTACTAAAAAAAATATTTCAGATCTTTACAAAACCCTTTTTCTCTTACAACATAATATGAAAGTCAACATAATCTCTATAGAAAATGAAAGAGTACAATGAACATGATTCAATTTTTGAGAGATAGCATCAAACATAAAAGAAAATGGCATATAAAGTGATCACCAAGACTATATCAATATGACTTGGCATAGAGCATTCAACATATATAGAATAAAAAAAAATTGTGACAAAGGTCATAAATGCACAATCTCAAAGATTTCTCCCTACTATTACTTGTTCTAGCAATAAATCACATAAAATCAAAGGTCAGATTCCAATTTAATTAATAGTCTTGATAATTTAACATGCCAAAGAGTGAAACAAAGCTTTGTTAAAATATTCCTATTCATCCCCTACTCTAATCCTCTAACAAATAAAAAAATTTGTCCTTTGATGATGACTATTAACAAGCTATTACAAACCCCCTTTTATAGGGCTAGAGAGATGAGCCAATTGCAACCGATAGAGATGAACCACTGACAGGTGTCTATGTTCGATAGCCAAAAATCTGATCAAAGATTTGATTCAATCACAATAATCTTCACAAATAAGAATTGACCTTTATTAATGGCTCTGGATGTTGTAGAAGATTTGCAAAGATATGTTGTCAGAGAAGGATCAAATATCATTATAGCCTAGAAAAAAATGATCTAATTACCTTGGAGGAATAATGATGCTGCCCCAAAAGACCAATCTTGAAGACATAAGACCCACTGCGCTTCTCGATAAAATTATCCAAAGAAATGATACACCTGCTGATGAAACAACCCACCTAATAATGTAAGTAATGTGAAACATTAGCAAGCGATTTCTAAGTTCGTGAGAGTTGCTTGAAAAAAATCCCCGCCAGGCAAACATGTATCCCATTTTGGGCCTGAAAGGAAAGTGATATAGGAAAATTCATGCAGCCACTACATGGTACATTGGGTGCCTTTTTTTGGGAGTAACCTTATCCTTCGAGGTGTAGTGCCATCAAAACGTGAAAAAGAAGTAAGAGCCAAAAAGGAATATTGTAGGGGTTGAAAACAAAAGTAAAAAACCTAGAGAAAAATTGCTCCATAGTTTTTGGCAACTCATAGGGGGCCCTTGCTTGTGGAGGCATGAACCAAGATAAAAATAATGCTCAAAGTTTGAGGAAAGTAGTATGTTGGAACTCCTAGTTTTCATTGGAAGGAAGAACAAGTGCATGCAGTGTCTCATAGGGCTGATCGAGATCAAGAACCTTCTTGAAAGAAAATTATCCCCATTTTGATGAGGCAACTTTGATGTGGTAGTAGAGTCAACATAAATGGAGGAGCACCTTCTTGATTTACTCGACTAAGGGAGATAGGCTCAGACATTGGAGTGACGAGAAGTGTTATTGTTTGAGCATGATGGCCTCCTTGATTTGTTCCTCTATCAATACCCCTCTCTTTTCTGAGAATAAGGAGAGTAATCCAAGCTAGATTAGAACCTTGTGGTCTTCCTTGATCTCTCCAACCTTCTTATTCAATGTCAACTAATAAGCCTTGCTTTCTTGGGTGACTTGATAGCAGGTGATAAATTTGTTTTCTTTTCTAGTTTCTTCCCTTTGGTCTAGAATTCCAAAAAATTTCAAAGCTTACTCAGTCGCTTTATATAGCTTGATGATTAACCTCCCTGACTCTTCAGAATAAGGGGTGATCATATGTAGAATATGCTCGACTATTGGGCCAACCTTCATGTTTAATTCTTGTGCATCCATTAGGAATTTCAAAATTGGCCTCAGGGCCACTACCACAATCATGATCCTTTCCCAAAGGGAGGATAACATCCCTTAGAGTATCAGGAGAAGCCCAAATCCTCATGTTGTAGCTAATTCCTATTGGAATTGGGCTTGTTTAGCCTTCATGCTTTCCTTCAATTGACCCGTCTCCTTGAGAGTGTTTGAAAGTTCAAAGTGTAGCTTCTCTATCTCTCCATTACGAGTCTTTAGAATAGACTCAATGGCTTGCTTCTCCCATCTTTCTTTTTTTGTTTCTACCTCAGCTTTTTGAAGATTTTTGACTGCTTGAGACCGAGCATTAGCCAAGTCTTCCTGCATATCAATCTTTTGCTTGCCCATCTCCTACAACTCTTTCTATAACTCCACACATATACTATATTGTCGGCCTATTGTCTCATCAAACTCTATGATTTTTCTAATATTTCTCGATGTCCTCTTACATTTGGGTCCTCATATCTGTAATTTCTTTGTGCTCGACCTCAAATTTGCACTCCAATCTCTGCACTTCGGCATAAAGCCGATCTCTTTCATTCTGGGTTTCTTTGAGTGACTTAGCTACTTCACCCTACTGATCCCGCCCCTGCCTTAATCGAGCCATATCCATATCTCTTTCCATAATTTCTTCTTGTAATCTATCCACCACAGCCTTCAAATTCACTAACTTTGTCTTTGAATTTTTCAATCTCTTTCCCAATTTCTCATAATCAGTGTAAACCACCTTCTGCATTGCTTTGGAAAGGCCTATTTTGTCACATAAGAGAGCTTCTCTCAGGTTTAGACCCACAGTTTAGATGTCATAATCTTAAAATTACATCTCTCCCTTGGGTTTGGACACTCGTGGCCTCATAGTTGAGATCATCAGAGAATTCTATTCCTCATCAAAATAGTTCTCTAGCTTTAGGGTGGCTGGACTGGCCACAAATTTTACCCACAACTTTTATTTTCTTTCTTGTTGGGCCTTCCTAGTTAATTCCACTTAAGTCCAGAGGTTATGTAGAGACTCAATAGTTTATGTAGCAACAAAAACACCTATGGGGAATCCATAGAGGGTAATATCAGGGGTGCTTTCAATCAACTAATTTTGTGGGCAAGCAAAAGGAAGTGCTATTGGGGAAATGTCAAGATGCCATTTATAACCCGAGAAGGAAAAGGGGTTCTCATTGGGGTAAAAGGGTTAGTGGGTGGAAAAAGAGGCACATGCCTGGAAGTGGGAAAAGGTGACAAAACTTGTATCATGGGTGGATTCGTGTTTACATCTTGTGCCTCAGATAAAGCGTTCAAAGAATCGATCATGGCTATGACAAAAGACACATGTTCAACATACAAGGTTTTTTTATGAGGCTCTCTATCAAATATGGTTGATGGCATGTTAAGGATGAGCAGATCAAAATCTATAGATGGAGGATTTTTTTCTATAGATGGGGGGAAATAGAAATTAAAGATGCAATAGAAGAGAGAATGGCAGGTGCAAAACTTACCTAGATTATTGGGGTTGAAGATACCTATAGAGTGAAGTCCACTTCTTCCTCTTCATTATCCAAGGATCTTGACCTGCCCAAGTCTTGGATTATCCTTTTCTTTGCAAGTGACACATTGGTTGCTTCAGATTCTTTGGTGATTGACCCTGACTAACCTTGGGTCCTTTGGAATGTAGAAGATTTTCTTGAAGTCCATTGGGTCTACTTTACTCTTGTTGGGATGTTGGTAGAAGATGAGATTTATGACTCCTTGTGGTGTGATACCTTTTCTTCTCCCTTCCTCGCTTCAAGCGCTCAAGGAAGTGGATCAAAAATTGGTGTGTGCTCCTGTTCAGTCCTTTGATTGGACCTAGGATTGACACAATATCCAACCTCATCATCATAAATTTCCTTGAAACACTTGTATATTGCTTTAAAATTTTTGTATGGGATTCATAACTTCTTTATCTCCTGTCGATACCTATAGAAATTAGTCGTATTTCTTTCCAAACACCCTATTTTTTCAATTGTGTCTTGAGGGACTTCTCCATTTGGACACTTTATTGGTATTTTCCCACTCTTCGGTAGAAAGCAAGCCATGGGGGTCACACGAATGGTATGAAAGTTAAGTCAATATAGACCTCTACCCTCTCTTCAGACGGGTCTCTCCTTTCCTCCCAATATGGCCTCTTTTCATGCTTGAATAACAAATACCCAATGATATTGTATTTCCATCTATCACATATGAGAAGTAGGCCAAGGTAGGCCAAATTTTTGGTTAACACATCCTGCTCCTCCCTCCTTACGAGCATTACTTGGCTTTTGGCGATGGTGAGGGGAAGTGTGTGGATTGATTTCTTGTGCCTCTTGGCACTATACACATTATCAACAATTTTTGCCTGATGACATGCTTCTAGGGCTAGTGTCATGTTTGTAACAAATTTTGGTAGCCTAAAGGGCTCCTTGTTAAATCCATGATACTTGATGAAATTAAAACTAACCCCCATAAAGTAATCTATTGGAGTTTGGTGATCTTTCATCCTATCTAAACCCTTAGGGAAAAAACTATTCAGAGAATGTTGAGATAAATCCAAAAGCATTGGTTGTAGGAAATAGTTGACAAATGAATTATATTCTCATGTGCTTAAAAGCGCATGGGTCCAAATTGAAACTAGATTATATAACCGTGACACATCAAATATACTGAGTGGAAAATGACCACTAAATAATTTAGGGTTTTGATGTAAAATTAAATGTACTAGAAAAGAGGAATACCTGAACTTGAAAGAGCGATTATAATTGCTTAATTGCTTAAGCATTCTTTCCGCAATTTCCTCAGCAAAATCAAGTTAATTCTCACTCTTTTTCTTTGTTAGCATGAAAGCCAAGCCCATCTAGAACCTGAGAGCCTCGTCGTCCCTTTCATGGCCATATATAAAATCCAACATTGAAAAGATGACGTTTAAATTTGAATAGAATTTCCCATGTGACAAAGGGAAGACAATTTCATTATTATCTGGATCCTCGCTCGTTTCTTCCTTGTATAATATTAATTGGTTTCTCCTTGTTTCTCATAAATCTTCCATAGTCTCATGGTAGAATATTTTTGCATCCTATTTTGAGGGAATACATAGCATATCCCGGATGGTTGCCGCACTAATGGTGATCTTCAGCTTGTCATGACTGATAACCTTGGTGCCTTCGTACAACTTATCTATGCATATGTCTACCAAATTTGGGCATGGATGTGTGGAAGGAAGCATGAATTGTGGTAAACCACAATACTAGAGTCTCATTCCAAGGCATTCAACTGAACCTCTAACAATAATTATCTATAATTCCCCTTCCCTACTTGGGGTTGAAGATATTATCTACAAAATATTTGATCGCCTTATTTTTGGTGTGGTTGCCTAGTTGTATGACTTTGGTATACAAAAATCTTCATTCCTATGGCACCAAAGAATTGACATAAGAGATGCCTCCAAATATGTTGACATAGCTTGACTTTGTAAACACAATTCCAAAATTTTGACTAGAAGATGATGCCTCATCCATTTTCGTGTTCTTGGAAGAATTTTGTAGACTCAACTCTCAGAGAAGCCTTTACTTAAAGATTCAACATTTTGATTTTTTTATTTTTGGCACATTCAATTCTCAAACACACATGTATTAAATGCATTTCCATTATTGATAGAATGCTAAGCACTACCATCAAAGTGCTATGTGTGGGGTGGCTGTCCATACTCCTCAAAAATGCGATCTTCGCTATTACAATGAAATTAGTACATTCCTGACATCGACCTTGGGGAAAGATAACTTTGAGCAATGGGAAGAGTGTTTAGAAGAGACATTTGTATTAATTAAGTAGGAACTGGCTTCAAAAACATCTTTTCACATAAGTGAGTTGGTTGGCATTGATGAAGATAATGAGCACATGGCAACAGGTCGTATATGCAAGCATTAACTTCTAATGCTTGAATTAACTCTTCAAAGCTTTCCAAATCTCCCTTGCACAATTTACCTTTTAATTTTTACCACCGACTCACATTTTCCATTTTTCGTTTGATGGGAAACCAATTTTCGTTTTGCTAGCTTTCTTAGCTCACATTTTTCTATAAATAGCATCTTCATTTTGCGAGAATAGTCATTGAGTTGGCATTAAGTTGGTGAGTTTCTTCCAATGTGTTGTTTCCTTTGTAAGTCTGATAAACTTCATATTGCATTATGAGTGGTGTTGGTACCCCAATTTAGCTCCGGAGATGAAAGTTGCAAGTGTCCTTTGTTGGTGAGATCAGTAATGATCGGCTTAAATGCTTGCTATAGATGAAGAATCGCCTAATCATTGTGGCATTCAAATGGGTCATCAGGAGGGATTATGTAAAAGATGAGAACCAACTACACTGCAACACCAACATTATCTCTCAGTTTGAGGCCTCACTATAGGATTTGAATGTTAACAAATTGTGGATTGTTGATCTCTGCTAGGCCATGTTTCATTTATTGCTTTTGGAGGGGCTAGATGAAATTGTTCAGGTGGTTGTCCCTAGTGTTGGTATCTCATCAGCAATGGAAATTCGTAGGCACATAGAAAATGTAGAGGTGGTTCCTTGTTTGTCCTTCCGCACTGACTTCCAGACCATGGATATGGAGTGCCACCATCAGTGGTCTTGACCTATGGTTACGTTTATCTTGAAAATAAATAATGTGGAGCCCATTTATGGTGTTAAATGGATTACCACCTTTGAGATCCTAGTATTCAGTTGCGGTATGGAGGAGTGAAGCTTCGTGTAGTGTCTATGTGAGTTGTGTGATGAAGACCCTATTTCTATTTTCTTGTGAACTATGAAAAACACTATGTTTTTTGTTGTCGCTACTTTTGAGGCTAAATTTCTCATGCTTTTCTATACTACCTCATTTTTGGCCTTATAATGATGAACTGTTTTGGATTTTTAAAGGGGAAGTTTTTCAAGCTTCCCTCTAAGCTTCAAAATCAGAAATTTGTACTATATGTATATAAATTCTCATGAATATAATATAGTATTTCTTGTTTCCACTCATGGCTTATTTGTAAAACACTTATTTACAATAATTTACACATGGTACAATTTTTTTAATGAACTATGTGTATTTAATTGAATATTTTTAGATGAATACCATTTATTGGTATATCCAAAATATTTCCACTCATGTATTCAAGCTCATACACATTAATTTCTTTACATTTATGAATGTGGAAGGGACCCTTCCATAGTGAATCAAATTCTGCATGTTGCCTTGGTTTTGTAGCTCGTTCATCAAATTTTAGTACAAGACTCCCCTCCCTAAAACTTGGGTTAGAGGCCTTCTTAGCGAACCACCATTTAATTACCTATTTGCATTTAATCATGGTGTCAAACACCTTTTCTCTTTTTTCCTTGAGGTTTAATAGCTCAACCAGTCTTACCTTCATCCCACTATCCTTCTCGACTTCCAAGGACTTCAGTAGTTGTAGCATCAGGATCTCCATCAAAATGGGTATGACAACTTCCTTTCTCTAGACCAACTCTTAAGGGGAGCTTTTAAAAATTTATTTAGGTGTGATGTGGTCTGCCCATAAGGTTGCTTTTAGATGCTAGTGCCATTCTCTTTGGTTCTTTGACCAAATACGCTTTATCAATCTAATTGTATTCTTGTTGGTGGATTCTACTAGCCCATTCCCTTGTGGGTAATAGTTAGAGGAAGTCTTGAGGTAGGCCCTATGCTTGAGGGAGAAAAATGAAATCCCAGAGCCTACAAAGGCTTGTGCATTATTTGAGATGATGATATTTGTCAAATCGAATCTTGTCACCATTTCCTCAAGAAAATTGGCAATCTCTGCTTTCGTAGCATTCTCTAGAGGAATTACCTCCATCCACCTTATGAAATAATCAGTGAACATGAGTATCCATTTGTGCCCTATGCTGGATATGGGATTGATCATCCTGATAAAATCCAACCCCCACTGTGCGAAGGGTTATTTGGTCATGATCAGGCTTAATGACATGGTGGATTTCTTCAACTTGCCGACAAAATATTGGCAGTGAGTGCATTTCTGCACTAGATGATGAACTTTAGAGAACATTGTGGACTAGTAATAATCTACCCACATGATTTTTAAAGTGGTAGTCTTGGTATAGAAGTTTCCTCCCTCTGAGTTTCTATGGAACTTGTTTAGAATCCTTTTGGCTTGTAGCTTGTCCACATAGTAGAGGAGGACTCCACGATAATTATGTTTAAATAAAACCCCCTTGACTAGTACGTATCCAATGCCTTGTAGCCTATAATATTTTCTTTTGTGTAGTGGTACATTGGATGGGTATCAACTAGTCTGCATGAATCTCATCTAATCAATCACCCATGACTTGTTGGATTCAAACTACTTTTCATAGAATTGGTTGGTCTCTCCTTTCACCTGGGGGTCTAGTTCTTGTGCGAGATATTCACATAAGCCTCTTATTTAGACAATTTTTGTTCACTAGATTTCTACATCATACTCCAGGATCTTAGTGATCTATTTGGTCCTCTTCTTGGTTATCTCACCCTCTATGATGTATTCTCTAATGTTGGGATGAGTGATGAGGATGGTAATCTTACTACCCAAATCCAAGCGTCAAATTATTTTGAGGCTTTTGATAATAGAAAAGGCCTATTTTTTGATGGAATTATATTTGATTTCATACCCCTTAAGAGTCTTGGAGTGGAAAGTAATGGGATTCTCTCTGCTTCTGTCCTCATCACTTTGTGTTAGCATAGAGGCTATGTTATTATGGCCACTGTAAACATACAGTAGGAAGTCTTTGGAAAAGTCTGGGTTGGCTAACATCGGAGTTGTAGAGATGGCTGCCTTAATTTCCTTCCTAGGTCCATTTGAATTCTAGGCCCTTCTTTAGCATCAACATAATAGGTCTCACAATGCCCACAAAATCTAAAATAAAATGGATGATGAAGTTAATTTTCCCTAAGAAAGATTGTAACCTCTTCTGATTAATAGGCAGTGGTAGTTTTGTTATAGCCTTCACCCTTTTAGGGTCTATGGATATTCCTTCATTAGATACCAAAAATCCAATAAAATTTCCTTACAGTACTTTGAATACACATTTTTTGGGATTTAAAGAAATCTTGAATTGTTGGCACTTCTAGAAGACCATTTCTAGATGATCAAAATGGTCATCTTTGGATTTTGGAAAAATGGTTAGGTCATCTAGATAGATTACGATGATCTTATTGTTTAGTACTATAAAATAAATATCCATCACACGTTGGAAAGTGGCACCTGCATTAGAGAGGCCGAAGGGCATCTTTGCATACATAAATTTTCTCCACTTAGAGGTGAAAATTATTTTGTGTTGATCCTCTCCTTTATGTAGACTTGGTTATAGCCCAAAAAACCATCGAGTAGCAAGAACATCTCCAATCTAGCTACAGTTTATAATATTTACTCCATTGAGGGCAAAGGATAATAGCATTTTAATGAGGCTTTATTCAAATCCAAAAATTTCACATAGAGCCATATGTCAACATTCTTTTTCTAGACTGAGACTAGATTTGATACCCAAGTGGAGTGCTTAATTAGGTATATGATCTTTGACTCGACCAACTTTGTGAGATCTTGTGCCATTAATGATTCAACCTTCAAGTTAAGTCTGTGCTTCTATCGAATGGGTTTGGAGCCCTTGACTAAGTCAATAGTATACTAGATAATGCTAGGATCATACCCTTTGAGGTTGTCATAGGCCTACACCACAAATCCATTGTATTTATCACAAAAGTCTCTCAACCTTTCATTGTCTTCCTATGGCACATTCCTCCTAGATTTTAGCTTCCTACCACCTCTGATGTGAAGGTCTTCTTATTCTTCTTTTTCGGATGTGAATCTTCGCTTACTATTTCTTGCATCTTTGTAGTTGAAGAGATTCTCAAGAGAGATCAAGCCTCGTGGGAGTTTATTGCCTTTTAGTTCGATTACTTGTTCCTCGGTAGCCTCTCCAGCTCTAAACTATGGTTGATTAGCAAATTTCCTTGATTCTCACAAGAAGGTAGTGTTCTGAGCATCATCTTCAAAAACCTACCAGTTTTGGTCATTTTCAAGTGTAGATGGTTAGATGATAGTATGCACCACATGTTGGCTTTCAGCTGGTTTGAGAATTGGCTTAAATTGTGAGATGATAGAGACCATCTAGTCTAAGGGAGAGTTCTAAGATTGTGGGATAACCTGTATGTTAAAAGTTGTAAACCCTTCAATTAGGTCCCATACCCTAGGCCAATAGGACCTCATCCTTATAATTTTGGTAGCCACTTGTCCTTGGATCTAGCTTACAACCAACTCTGAATCTTTGAACACCTATATTATTTTTACACCCATCCGCTCTACTAGATTCAAACCATGGACCAATGCCTCATATTCAATAAAACCCAAGAACGAGAATTGGAAGTGGAAAGCTCTAAGGGTTTTCAAGTTGGCTGGAGATACCATTTGGATGTCAGCTCCAAAAATGACCTTACATTTGGCATCGTTAGAGTGCAAGGTCCATAAACTATTGTTGTTCGCTCTTCTTCACTTCTATTTCTCTTCTACCAATTTTGGGAGGGCTAGGTCCTCGCCAAAGATCGCATGAGTGTTGAACTTGATAACATGTAAATTCACAAAAGGATTGGAATTGATGAATTGATTGATCAATACCTCCTCCTTAGGGGTCCAATCACTTGTGAACTCTTCCTCTTCCAATATTTCTATGCAATACATCTCCCTTTTTGAAAAAGAGGTATGTGTCACTTCAAAACTTAGCACTACATCTTTTGCTATATTTTTAGGATGCAAAGGATTAGATAGGATCTTCATCTTCACCCCATGTTTTGTCTGTAGTATCAAACGATACCAATCAAGGGCTAGATATCTATTAAGATTTGTTATGAAATATCTTGTTAGGTACATTTCAAAGATAGGAGGAATATCAATTATGTCCACTTCCTACATGATGATTTGGACCTTAATGCTATCACTCGTTTGGACCTTCTTGCCATCTAATTGCATGATCCCTTTGTCGAGAAGCTCATACTTTCAATTCAGAGCTTCAACCACTTTCTTGGGAATGATCGTAGTGCTAGCCCTTGAATCAATCATAATATTGTGCAAAAGCTTATCTCCGATGATAAGCATTAAGAAAAAGGGAGTGGGCTTTAGCTTACTTACCTCTTTTATGTTTTCTTTGTTGACTATGTTTATGTATGCCACAACTCTCGAGGGTTGGGGGTCCGATATGGGCCCCTTTCCTTTATCATGTGGTAGGGTTGTATCTACTTATATAATCCATTCTTCATTTTTTAATGCCTCTTGGAGTAAGGTCTTCTGAGTTGGTATTGATAGGATGTCCCATATAGACACGTTGGCAGGAACCTTCTTTAGTTTTTCTACCACATTGAGCATTCCAATAGGTAGGGCCTTTGGTTTAGACATGGGTGCTTCCCTCCCCTTATGGAATGACTCATCCATTATGGGTGGGATCAAGGAATTTTCCATGTCCTTCGGTCGAAATGGTTGAGCTTGTTGTACTTGTGGTCATGGTCATTGCGGCTTTGGTTGTTGAGGAGTTTGTTGCACATAATCCCTGGTGATTCTTCTTTTGGATCACATATTCTAATTCAACTGTACCTACGGGGAAATAGTTGTCAGAGCATCATTTGAAAATACTAAATCTTCCTTCTCCATCCAAGAGAAAAGCACTTGGTTATGGGAGATGTCTAATTCTTGTTCCAAAGACATACCTTGTGTCCATACACTGAATGAGGCTTTTTCCATTCCAAGAGATTGATAGTCTTCCATATTTAAAAATACGCCTTGGCTTCTTTGTTCTTCTACCCTCTACTAAATATTTCCTCTCAGATAGTTTTGAGGAATGTGATTATCATCGGATGGGAATCATCATGCATTCTCTTCTTTGGCTAGATTATTTTGAGTGAAGACCAAGTATTTATTCAGGATATTCTTGACAATCTGCAATAGTTTGGTAAATGGGACTATCTAGCTTGTAGATTCCTATTGTTGATTGCCTCCTCTCAAAGCACCTTGGTATTTGTTATGCTAGTAAGGTTACCTCCCTCCTTGATAACTCTACATGGGGGATTTGGATGTGTTTCCCATTGACTTTGAATAATAAACAATTCATTTGCAAATGTTCTCATTAGGTTCTTCATGTTGTTGACATCAGCTACCAATGAAGATGAGCTCGATGTGCTAGGTTGTTCATTGGGATACACATACATTGATGGTGGTGGTGTGGATGATGTTCTAGGAAATGAAGTAGAAGTGTTGGGAGTTACCTCCTCTTGGCTTTCGCTAGCTATTTCTATGAATAGGGGCATCAACGGTCATGGTGGTAGCTTTCCTACATTTATTAGATTTTTCTCCATTCGTACAACCAAATTTTATGCATCAGGAAAGGTATCACCTCCCAACGATTGTACCATGACCGTGATGTCCAAATTAAAGGCCTTCAAATAAAAAATGAATTCCATAGCCATTAGAGGCTTGACTATCACTGGAATCATTTGCTAGGTTTGATGGAACCTAGTGTTGAATTCAATTATAGCCTCCTGCAGGGCTCTCTTGATTGTGATCAATTGTTGTAATAAAGACAATTGGTCTCCTCTCTCTATGAAGTAGTGAAAGTATTTCTCTCCTAGTTCATCCGAAGATATGTTGGAATTGGAGGCTAGGGATGTATACTAGTCCTGGGCCTTCCCTTTGAAAGACATAGCTAGCAATCTAAGAGCCACATTTTTCTATGATGTCATGGACCCTAAAAACCTCCACTATGTGTTAGAGGTGCTCAAAAGGTGTTTTAAAATCCTCCCCACTAAACTTCAAAATTTCTTTGAGGGCATTGATAGGTATGGCAGGCCATACATCCAAAGGTGTAGGTGGAACTACCGGGCTGCCACTATCCTAGGTTAAGAAAATTCTAGGAGCACGAGCACTTAGGCGGGCCATTGGAAATAGACTCCTACGGATGGGATAGATAGTGATTCATATTTGAAAGATTTGGCCACCTAGAGGAGTAGATAAGACTATAGATTGTGGGCTAACATTTTTTACCCTATTACTTCTAATGGGGGATACAAAACTTGTGACTTGCCTTATCCTAGGGGTTGAATTGGACAACTGAGAATACTAGAAATTTCCTCTAGAGGATGCTCTGGTTTGGACTCTAGGCATGAAATTATTGGATTCTCTTGTTAGCCTAATTCAAAAACTACCTCCTCAAGGTTGACTATCAGACATTGTGAAAAACTTGGGTCCCATTGGGCATTCTAGAAAAATAACTGTTGATCATAAAATCTTGTGCTTCTCTTGAACAACCTTATGGGAAATTCAGTGAGTAGGGGACTAACTTGCACCTCATTGAATGATCTCTAGTATTTTTATAGAAGTGGACTCTTCTTTTTGTTTTGAGGGAAAGGGAAGGAGAAATGTAGAGAAAAAAAAAGTTGGTGATGTGCCAAAGGTTTTACAACATTTCAAGGCCTATCAGCTTCTTAATTCTAATAGAATGGACACAAAATTCAATAGACCCTTCATTATTGGGAAGAGAATGAATAACTAAGGCTCGAAAGAGCATAGAGAATTCATTCAGATCTCCCCATGGGAAGCACCCATTAAGGTCCGACATAAATAAGAAGCCCAATACTAACAAAAATATTTCAATCTTTACATACCCCTTTAGCTCTTACAACATAATATGAAAGTCAACATAATATCTATAGAAAATGAAAGAGTATAATGAACATGATTCAATTTTTGAGAGATAGCATCAAACATAAAAGCTACCGGCATATAAAGTGATCACCAAGACTATATTAGTATGACTTGATACATAGCATTCAACATATACAATAGAAAAAATAAATTTGTGAAAAAGCCCATAAATGCACAATCTCAAAGATTTCTCCCTACTATTACTTGTTCTTGCAATAAATCACATAAAAGGAAAGGTCAAATGCCAATAAAATTAATAGTCTTTATAATTTAACATACCAAAGAGTGAAACACAACTCTGTACAAATCTTCCTATTCCTCCCCTACTCTAATCCTTTAATAGATAAAATATTTTGTCCTCTGATGATTATTATTAACAAGCCATTGGAAACCTCATTTTAGAGAGCAAGAGAGATGATCCAACTATAGCTGACATAGATCAACCACTAACAAATGTCTGCATCTAATAGACCACAATATGATCAAAGATCTGATTCAATCACAAAAATATTTGGAAATAAAAATTTAGCTACTTCATTAATGGCTCAAAATATCATAGAAGCTTTATGAAGATATTATAAGAGAGGGGGACCAACCATGTCAAGGCTCCAAGTCATGAAGATCTGAGAGTGAAGGGCTACCCAAACTTACCTCACTCTAAAGGAATGTATTGAAACAAGAGTCAAGAATGATGAGGACTGTATGTACTTCAATCACTCTTCAGACTTGAAATCTAGATTTAGGCTAGGCAGGCTCTTTTTTGGATTTGATACTGTACCTCAGACAACTCTCTGTTCGAGGAAATAAGCGTGGTTTTGGGATGATAGTGTGAAACAATGGAATCTCACAGGTGTATTGGTTTCCATATGACTAGAGGATAGAAAGTATAATATGAACCACCAGAAAATAAGTTGACGACCTAGCTAAGTACTCCTAAATGAGAAAAATAGAAATATAAATTATGAAAGGTACAAATGGAGATGATAAAATAGATAGATGAGATCTAAAGTGACACATACGATCTCACCAAGGCACTAGTTCACCAGCTAGCTCTAAACACACATTCACCTACACACAAGAAAGAGGGGAAAATGTTGGGGCTATATAGGGGTCTACATCAGTTAGTCCCTATTTTCAGTGCTCCCACCTCCACAGACAACCAAATAGAAACAATAAAGAAATGTGTGATAAAGAAGTAGAGAAAGTAGACATGCAATAAATAGTACAAAATGATAAATAACTACTCAACCAAATCACAAAGAAGAGTAGAAAAATGTTACCACCTCCACCCAAAAGCTCACTGGCCAATGGAGGAGAAAGCAGACTTGGCAAGGTCACCATAGGCTCGACTGCAATGAAGGGAGGTCTCACAAGACTCCAAGCCCACATTGCTAATGGCTTGCTTCACACTTGCTTTGTAGAGTTGAAAAAATGTTGTTGTTGCAATGGACTGTTGAAATGTTCCTTACTAGTGAATAGAATGCTAGAACTTGTGAAGAGATTGCTAGAGGTGATTGAAGAGATAAAATGGAATGAGAATGAATGAATTTTGAAGGAGAATTAGGAAGAATCTGCCACTTTTTGGGTGGGTTGGTCGAAGAGGGATGTAACAAATCGACCCCAATCAAAAGTGTAATGCCTCTTCCAAATTTAGATGCATGAATTTGTTAGGGACGACAACACATTGTGCGGACATCTATGTGCTACACGCATTTCCTCGACAAATATTATCCTACTGACACAATAGAAAAAGGCCAAGTGGAAGTAAGGTAGTTGGGTGATGTAGAATTTTGACTTTGAATTTAGTTTTCTAAGGCGAGGATGTGTAAAAGGGGAATTTTTGTAAGGGGTGCAAATTCACTCCTATAAATTTTTCTCCCACTTTAGTGAGCACAAATACTGATGAGTGCTTTAGTAAAGTGTTGAAATTTTTTTCCTTAATCCCATTGGCCTAAACCTTTAAGAGAGAAATTTTGGTGTGACCACTGAGATGTCTGGGCGATCTGCATAGTGATCCTGAACTATCTTTGAGATCAGTGTGACTCACCCCAATCTGAGTTCTCCCTATGAAGTTCCTTCTTTGAACATATCGGTGTGACCTTTGGTGTGTCCTAGTGATGAAGGTGGCCAGTGTGGCATGAGCCATCAATATGAGGTTTTGAACTCACATCGATAGTAAAAGTCTAGTCGAAAATTTATATCAATGTGAGTCTGGTTGATGGAACTTTGTCGGGATGACATGTGTTAGATGTTGTGGTTGTATTATTGATATGTGGTTGTCATTGATGTCAACACTATTAGCATTATGTCTTTAAGACTGTATATGTCGAGGATATTGAGAAAATAGTAATAAAATATGTTACAGGTTGTCTGTGAAGTAGTGAAGATCAGTATGATGGAAAGTCCAATATGTTAATAGTAAGAAGTTCAAAATTGAAGGTTTTTCTTTCAATAATATCTAGTTTCTAATCTGAAAGTTTTAGAGGTGCACATGAAGATTTGAGAAAGTTATAAGTTTCTATGTTCTGACAGTTATTATGCTATTGTAACTGGTGTTCATGGAAGAAGATAATGTGATTCTAGTAATCTGACATGTTGTCTATGTTCTTGTGGTGATTGTGGATGTTTCTAGATCTTTTTCTATCTGTGTTGCACGTCGGCATTGATTTTTGTTCTCATGATCTGAGATTTTCTCTTGCATGTTCATGTTTCTCATATTCATGGCCGACAAAGTGATTGTAGCATGTTGTGGATATTCGAGGAAGAATATTTGAAGGTGTTTTATGTTCGAGGACATTTTTTTAGGTCTCTACTATGTTGCGGCCGACCTTGGTTGATTCACAATAATAATCTTTATTGTTTTGGGCCAACAGTTTGCATTCATTCTATTATTTTGCTAAAGCTGACATGAAGCAATGCAATTTATTATTGTGGATATATAAGAGAGATTGTTTATCTCATTTGACGAAGAAAAATTATGCAAGTATGAGATGTGTGAGTGCTATGTGTGAATAAGGTTCAGATCATTCAAAAAGAAGAGAAGAGTGTGAAGAAGAGGGAAGAAGAGTGAAGAGGTGTTCATCTGCTTAATCGAAACTATACTTAGGCATTAGCAGATGCTACTTTCTTAGTTCAAATTCTTCAAATGGATTTAATCTTAATATTTCTGTAAGATAGTGAGTCTTCCTTTGTATTTGAGTAGTGAGCTCTAGGTAGTGTTCCTGAATGCATGAGCATTCCTCATTTATTCTTCCTATACTTTTATAACAGGGTATAACTTGTGAATTAACCTCCACTGTGGTTTTTGCCTAACAAGGTTTCTATGCAAAAAAAATTATTGGTATTAAGTGTGTTTCTAATTTTTTTTTGATTTATTCTTTCATGGTTATTAATCAGATCTAAGAATAAGGGTTAATAAGCTTAATAATTCTGAAATTTTGTGACAACTGATTCACCTCTCCCCTCTGAATTGTCTTCCCTTGTGTTGCTAGCAATTGGTATCAAAGCAGGTTCCTTGTGAGAAGTTTGACAACTTGAGGTGATTCAAGATGGCAACATATAAGAAGGATAGTCCACGATTTGATGGAACAAATTATACTCTGTGGAAGACTTGAATGGAGTTTCATCTGAGATGCATTGGTGAATCCTTCTAGAATATTAAAAGTAATAGGTATGTTCCTCCTCAGAATGGTCCTACTACTACTACTTAGATTAGGGATGTTGAATATAATATCAGGGCTAAGGAAGCATTGTTGAGTGCCTTGACTAATTTTGAGATGATGAATGTTATTTAGCTAAAGACTTCTTATGAGATCTAGAAAAATTTGGAAACCTTGTATGAAGGTGATGCTAATATGAAGATAGCTAAGCTACAAAGTCTGAAAGGGAAATATGAATTGTTCAAAATGAGTGATGACGAGAATATTACTAATTTCAAAAAAGAGTGAATGAACTTGTGTGTGGTATCAAATGTGCTAGTGGATAGTTGGATGAATTAGATATTGTTGCTAAAGTGCTTAGATCCTTGCCTACTGCATACAAAGTTAAAGCTACAACTATTGATGAGCTCCAGACTGTGACAAATCTAACCAGAGATATGTTGATTGGTACACTTATTGCTTTTGAGTTGATTGAATTTGGTGATGCCCTTCCTAAGATATAATTTTCATTTAAGGCTACTACTTCTGGGAGAGACAAGTAGAGATATGATCCAGGTGAAATTTCATCTAGAAAGATATTCAATTATGAGGAAGAAATGAGACAAATTGAAGAAGAAGAAAGAGAGCTGAATGAGCTTGAATCACTTATTATCAAAAGGGAAGCCATAGGAGAAGGTAAGTATAAAGTAAAGTTTCCTATTAAATATTTTTCTTGCAATAAGATAGGTCATTTTGCATCAAGGTGTCTAGAAAGAGTTTCTAAGCAAGACCTTACAGCCTAAATTTTAAAAGAAGTGTTATTATGCTGCTAATGAAGGTGTGATAGATGATGAATCTAATAAAGGGAATGCAAGTGAAGATGAGTTTGTGTTTATTTCTATCAAGGAAAATAATCTTGTGTCTACTAAATCTACTAGTTGTACAAATGTGGAGAAATCCCTATCAAGTTGAACAAAAAGATGAATGGGTAATTGACAGTGGATTTTCACATCATATGACAGGTGATAAAATAAAATTTGTAAACCTGAAAAAGTATGATGGTGGTGTTGTAATATTTGGTGATAACAATGGTGGTATAATCTATTGCAGAGGATGTATTTCTTTTGATGGTGAGCATAATACTGATGATGTCCTTTATGTTGAAGGTTTGAAGCATAATCTTCTAAGTGTTGGATAGATGGTTGAAAAGGGATATAATCTTCAATTTAAGGATGGAAAGTGTAGAATATTGGGAAGTTCAAGAAATGTGATTGCTTTAGGTACAAAAACAAAAGGTAAAATCTTTCATCTGAATACTACTAGAAAAAGTTGTTTGATTGCTCAAGTTGATAAAAGCTGGTTGTGGTATAGAAGAATGTGTCGTGTAAACTTTGACAACATTATCAAGATAAGTTCCTCTCAGGCAATGAGAGATCTTCTTACGTTGGTAAATCCTACTAATTCCATATGCAAGGAATGTCGATTAGGAAAGAAAACTATAACTTTATTTCATAGTAAACATCATTGTTCAAATGAATTGTTGGAGCTTGTGCATACTAATTTGTGTGGTCCTACTAGAATTAGAAGTTTACAAGGTTACATATACTTCATGTTGCTTATCGATGATTACTCTAGGATGATATGGGTTACTTTCTTAAGGCAAAAATCTAAAGCTCTAGAGAAGTTCAAGATCTTTAAGGTTATGGTTGAGATAGAGACAGGTCTGAAGACTAAGTGTCTAAGATCGGATAGAGGTGGAAAATTCACTTCCAGTGAGTTTAATTCTTTTTGTGATGAACATGGGATAAAGAGACAATTATCTACACCGTGGAACCCTCAACAAAATGGAGTTGTGGAAAGAAAGAACAAGACAATTCTATATACTGCTAGGACTATGATGCTAGAAGGAAATGTCCCTCATATCTATTGGAGAGAAGTTGTGAATACTATTATTTATATCCTTAATCAGGTACAAATCAAATGTAATACTGATAGGAATCCTTTTAAGCTATGGTTTGGTCATAATCCTACTGTTAGATATTTCAAAATCTTTGGGAGTAAATGATATATAAGAAGAGATGAAGATATAGGAAAGTTTGATGCTAGAAGTGATGAAGGAATTTTTCTTGGTTATTCTACTAAGAGTAAGGCCTACTGGTGCTACAATAAGAGATTGAAGAAAATGGTGGAAAGTGAAAATGTTAAGGTTGATGAAGACATTATTAAGCCATCCAGAACCTATGGATATGATTTTGATGATCCGAATGATAGTACAAACAAAATTCAAACTTCAAATCAAGTTTAGATCGTTCCAGTGAATCAAGAAGATCAAGAAGGAGAGACTAGTGAAAGCACATAAGAGAGATCACAAGAGCTTGAAATTCAAGAACACTCTAAGGCTCCAAGGTATGTGAGAATAAATCATTCAAAAAATCAAATTATAGGAGATAAGAACAAAGGTGTTCATACTAGGAGAAGAATTGTAGAAGAATACAATTTGATTTCAAAGCCTAAGCCAAGTAATGTTAATGAAGCATGCAAAGATGAACATTGGATTGAAGCAATGAAAGAAGAACTACAAAAAATTGAGAAGAATAATACATGGATCCTTGTTTGTAGACCTAAAGACAAAAATGTAATTGGAACTAAATGGGTCTTTAGAAACAAACTGAATGAACAAGGTGAAGTTATCATAAACAAAGAAAGATTGGTGTGTAAAGGATACTCTTAGATGGAGGGAATTGACTTTGAAGAGAATTTTGCTCATGTTGCTACAATTGAAGTTGTGAGACTGTTTCTTGCTTATGTTGCTTACAAAAACTGCAAGGTATAT
>CM021103.1:258344114-258449510 GCA_007115665.2 Sequoiadendron giganteum
AAAGTGAGTGATAAGGATGCCAAACTAGAGTATGTACCTACTAAGGAACAAATTGCATACACCTTTACTAAGACTTTGACTAAGGGTAATTTTGAGTATCTCAGAGGGAAGTTAGGGGTGATTACCCCTCCTTATCAGAACTAAGATGCAAGACATTGCATCAGTCCATGCACTTCATAGTCATATCTTGATTCATATTGATGTTGTGGCTGTTGCTACTCAGGGGGAGTAGTCAGATGATTCAGATATGTGGTTTAGAGCTTCTCTATCTTTGCCATTGATGTCAAATGGGGAGAAGAACAATGTGAAAAACTTTGGAAGAACTAAGGGGGAGAAGAGCAATGTGAAAATATAGGAAGTCATGAGAAAAAGAGTTAGAACCTAAGGGGGAGTAAGTGTTGGAATTTGTTGTGTTGATGGTGTTTTTCACATCATGTGTTTCCATCAGTGATAAAGGGGGAGATTTTTGGATGTTGTGGTTGTATTTTTGATATGTGGTTGTCATCGATGTCAACACTATTAGCATTAATGTCTTTAAGACTATATATGTTGAGGATATTCAAAAAATTGCAATAAAATATGTTACAGGTTGTCTGTGAAGCAGTGAAGATCAGTATGATGGAAATTCCAATATGTTAATAGTAAGAAGTTTTGGATTAAAGGGTTTTTTTTCAAGACTCTCTAGTTTCTACTCCAAAATTTTCAGAGGTGCACATGAAGATTTGAGCAAGTTATAAGTTTTTGTGTTCTAGCAATTATTCTACGATTGTAACTGGTGTTCATGGAAGAAGATAATGTGATTCTAGTAATTTGAGTTGTTGCGTATGTTCATGTGGTGATTATGGATTTTTCTAGATCATGTTCTATCTATGTTGTATGTCTACATTGATTGTTGTGCTCGCGATCTAAGATTTTATCTTGCATTTTCATGTTTCTCATGTTCATGGTTGACAGGGTGATTGTAGTGTGTTGTGGATCTTTGAGGAAGAATATTTGAAGGTGTTTTGTGTTTGAGGACATTTTTTTGTGTCTCTACTATGTTGTGGCCAAACTTGGTTGATTCACATTAATAATATTTATTATTTTGGGTTGACAGTTTGCATTCATTCTATTATTTTGTTGAAGCCAGCATGAAGTAATGTAATTTATTATTACGGATATATAAGAGCGATTTTTTATCTCATTTGAGGAAGGAAAAATATGCAAGTATGAGATGTGTGAGTAATATGTGAGAATAAGGTTCAAGTCATTCAAAAAGTAGAGCAAAGTGTGAAGAAGAGTGAAGAAGAGTGAAGAGGTGTTCATGTGCTTAACCGGAACTGTACTCAGGCATTAGCAGATGCTACTTTCTTAGTTCAAATTCTTCAGATGGATTTAATCTGAATATTTCTGTAAGACAGCGAGTCTTCCTTTGTATTTGAGCAGTGAGCTCTAGGCAGTGTGCCTGAATGCATGTGCATTCCTCATTTATTCTTCCTATACTTTTAACAAGGTATAACTTGTGGATTAACCTCCACTGTGGTTTTTCCCCTAACAGGGTTTCCACACAAAAAACATTCTTGGTGTTAAATGTGTTTCTGATGTGTTGTTGATTCATGTTTTCATGGTTATTAATTAGATCTAAGAATAAGGGTTAATAAGCTTAATAAGTCTAAAATTTTGTGACAATTGATTCACCACCCCTCTCATTTGTTTTCCCTTGTGTTGCCAACAACATGGAGGTTTGGAAAGAGTCTTAACAATAGAATGTATTTGGCCGATATCAGTGTATTGCATGGAAAATCTTGCAGATGAATAGATCGTCAGGGTAACATTGGTCTTTGGTTAGACCTAATAATGTTGAATCGACAGTAGGAATTCAACTGATGGCAGTACTATCGGGGAGACTTTGGTCGATGAATAGTTCGTTGGGCTAACTTTGCTCTTCGGTTAGACTTGGGAAGATTGGACCAATAGTAGAAGTCTGACCGATGGGGTATGGTCGGTGTAAGTCTTGTTGATGGTTCTTTATCAGTATGAAATGTGACTTTAGCCCAGCCTTAAGATCTTTGTCTGATGGTTAAAGTCCTACCAATGGACCATTCCTGAATGGCATTGGAGTAACCTAGGTCTTCAGCCTAGTTTTGGATTATCATCCTGACTGTATTGGTCTGGCTGATGGATTATGATTGGGGTAAGTCTTCCCAATGAGATGAAAAAACAGAAACCTTTGGTATGACATGAACTGTCAAAGGATCTTTGGACACTCCCTCTGAGGCAAGTTCTCAGCCTGATGGTGTTTGGTCAGAGAGACTTCACCAAGTCAGAGTGATAGAGCAATAGAAGATTGTGTAGTGTGTGATTGCCAAATGGATAGTTTGGCATTGGTGAGACACGGTCTGGTGTCTCACCAATACATGATGCAATTGAAGATTTTTGACCGAATGACTATCCTACGTGGTTTGTTTTGAACCAATGAGAGATGTAGAATGTAAACCATTTGTAGTTGGACTGTTGTGACCATTCACTTGTGGGAGATCAACATGCCATCTATGAACTATGAACAAAATGGAACTCTCTATAATGTTCAAAGGTTGGAAAAACATAATTTTGTTCTGAAGGAGGTGACTCCTCTCTCTCTATGTGGTTCGATTATGAAACCTCTCTCTATGGGAATTTTATCTATATACTATGTGAGAGTATTGTAATAATGCAAATTTTATAATGGACTGAGAGGTTGATTAGGGAAATGTAAAATGGAGACAGGAAAATAAAACAGGGTTGCTATCAATTTGTCTCTAGAGTGAAACAAGATGTAATCTTTGTAAAGGCTTAGTTCTTGAGTTGTATTTGTAACTATTTTGTTGCACGAATAATACAATGGTGATCTGGGCTTTAGTAGTGTGGGGTTTTTTAACCAAAAGGGTTTTCTCCATGTAAATCTATGTGTTCATTGTTTTGTTTCATCTTTCATGTTTCATGTTTCTTGGTTAGAATCTATTTATGCAAATTTTTGAAATTGAATTTTCATGAGATTCTCTTAGAAGGTTTAATGTGGGAAATGAATTGTGTCTCATTCCGCTTTGTGACATAGTTGTACATGTTTTTGAGGCAATCTATTTGAAATTAAAGTTAGCGAAGGCACTATAGATCTTGGATGCTTTTATGAGATGACTAAAATTTCCTTACAAGTGGTATCAGAGCCTTCTTTTGGTTGCTAGTTCTAGTTACTTCTCCTATGAAGATTTCTTACTCTGTCAGGCTTGAGGAAATCTAGAGGAATCGACTGATGTATTGATCCTTTGGTGAGTGGAAGTCTTGTGGTATTCAGATAAAACACAAAAATTGAAGGATGGTGAAGATGGAGACAATGGAGTTGGTCATGTTGAATTGTTGTGATCTATGTCTCATAGTTGGTATCACTATAAATTTGATGTATGAGGTGGATTTCTTTGCTTTGTGGTTGTGTAGTAGTAAATCTTTCATATTGGGTGTCTGTGTGAGAGGCTCCTTGGTAATATGGAGATGCGTGGGTTGTTTCTCAGCCATGGAAGAGAGTGCTTATGTTGGGTGGCATTTCCTGGTGTTGGAAGGAATTGTTTTTTGTTAACCTTGAATGCATGAAGGCTATGGAGTTAATCATTCGATGATTTGAAAGCTTTTGAAATAGCCTCTATTTCTCAGATGCATGTGCATATTGGTGGTTTTGGAGTTGGATTGAAATAGGCTTGGGGTTTCTGAACTATTGTTTCTTTTTTTAAGGATGTATTGTACTTGCATGTTTTACATGGTCAAGAAAACTTGTTGTATTATGGATCTGCTAAAGAGCTATTTTCTAGACCCCTGCTTCCTCAGAGTGCTACTGGATGAGATAGTTTCATCTCTACTTGCATGATTTGTGCATGGTGAGAGAAGGTGTGATTCTTTCTCTACATAGAAATGTTTGGTATATGATTAGTCACTTATCATTTATATGGTAATGCTTCATGGATTCCTAGACTATGGTGCTTGGTGTGGACATGTTTGCCAAATTGGATTTGTACTTGATTTGGTGTTTGAGTCAGGGTGTCTACATTTTTTTTCTCTTGTGAGACCTCATATTATGCAAGACATTGATGTGGTAGTGAGTCGTTTCATTAATTATATCTACGGGTTGTGCAATGTTGTGGGTTGTCTTTACCCATATGTTTGTAGTGGGACAACCTGGAAGTGGATTGTCTATATCCATGCGATTTGATTCATTATTTATGTAGACTTGTAAATTGGCCTTATCTGTGGTCACTTGTGTATTGGTGTGGCTATTTTGAGGTAAGAGGACAAATAATTATTGAGTTTCTGAAAAGTTGATTATGGAGTCCTGTAGCATGGTGAATCTCCTTACTTTTTAGATCTTAGTTTAATTAGCAGTATTGTTATATGTTTGTGGGTTTGGAAGTTTTTCTTTTCAGTTTTAGAGATGGTTGGTCATGATGCTTGGAAATATCGATATCACTGTTCAGTGGGAGCTTTAGTAGTGACTGTTAATAATTTGTCTTCTTTAGTTTGTTGATGTTTCTAGGAGGAACCCTTTGATCCTGTTACTATAGAAGGGTTCTTTCACATTTGCAGGGTCACTATTTGAAGATGGTTAGCATTTTGAAACCATGGAGAACTTGTGTGTTATTTCGGTTCAGGTGCTATTGGTGCTTGATAGGTGATGTTGGTTTAGATTTTGTTTGTTTTATTCCATGGTATACTCTTGCTTTTGCCTTGGAGTTTTGACATTGTGAATTGCTCTTGAGATCTTGGTTTCTTCACTTAAAGCATGGTATTTCCTAAGAGGGGATGAAAAGATCTTGATTCTGCAGTTGGATCTTTGACATTGATCTTGGTAATTTCTTTGTGTATTCGGCACTTTGATCATTTTCCTGATACTTCATGATATTGTTGTGTTGCATTTGGAGTTTGGCACAAGGTGATTGTTTGCAGGTGCTCATGGATACATGGATAATACTAAATTTTGAGGAGCCTATACCTTGATTGAATGTGAATTCAATAGAGACCTATGAGGAGATAGTTTTTGGATGAGTCATAGTGATTTGGATATCCTGAAGGAACTGTTTCATTCCCACTCATGGTCTTCTCGATAGTTTATAAATTGAGAGGTAATGCCCATTGTTTCTCTCAAGTGTGTTATGTATTTCATTCATTGGTGGATCTTGAGCTATGGTCAAATGGTTCTAGAGGATTCACTATGAGAGATGGAAAACTTGGTTATCTCCTTGTTATAAATTTTTCATTTATGATGTCATAGGGGATGGTAGTGGGCTGATTTTTTGAAATAGGAAATAGAGTAGTTTGATCTTCTTTGAGAAGCCTACATTCATGTGGTTTAATCAGTTGGATGTTGTTGATTTTCTCTTGGGGATGTAAAGAAGATACTACTTGGCACAACTGATACTTAGAGGTGTTTTGTATAAGCATGTGCTACATGTTATGATTTGCAATTTTTCTTTGGTCTTACTGATCTTCTTGAATGTGTGGTTTCACATAACATTGTTTTCTTTGTTGGATGCGGAGTACATGGAAGAGTTGTGCAGACTGGTTAGAAGAGATGTTTTTCTTGTAGCAACTTGTTTTTAGGTTTTGCATATTAGTGTGGAGTTGGGTTCTTGGTACTACATGATTACGTACACTTCCTATGTATTGCAGATTGGTAGATTTGTTGTGCCCTTTGAAATTGTTTAAGCTTTTGGCATGACTCATGCAGTGTGAGTTCCTGAATTTTTTTTTTCTTCATTGATTTGTATACACGTGGAGCTTGCAATTGTAAGTACATGGGTTGGTTATTCCTAGGGCATAATTTTACTAATGTACGATACCTTTGATGTATGGATGATTGCATGAACTAGCACTTCCTATGGGTGTTATTTTCAGTCACATGGCTTTATCAATTGGATAGAAGCAGTCAGTCTAATTGTTGTTCTAGATAATGTTTTATTTTGTTTTCTAGAGTGATGAGAGTATCTTGTTATTGATATCATTGGATATTTTGCTTGTGTTTGTTGGACTAGTGCATATTCACCTTGACTTCTACCTTTCTTCCATAGGTGGCATGTTGGAGGATGATAGGGATTGTTTCCTGAACGGTGGACATCTTAGATGTTGTTGTAGAAGTCTTGATGGAGCATGAGAGCATGTTTGAGATCTATGTGGTTTCATGGAAGGCTGTGATTGGTTGTAATTTTGGACAGTTAGTTGCAGTTGGATACTCGATTTTGTTGCAAATTGTTTGGTAGACTATTATCTGTGGAAACTTATTAGTTGGGCGTCATGAATGCTGATGAAAAAAGACTTGAACAGAGTAGGGTATGAACTAGTGGTTCTAGCGTGATACCAGTAGTTCCTGAGTGCTCTAGAGGTGACACTATGATCTTCATCAAGTGGGAGACTTTTGGAATTGTGTGTCTCAACCCCACTAGCCTAAACCTTTAAGAGAGAAATTTTGATGTGACCATTGAGATGTCTAGCTGATCTGCAAAGTGATCCCAAACTATCTATGAGATTGGTGTGACTCAACCTAATTTGATTTCTCCCTATGAAGTTCCTTCTTTGAACATATTGGTGTGACCTTTAGTGTGTCCTGGCGATGAAGATGGTCAACATGGAATGAGCTATTGGTATGAGGTTTTAAACTCATGTCGATAGTAAAAGTACGAATGAAAAGTTATATCAGTGTGAGTCTGGCCGATGGGACTTTGTCAGGCTAACATGGAGGTTCGGAAAGAGTCTTAATGGTAGAACGTATCTAGCCGATATCAATGTAATGCATGGAAAATCTTGTCGATGAATAGATCGTTGGGGTAACATTGGTCTTCGGTTAGACTTGAGAATGTTGAACCGACAATAGGAATTTGATTGATGGTAGTACCGTCAGGGAGACTCTAGCCAATGAATAGTTCGTTAGGCTAACTTTGGTCTTCAATTAGACCTAGGAAAATTGGACCAACAATAGAAGTCTACTGATCGGGTATGGTCGACGTAAGTCTTGTCGATGGTTCTTTATCGGTATGAAATATGACTTCGTCATAGCCTTAAGATATTTTTTTGATGGTTAAATTCTTGTCGATGGACCGCTCCAGAATGGTGTTAGAGTAACCTAGGTCTTTGACCTAGTTTTAGATTATCATCCTGATTATATTGGTCTGGCTGATGAATTATGATTTAGGTAAGTCTTTTCAATTAGATGAACAAGTAGAAACCTTCGGTATGACATGAACTATTGGAGGAGCTTTGGATACTCCCTCTGAGGCAAGTTCTCAACCTGATGGTGTTTGGTCAAAGAGACTTCACCATGTCAGAGTGATAGAGTGATAGAAGACTGTGTAGTGTACGATTGTCAAATGGGTAGTTTGGAATCAGTGAGACACAGTTTGGTGTCTCACCGATACACAATGTAGTTGAAGAATTTTGAACGAACTACTATCCTACGTGGTTTTTTTTTAACCAATGAGAGAATCAAAATGTAAACCATTTGTAGTTGGAGTGTTGTGACTGTTCACTTGTGGGAGATCAATAGACCATTTGTGAACTGTGAACAAAATGGAACTCTCTATAATGTTCGAAGGTTGGAAAAAGAGAATTTTGTTCTAAAGGAGGTGACTCCTCTCTCTCTATGGTTTTCTTGTGAAACCTCTCTATGTGTGTGTCAATTTTTCTCTGTATACTGTGTGATATTATTGTAACAGGGTGAAGTTTGTAATGGACTAAGAGGTTGATCATGGAAATGTAAAAAGGAGAGAGGGAAATAGAACAGGGTTGCTGTCAGTTTGTCTCCAGAGTGAATCAAGATGTAATCTCTATAAAGGCTTAGTGCTTGAGTTGTATTTGTAACTATTTTGTTTTTACCTGAAAGGGTTTACCCCACATAAATTTGTGTGTTCATTGATTTGTTTCATCTTTCATGTTTCATGTTTCTTGGTGAAAATCTATTTATGCAAGTTGTTGAAACTAAATTTGCATGATCTTCTCTTAGAAGGTTTAATGTGGTAAATGAACTATGTCTGATTTTGCTTTGTGACATATTTGTACATGATTTTGAGGCAATCTATTTGAAATTAAAGTTACCAAAGGCACTACAAATCTTGGATGCTTTTTTGAGATGACTAAAATTTCCTTACATAAAGTAGATCAAAGAGTTAGTAGGGTTAGAAATGTATACCTAAACCATCGAGGAAGAAGACCATGATCTGGTGAACTTGAAAGTGTAGGAAAAAAAAAAGTCTCCATAGCCCCACAAAACTATGAAGCTACACAAGGTACATCGAAGGCCTTCAAACAACTAATGGACAAATATCATAGGATGAAAGCGTCTTACAGGACCATAGACCTACAAGGAGTCAACCCACAAGATCTCTCACATTAAGGAATCCCAGTGAAGTATGTGCCTTATGTTGGATGTTTTGGTTGTGTTGTTGATATGTGGTTGTCATTGATGTCAACACTATTAGCATTAATGATGCTTAAGGTTGTATATGTCGAGGAGATTGAAAAAATTATAAAAATATAGTGGAGGCAGCCAATGGAGCTGAGAAGGTCAGAATATTGGAAAGTTATTTACGTTGAAGATATGAAGGTGTGCTTCAAATGGTTTGTTGCTGAACCTTTCTAGTATGTTGTCCGAAAGTTTCAGAGGTTTACATCAAGATTTGTGGAAGTTATGAAGATCTGTGTTCCTACGGTTATTCAGTTTCTGTAGATGGTGTTCTTGGATGAAGTGGATGAAATTATGGTAATTTCATGTGTTGTGCATGTACCTGTGGCATTCATGGATGAGTCTAGATCGTTCTTTATCATTTCTATACATCTGCATTGATCGGAGTGTTCGTGATCAAAATAATTTTTTGATGTGTGCTTGATTTTTCATGTTCTTCACTGACATGATGATGTTAGCATGTTGGGGATCCATGAGGATTAATATTTTATTATTTGGTGTGTTTGGAGGTGTTTGTTTGGGTCCTCACTATGTTGTGACTAACTTGTGTTGGTACACATTGAAATTTATTCATGTATTGAGGCTGATAGTTGTAATTTATTCTTTATTTGTGGCCGACTGAATAGTGGATGTAAATCCATGTAGCAGATATATATGAGATTGTTTTCCTCATTTAGGGGAAGTGATTAGTATGTACAAGTGATTTACATGTGCGAATAAAGATCAAATCATTCAATAGTAGAGTAGAGTGTGGAAGAGATTGAGTAGAGTGTGTAGAAGTTTTTGTGTGCCCAATCGAAACTGTAATCAGGATTTTGTAGAGGCTAATTTATCAGTTCAACTTCATCAGATGGATTTAATATTATTATTGTATGTAAGGTAGTGAGCCTTCCTTCTAAGCAGTGTTCTCTAGGTAGTGCGCCTGAATGCAAGTGCATTCCTTTTTATTCTTCATTATACTTCTAACAGGGTATAATCTTGTGGACTAACATCCACCATGGTTTTTCCCCTAATAGGGTTTCCACGTATAAAATCTTGGTGTTCATGTGTCTTTGATGTGTTGTTGATCTAATGCTTGCACTGTTAATTATCAGATCTATGATCTAAGGTTGATTAATGTTGACTAATGTTGTATAAGTTTTATTTTTGTAACAACTGATTCATCCCCCCTCTTAGTTGCCTATCCTTGTTTTTCCAACAATTGGTATCAAAGCCAGTTCCTCTGAAGAAGACTAACAACTTGAGGTGATCGGAAATGACATCATACAAGAAGGATAGTCCTATATTCAATGGTACAAACTAATCTCTATGGAAAGTTAGGATGGAGTGTCATTTGAAGTGCATTGGTGAACCTTTCTGGAATATTACACAAAGTGCATATACTATTCCTCAAAATGGTCCTTCCTCTGAAGATGAGATCAAGCAAGCATAAATTAATACTAGGGTAGTAGAAGCATTATTGAGTGCTTTGATAGATTCAAAGATGAAAAATGTAATAGGATTGAAGACTGTATACCGGATCTAGAAAAAGTTGGAAACTTTGTATGAAGGAGATGCACTAGTGAAAAGTGATAAGCTACAAAGTCTAAAAGAAAAATGGGAGAGCTTGAAGATGAGTGAGGATGAAAACATCTTTTCCTTCTCACAAAAGATAAATGAATTAGTGATGGACATTAGATGTGTTGGTGGAACTTTGGATGAAGAAAAAATTGTGGCTAAGATACTTAGATCTATGCCCCCTTCCTACAAGACAAAGGCTCGTGCTATTGATGAACTTAGGATAGTGACAAATATTACAAGAGACATGTTGATTATAAAACTTGCAACATTTGAATTGAGTGAATTTGGTGAGTCTGCTCCTAAGACTGAATCTACCTTCAAGGCTACTGTATCCGAGAAAAGCAAGCAAAGATACGATTCAGGAGAGATTTCCAAGAGAACATTCAAGTATGAAGATGAGATGAAGAAGATTGAAGATGAAGAAAAGGAATTGGAAGAACTGGAAGCATTGATTGTGAAAAGAGAATCAAGAGGTCATGGTAAGTACAATGGGAAGTTACCTATTAAATTTTTTTCTTGCAGTAAGATAGGTCATTTTGCATCTAGATGTCTTGAAAGAGTTTCAAAGTACAAACCTGAGAACACTAGATTTCAAAGGAAGTGCTATTATGCTAAAGAAGGTGTAACTAATGAAGAATCTGATAAAGAAACTAGAAATGAAGATGAATGGGTATTTATTGCTATCAAAGAAAATGGTCAGGTGTCCACTGAATCTGCTAGTAATGTGAATGTTGAGAAAGCTCTTGTAGAAAAAATTAAAGAAAAAGATGAGTGGGTAATTGACAACAGATGCTCACATCATATGACTAGTGAAAAATCAAGTTTGTAAGCTTGGAAAATTATGATGGTGTTGTTGTAAGGTTCAGAGACAACACTTCTGTGTGATTCGTGGTAGAGGCACTATATCTTTTGGTGGTAAGCACAATATTGATGATGTTCTTTACGTACAAGGCTTAAAGCAAGACTTGTTGAGTGTTGGATAAATGGTAGACAAGGGTTGCAATTTGCAGTTCAAGGATGGTAAGTGCAGAATAAGGGGAAGTTCAGGAAATATGATTTCTTCAGGTACACAAACCAAAGGTAATATATTTCATTTAAGTGTTGCTATTGAAATTTGTTTGATTGCTCAAATTGATGTAAGATGGTTATGGCATATGAGGTTGTGTCATGTGAAGTTTGATAACATTTTCAAGATAAGCTCTACTCAAGCAGTTAGAGATCTGCCTAAGTTAGTGAAGCCTACTAACACTATGTGCAAGGAATGTCAGATGGGAAAAAAAATAAGAAATTATTTCTAGAGCAAAGAGTATATCTCTAATGGAGTACTGGATTTGATACAGACTAATCTATGTGGTCCATCTAGAATCAAAAGCCTACAAGTTGAAAGATATTTTATGTTGTTCATTGATGATTATTCTAGAATGATATGGGTTGCTTTCTTAAGAGAAAAACATGAAGCACTAGAAAAGTTCAAAATTTTTAAAGCTATGGCAGAGAATGAGATAGGTCAAAAGATCAAATGTCTAAGGTTAGACAGAGGCGGTGAATTCACTTCACGAGAATTCAATTCTTTTTGTGAGGAGCATGGAATCCAAAGATAACTATCTGCTCCTCAGACCCCTCAACAAAATGGAGTTGTTGAAAGAAATAACAAAACCATTCTAGACACTACTAGAACCATGATGTTGGAAGCAAATGTTCCTTATTTCTACTAGAGAGAAGCTGTAAGTACTACTGTGTATACCATTAACAGGGTGAATGTCAACAGTAATTATGGTAAGACACCTCTTGAGCTATGGTTTGGTTATAAGCCAACTGTTAAGTATTTCAATTTTTTTGGAAGCAAATGCTACATCAAGAGAGATGATGATATAGGCAAGTTTGATGAAAGAAGTGATGAATAAATCTTTCTAGGATACTCTACTAAAAGCAAATCTTACCGGTGCTTTAATAAAAGGTTGAAGAAAATGGTTGAAAGTGCAAATGTCAAAGTTGATGAAGATATTGGTAAACCATATAGATCTAGTGGTTATGATTCAGATGATCAATATGATAGTGCTAACACTGAGAATAATGTTCAGGCACATAATCAACTTCAAATTGTTTTGGTGAACCAAGGGAATCAAGAAGCAGAAACTAGAAGAAGTGTAGAAGAAAGAACACGAGAATAAGAGGTAAGAGAAAATATCAAAACTCCTAATTATGTAAGGTGAAATCATTTGATAGTCAGATCATAGGAGACAAGAGCAAAGGTGTGAAAACTAGAAGAATAATTCTAGAAGAGTATTGTCTAATCTCTAATGTTGAGCCTAGAAATATCAGTGAAGCATGCAAGGATGAACATTGGATGGAAGCCATGAAAGAAGAACTAATGTGGATACAGAAAAATGATACATGGGATCTTGTTGCTAGAACTCAGAACAAAAATGTGATTGGAACCAAGTGGGTGTTTTAGAATAAGTTGAATGAACAAGGTGATGTGGTAAAAAACAAAGCAAGATTGGTTTTCAAAGGATACTCACAGATGGAAGGTATTGATTTTGAAGAAACTTTTTCTCTTGTTGCTAGAATTGAAGTTGTAAGATTATTTATTGCTTATGCTAATTTCAAGAATTACAAACTTTATCAGATGGATGTAAAGTCATCATTTCTGAATGGTGAACTAGAAGAAGAAGTTTATGTTGAACAACCAGATGGATTTCAGTTGAATGATGAAAAGGACATGGTATGCCAATTGAAAAAAGCTCTATATGGACTTAAGCAAGCTCCTAGATCTTGTTATGCTAGATTGGATAAATACTTATTGAAACTTGGATTCAACAAAGGTACTACTGACAACAATCTATATTTCAAGTTGGATCAAAATAAAGAACTGATCATTGAAGTCTTTGTTGATGATATTTTTTTTTGAAGGTGATGATGATTTGTGTATGAAGTTTGTCGATGAAATGAAAAGTGAATTTGAAATGTCAATGATAGGAGAGCTGAAATTATTTTTAGGATTTCAAATCACTCAGTTAGATGACGGAATTTTTGTGTCTCAGTCCAAGTATGTGAAAGAGTTTCTAAAATTTTTTGGCATGGAAGATTCAAAGCTAGTTGGTACACCTATGGTGATCAGATGCAAACTTACACAGAATGATGATTCTCCTAAAGAAAATCAGACAAGATACAGGTCAATGATTGGTGGATTACTCTATTTGACTCAAACCAGGCCAGATATAATGAATGTTGTAGGGATGGTTGCTAGATTTCAAGCTAATCCTAAAGAGTCTCATGTGACTGCTATGAAAATAATTTTCAGATACCTGAAAGGGATAGTTGATCTTGGTCTTTGGTATCCTAAGGATGATGATCTTATCCTAAGTGTTTTCACTGATGCTGATTGGGCAGGAGATGTAGATGACAAGAAGAGTACTAGTGGTGGTGCATTCTTCTTAGGAAAGAAGTTGGTATCTTGGCTAAGCAAAAAGTAGAACTCAGTTTCATTCTCTACTGCTGAGGCATAATACATTGTTGTTGCAAATAATTGTACCCAAGTATTGTGGATGAAGGAAATGTTGAGAGATGTCAGAATCAAATATGAAGAACCCATTGCCATATTATGTGACAATTCAAGTGCCATTAACATTTCTAAGAATCCAATGTTGCATTCAAAGACAAAGCATATATCAATCAAGTATCACTTCTTGAGAGACAAAGTAAGTGACAAAGAAGTTAGACTGGAGTATATACCTACCAAGGAGAAAATTGTAGATATCTTTACCAAGTTGTTGCCTAAGGATACTTTTGAGTACCTCATAGGAAAGTTAGGGGTGATTTCCCCTCCTGATTAGAACTAAGATGTAGGTATTTGCATCAGTCCATGAATTCATATCCATTTCTTATTCCAGAATGATGTTGTGGTGGATGCTACTCAGGGGGAGTAGCTAGATGATTCAAATTTGTGATCAGAGAATGTGTACCTTTTCCATTGATGTAAAAGGGGGAGAGAAACAATGTGAAAAATATGGGAGAGAAGAGAAATGAAGGAAACAAGAAAGAGTGCACAATCTCACGGGGAGATTGTTGGAGAAGAGTTAGTTGGGTTGATGGTATTATTTTTCACATCATGTGTTGCCATCAATGCCAAAAGGGGATATTGTTGGATTTCTTGGTTGTGTTGCTAATATGTGGTTGTCATTGATGTCAACACTATTATCATTAATGATGCTTAAGGCTATATATGTCGAGGAGATTGAGAAAATTGTAAAAGTATAGTGTAGGCAGCTAGTGGAGCTAAGAAGGTCAGAATGTTGGAAATCTTTGTACGTTGAAGATCTGAAGGTGTGCTTCAAAGGGTTTTTTGCTAAAACTTTCTAGTATGTTGTCCAAAAGTTTTAGAGGTTCACATCAAGATTTGTGGAAGTTATGAAGATATGTGTTCCTACAATTATTGAGTTTCTGTAGATGGTGTTCTTGGATGAAGTGGATGAAATTCTGGTAATTTCATGTGTTGTGCATGTACCTATTATGTTAATGGATGCATCTAGATTGTGCTCTATCCTTGTTGTATGTCCACATTGATCAGATTGTTCATGATCTAAGATTTTTTTGATATGTCCTTGATTTTTCATGTTCTTGGCCGACATGATGATGTTAGCATGTTGCATATCCACGAGGATTAATATTTTATTGTTTGGTATGTTTGGAGGTGTTTGTTTGGGTCCTCACTATGTTGTGACCAACTTGTGTTGAAGCAAATTGAAATTTATTCTTTATTTGTGGTCAAATGAATAGTGGATGTAAATCCATGTAGCAGATATATATATGAGATTGTTTTCCTCATTTAGGGGAAGTACTCGATATGTAAGAGTGATGTACATGTGTGAATAAAGATCAAATCATTCAAGAGTAGAGAAGAGCATGGAAGAGATTGAGAAGAGTGTGTAGAAGTTTGTGTGCACCTAACTGGAACTATAATCAGGCTTTTGTAGAAGCTAATTTCTCAGTTCAACTTCATGAGATGGATTTAATCTGATTACTGTATGTAAAGAAGTGAGCCTTCCTTTTGAGCAGTGTGCTCTAGGAAGTGCACCTAAATGAAAGTGAATTCCTTTTTATTCTTCATTATACTTCTAACAGGGTATAATCTTGTGGACTAACATCCATCGTGGTTTTTCCCCTAACAGGGTTTCCACGTATAAATCTTGTTGTTCATGTGTCTCTGATGTGTTGTTGATTTTGTGTGTGAATATGTGAGCTAACTAAAACGATAAACCAACACACCAATGCAACATTATATCGAAGGAAACTAATTTAAAAGTAAAATAAACTCTAAAACAATAGCTCCTTCAAAAGCGTTACATTGTCCTCTATCTCCAAGGATTTGATGCAAGTTACTGGCTCTTAGTTGGTGTAAGCAACAACTTGGTAGAATGAAAACTTAGGAGAATGAGCTTATGCAATATTCATGTCTATTTGCTAAATTATTTAAGCTATGAAATTGAAAACTAAGATGATATGAACTTGAAATGCTATGCTTAAGAAGATTGCTAAAATGCTGGATAGAATGCAACTATATCGCGCTAAATTCACAAAATCTAGGATCCTTTTCAAATCACAAAGGGGCTATATTTATAGATTTTTGAAGGCAAAAGTCTAGTTGGCAAAGATCGACGGTTGAAATCAAACCTGTCAAGATGAACGATGAGAGATTTTGGAAGTTGAGAGAAAGATAGAAGGTTGAGAGAATAATGGGAAATGTTTCCTCCTACGCAACCTTCTCCATTCAAAATTGATGGAAAGTTTCAATTTGTGCAATTAAATTATGAGGATAAATCCTTTAATTAAATAATTTATTTATTTAATTATATGTGACAAGGATTTTAGAAGCTTCCATAATTAAATAATTAATACTTAACTATGTGAGATGAAAAAGGAATGTAATTAAATATTTAAAATATTTAATTAAATGTGATGTGAGAAAATGTGCTAAATCAAATATTTATTATATTTAGTTTAAATGTGGGATGAAGAATGAGTTTAGAAGAATATTTCATTATTTGAATTTAAACATTCAAACTTAGAATAATATGATAATTAATATAAATAAATTATGAAATTTATTTAATTTAATTAAGAAGAAGATGGTGATAGTTAAATAAACTTATTTATTTAATTAATTAATTAATAGGCTTGATTTATAATGGCCATTTTTAGATGTATACAGATTTAATACTTGCATTGTTAATTATCAGATATGTGATATAAGGTTGATTAATGTTGTATAAGTTTTATTTTGGTAACAACTAATTCACCGCCCCTCTCAGTTGTCTATCCTTGTTTTTCCAACACCTTACACGCCTACAAATGTGCAAGAAGGTATTCCCCCATGATCTCTCATATGAAGGAAACCTAAATGAAAGTGCCTTATAGGCCTATAGACCTACAAGGAGGCATCCCCCAAGATCTCTTTCAAGGAGGAAACTTAAAGGAGGGGACTCCACAGAGTCATATTGGAAATCGGATTTATAGGCGCACCTGCAAAGTGACATGTTTACCTATAGATAAAGCATGTTGAAGATAAAGTGACCATGCAAGTAGTCAAGTGGATAGTCACGCAGACCATATAAAAAATGGAAATCTTTCAAAGGGGTCCCTTAGGAATCTGATGTAAAGAGAGGTCCACTCAAGGGATGCGTTGTTTGAAAGTTAAAAAGATATTGATTCATCATCAAGGAATCCTTTCAAAAGGTGTTCACTTCATCAAGGAATTTGAAAGGAAGAAAATGCCCCCTCGTGAGGGAAAGATCAAAGCTTCTTCCACCTTGGAGGAAAGTTCTCAAGTTATTTCTTTGCAAACCCATGATGAAGGAAACATGTTTTATTAGGGGTCCAAGTCGAGAATGCAATTCTTGAAATTTTTTGCAAATATTCATTTGTAACGAATGTGTTTTCTGAAAATCGGAGTATTATAGAAATGAAGCTATCACACATGAGAGGGACAGCTCAAGCAAGGAAGAGAAAAAGATAAGAGAAGTAAACATAAATGAAGGACATAGGGGGATCTGGTTTCATGGGGTTAGATCTTCTCATGCTTATATAAATAGTAGGTAACCATTGTGCAAGGTGAAAGATCATCAATCCCCAACCAGATTAGTAAGAATACACAAAAGACAAAGTAAAAATAAAAAATTAGGTCAACATGGAAGGGAAGCCTAAATGCCCCTAACACTTTGCATCATCCCTAATTTACCAAAAATCAAACACAAACATGGAAGAATGATGATATAAATAGAAGAAGGTTTAAGACACAAAAAACACTCTTGTATCTAATCACCACCAAGGGTGACAAGGCATCCAAGAACACACAACACAAGTATGAGGAAACACATTAAAAAACACACACACACATCTAACCTAAAGATAAAGAAGAGGCCTCCCCCTAACACTCATTGACCAATATATCATTCTCTTCCCACTCTACATCATCACAAGGGGAAGGAGGATGGGTTTGCAGTGGTGGAATATTAAGGGGAGGAGATTTTGACCCTCTCGCAACAAGGTCTAAGGAAGAAGCCCCCACAAGGTCTTCTCTACTAGGCTCTTGTGGAGCTATGGTCAGTGATTTTGTGAAGATCATTGGTAAGTATGAAACTTAATCTAGAGAGTTAAACATGCACTTCATAGGAGTGCCATGTCATACCTCAACAAATAGAGAGGACTGCACCTGATATTCACCACTTGGCTCATTGAGTGATTTAGGAGCGGTAATGAACTCAGGGGAAGTAAGAGCTGGATCCATCACTAGAATGGAATAAGCTAGCACTGGACCACCTTTTAGAGAAGGTGGGCTCCTCTTACACCCTTGATTTCTGGAAGGACGAACTTCTACCCTTAGCTTTATTAGGGGCTGGGAACTCACCACAGACAAGGCAAGAGGCAAAGAAGTAGAGGAGGAGAAAAATTGGCAAATACTACTGAGGTATTTGACATGTCTACGGGTTTCAGGAAAGGAGGGACATCTAAAAGAGACATCAAAAAGGGTGACTCAATTGAAGGAGCAATGAACACCTACATCTTTTTTGGGTCAGGCACAATCAAAACAAGAGTAGGAGTGATATAGAGCTTGATTGAATGAGAGTAGAGGGGAGGAGAAAGGAGGACACAAAAAGAGGCCCTAAATTAGGGGTGGTCATCTCCTCATCTTTCTTCTACAAAGTGACCTGCTCAGCTGTGAGATCCTTTCATCGGTGCTTGCGCTCACGCGCAAGGTGGTTTCTGTGACGCTTCGAGCTAGAGGCTATAGGTTGCAAAGGATCAAAAGACCCTTGCTCAACCATGGATGTCTCCACCATAGTTGTTTCTAGTAGAGGAGTGGGCTCCTAAATGAGATCAGGACAAGTAGGTTGGGAAACAATGGGGAGAGTTAGATCTAGTTCCTCGACAACGAGCCTCTTCTTGTTTAATTATTTTGGAGCAAGAGCAGTAAGAGGCTACAAAGGCTGAGACATAGAGGATTCTCCATAACAACCTTTCTTTCTACCATATCAAACGAGCCTAGGCTCCATGGGCCAAACATGAAGCTTGAATGTGGGATTCTTATCCTTTCACCAAGCAAGCACCATATGGTTCTCTCGCAAATATGGATCAGAATTTGTTGGCACCACAACAAGGTGAGAGGGAGCGTCAGGATGAACAATGGAAGATGAAGCAGAAGCATCTCGAGGGAATTTATTTTCTTCCCTTCTACATGCCTTGGCGACATCACTTTCAGCTCTTAAGCAAGCCCTATGTGAGACAACATAAGACGATGAAGGGTGTCTCACTTTCGGTGTTAAGCACCCTTTCTTGTAATTTTGATATGTCTGATACAAGAGGTCCTTCCTAGGAAAAATAGGACCAATAGGTGTAGGCCAAAAGTGATCTAAGGAGTAGCTATCACATGCGACTGGTGGTTTATAACTAGTGTCATGAATCACATGCACTGACCCCCAATGCTTGAAATTCAAACATTTGTGCACAACCGAGGGAACTGCATTCATAGCTACTAGCTAGGGGATACCCAACTTCACTCTAAAGATTTTAGACCCCTGGATTATGTCAAACAACAAGTTTATAGACTTAAGATTGACAAGGACTGACAACACGATACTACCCAAGGGAGGTATGAAAAGTCTATTATGTGTACAGATGGTGCTCACAGTTGCATTGTACCCATCTTTGTGCATGAATTTAATTAACATAATCTCCTTGGTTATGACATTCACCTGAGATGTTGGGTTAATAGGAACACCAGCTACAATTTTCCCATTGATTTGCATAGTGATATAAAGAGGAGATGGTTCTCTATTGAAGCCCATCGATAGGTCCTGTGAGGTGAAGGTTATACTTTTACCACTACTTATAGGCTATGCAAAGGGGATAGGTTGATGTAGAAAAGAGGCCATCATGCAAACTAGATGATACTTTCATAGATCCCCCCAAAGGTTGTAAAATAGGACAATGAACCAATTGAGATTTTGTTGTGCAACACTTACAGAACCTTCCAACTATGTGTACTAGGGGTTGTAGGTTGGGTTGTAAGGAAAAGGCCTCACAACACTCACACCTACAACACTCCTAGAATATGAGGAAAATAACTTTCAGTATCACAAAATGGAACCAAAATGGTTCACGTCGGGTTCACCAAAAATGTAAGAGAGGGGGACGAACCACATTAAGGCTCTAGATCATGGAAAGTCAAGAGCGGAGGGCTACCCAAACCTACCTCACTCTAAAGGGATTTCTTGAAATAGGAGTCGAGAATGATGAGGACTATAATGTACTTCAATCACTCTTCGGACCTCAAATCTAGATTTAGGCTAGGCAAGCTACTTTTCAGAGTCGATACTATACCTTAGACAACTCTTTATTTGAGGATGTAAGCACAGTTCTAGGATGACAACACGACATGATGATGTCTCATAGGTGTGCTGAAATATGTATAGCTAAAGGATAGAAAGTACAATATGAACTGCCAAAAAACAAGCTGACGACCTAGCTAAGTACTCATAAATGAGCAAAATAGAACTATGCTCATTTATACCTTTCATACTTTATAGAAGACATAAGACCCACTATGCTTCTCAATGAAATTTACCAAAGAAAAGATACACCCGTGGGTGAATCAACCCACCCAACAAAAGTAAGTGACATGGTGCACTGGCGGGAAATTTCAAAGTTCATGAGAGTTGCTTGAGGAAAATCCCCACCATACAGCCATGTGTCCCATTTTAGGCCCAAAAGGAAAGCGATATAGGAAAATTTGTGCAGCCACTATGTGGTGCATTGCACACCTTTTTGTGGCAGTAACATTAGCATTTAGAGCATGGTGCGATTGAAACCTGAAAAATTAGTTAGAGCTAGAAAGGAAGACTACAAGGGTCAAAAACAAAAATAAAAAACCTAGAGAAAAATTTCCCCACAGTCACCTCAAATGGTATAGACTCAAGTGAGGGAGGTTCATGATAACTGAGGTTACAAAATGTATTTAAAATTGAGCTTTTGAAAAGATCACAAATAAAGGACCTCAGGGACCAAAATAACATATTGTAGAGATATTTGAGACAAGAGGATAAGCTCTCGGCCAAAGGATGTTTGCATGGGAGTGGGATGATAGCACGATGTGTTGTTTTCTCAAGGATGCATTGGAATATCCTATAGATGGAGACCAAGATCCTTTACATAGAACTCAAAGAATCTATTAACTATTTAGAATCTGAGGTTTCTCTATTCCAATTAATTTACAAAAAATAGGAATAAAATGGAATAACACAAAAGGGAAATTGTCAACTCATGGGAATTTTGGCACTATAACACCTTTTGCGAAGCTCTGCGCGAGAAACTTGCACACAAGGCGAATGATGAAAAATGTTGGGGCTTTTTTGGGGATTGCCTCAATCAAACCCCTATTTTGGTATTTCCACCTCCATCGACAACCAGATAGATAGAGAGTATAAAAGACACAAAGTCAAGTAGAAAAAATGAGTGATAAAAGAAAACCCCACAATTGAGAATTCATATCATGAAATAGACAACTAAGTGATAAAAGAAAACCTTGCAATGGAGGAGAACCCATATCATGAGATAAATAGACATAGTAAAATATGATAGCAATTAGAAAATAGGACAAGAGAGTGATACCAATAGTCAATGGCCCCCTCTTGGCTTGATAGACGTGATGTTGAGCACTTGCAAGAGATCTTTGGTTGTTGGTGAGATTTCAATCTGGTAGATATTCATCATAGAATTTTGATATAGAATAGAGAAACAAGTTGGAGTGAGAGAGAGTGAGAATGCTTTCAAATGATGGTGAAATTGAGAGTTTTGTGAAGTTGCATGTGTGAGAAGATTTGTTACACTTAGAATTCTACCATGATGACACATTTCATGGGAAAAGGTTCCTGAGATTCCTCATTTGAACTTATAAAGCTCGGGGATGCTACCATGCCATATAGACTTTTGCATGCCGCATAGGTGTCTAACTCAAAAATTTACAAGAAATGAGGTGGAAAACTATTGCCACTTCATCATTTCCCTTATGGAGTTGAAATCATGAAATTTTGACTCATAAGGTTCTTGTCATAAATGTGGCTAGGTACCATAAATGCGGGGGGGAAATGCACAAATGAAATTGGCATGGGTGCAATTTTACAACATTATAGTTAGTAGCCTCCATATCCTCTATAGAAACTATCATGAATTTCTTTAGGACCTCAGGTCATCTTGTTCCCATCATTTCCCTTCCTTTTCATGATTTTTCTCTTTGTGATGGAGTAACTCCCCACCAATAATACCCTCTACTTTATGAACCCTTGATGGTTGTTTTTAATCTAAGCCTTTACATTTAGCTTTGGATACTTTTTGAAAATTTCTATAATTTTTTAATCCATTGTTCCATGAAAAAATACTTTACTCCTATTTATATTTCCCTTTTTTAATATCCTCAACAAAGATGGCGAGATTCTCCTTATTCTCAACTACCTATTTTTGTTATTTATTAGCATAAGGGATTGTCTTCCAATTTAGGAAAATTTTCCTCTCTTCAAATAAAGCACTTTAATTTCACTATTTTTACTTTTTGTTAAGAATTACATCTTAATATTTAGCTTATTGATTCCAATTTTAATTTATTTAATTAATTTATTTTGTAAAGAGTAACTATGATGCAGAGAAAATACATTATAGTTGAAATTATAATTTTAATTCTCTTAGGTAACTAGTTAAACCCTATTCCTATCATTACCCATGATATAAACATTTCTCTTTCTTTCTTGAATTAGCCAAGACCATCATATAGTAGCAATATTAGTTCCTGTCAAATTTCCCTCTAAATAGCTCTCTAGATTAGAAATGATGCAAAGAAGAATCCTCCCATATATTAGTATTCATATCTCCATAAACTCTTGTTTTCAATAGAATCCATTTGATGTTAACTTTATTCATAATTATTATACAATACAACCATCCTCCTCTTTTCAAGTTATTTTGTTGACATGATTATTATAATTATATTAGGACAAAAAAATTATATCCTTTGAAAAGGGGATTCTCTTACTCACGGAGAATCCTTGCATAGGCACACGTCAATTTGTTATAAAATTGGCCACACTATTGGACTCTATAAATACATGTTTTCTTTTAATTGTTTTTAGCTTATTTAAAATGGTCACCAAGTCACTTATGATGTTCTCTATAGACCAATTAAGGGGGGTGTTCTTAAGAATATAGTTAATAATATTTAGATAATTTCCTTTTTACATTAAATTTTAATCCTTTAATTGATGGTCCATCTTAAGGGTATTATATACATTGCATCTAGAACATAATGACTAGCTTGAATACAAAAGGTTTATAACATAGGTGTTGATTTACACTTTACATATATTAAAACCCCTCCTACACCTATAGATCTTAGGTTACCTTTAGTTTCCCTATTTAAATTAATCTTATACTAGTTTGAGTTGGGTGGAGACAATGAAATATTATTCCTTTGGGTCTCTTTTCCTTTAGTGGTAATAAAATGTCACAACTAAGATTCCAAGTCAAAACTATGTTGAATGCTAACTTAGAGACTAAAACCTATGATGACAAAGACACCTTGGATTTTGTAACATCTAATAAATTATCCTTAATGCTATTAATTTTTTTAAAGAAGACTCTTTCTAATGAAAAAAAAAATTCCTAAGATCCTAGTTGTTTCATTCTTTCCAAAGACACCACCCAACATGGGCAATAAGTAGGTGTCACAAACCAACCAAGGAAGGGTCCTTGAAAGGAAATTTATTTTGAGAGATAAAATGACAAATAATGATGGTTGTATGGAAATTGATAATCTAATAGTCTACCTAGTGTGGCAACATGATGTGGTTCCCCTTAAGAGGGTTAAATGTGGTAAAGTTAAAGTAATGTGTTTTGACCAATAGTAATGATGCAACGGTCCATTTTTTGACAATAGTGCACAATAAATATCTACTTATGTGTGGGTGTGTAAGTTCAAAAAATATTCATTTAGATTTTTTGATGAGTCTATATAACATAATATATTATCTAAAATATAAAAATATCAATGCTAAAAACACTATATTCCTCCCTATAATTGTTTTCATTCATTTCATTCATGAAAATGGAGGTGATTATAAATGTGTGAAAAGGGTAAATCAATAATATGTAAAAATATGACTACTTATAACATATGTATTCAATCTCATATGTCAAATTATGTGATAATAAAATTAAAAAAATCAAACAATGAGCATATAAATTATATAAACTAGAGATAATCAACAAGTAATATATGACTTCCTAAGTATAGGAAATTCAAAAAATAAGCATGGCCATAAAAGTGAGATAAGGATTATATGTGTGTGTGTATATAAGATAGGGAAGGAATTTTTTTCCTAGCATAATAATATAACTCTAGGAGCATTATAGGTCATATGACAAAAAATGTGGGTAAAGGCATGGTAACCCCAATATAATAAAATAGATCTAAGAACATAATCAGGCATGTAAGTAGTGGAAATAGTATGGTAAAGGTACGATTCTATTCTACCCTTCCATCACCCTTTTCTATATTCTAGTACTCCCTAATTTAATTCTATAGACACAAACATGATAAGGGGAAAAAAATCATGCATAATGAAAACATGAGACTTAATAATTAAAACAAATTCATAATAAGATAAGAAATGTAAAGAAATATAAGGAATAGAAGCCTAGGTAATAATTCAAAGAAAACATAAATAATAAAAATGTGACCATATTTAGAGAAAAATGATAAGAATAGGTACACCAAGATTCTAAGAAGCATCAAGATACATTAGGTAATAAAAATTATGAAAGTAGGAACCAATATGGAAATGATTAACCAAGGTGGTAAATATAATAAAATACAAGAGTATATGTAGACACTTAAATAGTCCTAATCGGTATTACATATCTGACTCTGATTAGTAACATTGTTCCTTCCTAAATCACTTTGGTTCTAACCATTTAATTAAATAATCTGTATTATTTAGTTAAATTCATCAATTTATACTATTAATTAAATAATTAAATTTATTAGATTATCCAATTTTTTCTCACTAATGTTCATCCCATTTAATTAAATAAATCAAAATATTTAATTAAATCCCCTATATCCTCTCATTTGATTAAATAAATCTAATTATTTGAAAAATGTCATAAATCCCCTAACCCACTTAAGTTGATTAATTCTGAATTGATTAAACTTAATCACTTACTAATCCTCATTACCCATTTATCTAGCTTTTAACTCCACCTTGGTCAAATAAACCCCTAGTTTACTAACCAAGTTGTACATGAAATTTATTTATTTTAATTAACTAATTAACCTACTTTCCCTCACAAAGACATGTTCTTTGGAATATTCTCCTCAACTACCCATTCATTAAATTTCCCTCCAAAGGATTTAAAAGCCTCTTACAAAGGTCAAACAAGCCTCTTACAAGGGCATTTAATTCCACTTACATGCCATCTTGTCCCTCTTACACGCTCAACCATATTCCTTCAATTCTTTTACATACCCTTACAATCTCACAAACATTTCTTAACTCTTCATATTTCTCAAAATGTGCTCCACACATATCCCCATGGCTTTCATTAGCCTTGTGACAAGTGTCACAATGTTATTGGTTCCCATTTTAGTCCCACATTACCCAATTTAATCCATTCTTCAACCCATCTCTCCTATAAATAGAGGCTTTCTCTATTTAATATGGATCCATAACTTCATCCATTGTTACTCTACTCATTTCATTCATCAATCAAATGCTTTCCATGTCATTTTAGATTGATTCTGCTATCTTTTTGCATCAATTTCACCATCTCCACATCAAAGGATCTTGGAGCTTATCACAAGGGATTGGTAAAGGGCAACTTTTCACATCAAAGTAACACCAATCCCCCTATGTGATGGAGGTTTGATCTACTTATTTTGTTTACATTCTTTCATTTGCTTTGTATTTGTGCTTTTGTTCCATGTTTTCTTCTCTTTGTTTGATCAATAATTTCCTAGGGAATGATTGCTTGTGCTTACTAATGTGACTAACATTATTTGTTTTATCTTTGTTGAGCTAGGCATAGATTTTAATTCACATTTTTGCACTAGAAGGAGGGCTAACCATTTAAAAAATTTCAATTTTAGCTTAGAAACCACATTTCTATAGTTCTAGGAAAGCGACACCATTTTCTACAACCAGAGGGCCACCTTTGCTTATTACGCCACTATTGCTGGAAGATAGAACATCGATTTTGCAAAAAAAAATCGTTATCACCATTAGGGAGTCACTTTTGATGAATTACGCTGCTTGTGTTATTTTTTTGTCATATTGCATTTGATAAAGCATTGCCTTTGACCTTTCTATTTTCTATCAATTTTCAGGGTTCACCAAAACTTTGTCTTCATTCCAATGTCGCTTCTACAATTTTGGTGTCACCTTTGTGCTCTTTATCCATAGTAGAGTGTCACCTCTATTTTTCACTATAGAGTCACTTCTTCTTTTCAGTGTCACCTTTGCTGGTACAAAGACACTTTTGCAGATTGAGAGATTAAAACTTTGAATTAAAAGATGAAAGAACATTTTGATGCTCATTGCAATAGCTTAGGACATATTGCTACCTTTCATTTTCTATTTTAGGACCAACTAGTTTCATTTTGGGCTTAAAATTAACCATTTCTTTGAATTTTTCAAGTTGGTTAAAATTGAACTTACAAACTTACTATTCATTGCTATGTCGAGCTAAAATTGAACAAAACAAACTCAAACTCATATTTTGTGCTTGAAAATAACTCATTATTACTTTGAAGGATAAAATTAACAAGTGTTTTGAGTGATTGATCTTGTCTTTGACACACTTTAAGTGCATATCCTCTCCCCTTGTGCTTCGTGTGATCTTGGGTGAAGAGAAACACTCAAAAGTGTAAATTTTTATTTTTCATGTTGAGTGACCTTTAGAGGGCCTACCTCCCAGCTTGTTATAGGGAATGAACCAAGTGATACTTTCATTTCGGTCCACTATATAAATAATTGGTGTGATGAAAGTCATTAACCAACTAGTGTAGATGCACTATACCGATGAAAGTATCCCCTAGTATCCTTGGGATATTTTAAAACCCTTCATTCTTTCTAAGGGATAAGAGGCCTCTTAATTGAATGAATCATCACATTTATAGACATTATTTCATCCCAAAATATATCTATCACTAAGAACCTTATTGTAGTAACCAACTTTATCCATCCAACGAGTTTATCAAAGTGGTGCATTGGAACTTATATTCCAAGAAGTTACTTACCATGTCCAATCATGGCTAAAGTGTAGAGGTTAAGAATTAATTCTTAACATAACTCTACATTCTTCCCTTTATTGCATGTAAAACCATCTCTTCTACTATGTAGGGCATGAGGAAAGCCCACCAAGAAAAAATGTACCATTTTGCTAGGATTGTGTTGCTTGTGAATCAGTTTTAATACATTGCTTGGTTCCAAAACATTGAAAAATACTAAAATTTCAACCACTTTGAAAAGTGTGAATACCTTTGAAGAGTCCAATATTAATTCTTTTCTATAAGGATCTCAACTTTAGAGGCTTCTAAATATTTGAACTCATATCTTAATTCACTCTGTTCAAAGTCAACTTAACTATGGCCTTGGCTTCTTAATTTATCCATAATGGACCTTGTGGAATGAAAGGTTTCTTAGACATAGAAATTTAGTTTTAAACTTAAGCAAGATAAGCAGATGTGGTAAGAAGAAATTCGTTAATCAAGATAAACTCACAATGAACCTCACAAATGTACTTGTCAAGTCATGATTTCTTGCAAGACCAAAGTCCTTAAGAAAATATCCACATTTCATTTTTTCAAAAAGAAACATCATAGCTCAAAGTCTATCAAGGAAATAATCTTGAAGATCTACTACAACAATGACATCTTGGTAAGAAATTTTTATACATTCCTTTTGAGCGACGAACCTGAATTGTATTTTCAATATGAGCCTCTCATTTAAAGCATTGATATTTTAGGTTTAAGTTACTCATAGAGTAAAGCATGTTCTTCAATATCGTGGTTTTGTAATTAGCAAAGTCCTTTTAGGTTCACTTAGGATAAAAAAAAAATACCTCCATCCATCCCAAAAAATCTATCAAAATCCATCCCACAAACAAATTTCTAGAGATTTGGAAACATCATTATGTTAGACTTTGGTGAATCATTTAAACCAAATAAGAACTAGCTTGTTTAGTTAGGTGTGTGGGAATGAATCCTTTCTCACACATTTAGTTAAATTATCATCCTTGAACAATTTTATCCAAATATCACAAGTCTATCCTAGGATTTACAAGTTCATCATCCAAATCCAATCATCAAAACCAAATCCTAAAGTCTAGTATTATTCAAAGTTCTTAGAATTTCAAAACACCAATAACATCCACCCCTACATACCATCATAATTTGATATTAAAACATCCTATAAGTCCCTTTTATACCTATAATTAGATCAACCAAGCAAAGTAAAAATTTCATCACACAAGATTCCTAAGTTGCTCCCAAATTTTATGCTCCAAACAAGATCAAAACATAAGAGGAGCATGGAAAAAAAAAAAGGAAACATCAACTATGAGTGATTTAAGCCAGAAAAAATTCAATCCAAGGACATCTACCAACCCTCCACCTAATCTCCCTCAACTACCTCAAGATTCTCAAGAGGGGGGGTGTCAAGTGGAGGATGTCACAAAAAATTACAAACCTATGTCCCATGATGAGTTTCTTGAATTGGTACAAAATCTAGACACCCACAAACTTGTCAACATGGTCATGAAACTAAATCCCACCCAATACATGCTGGTGTTGGAAAAAGAAGGGGCTAAAATCTATTCCACTTTTGATGTGAGCACCATTATTGAACAACCCATGGGAATCCTTCCACAAACATATTTTATGTTATATTTTCCAACCATAGTCCAACCCATCTCCCAACCGTCATCATCACACGTGCTAAGTCAACCCATGACCACCAAAGGGAGCTCACTACTTCAAGCCCTTCAAGGGCACCCAATTGTCAACAGTCAAAAATTAGAGGCCAAGACAATCTTGGGTATGCCAAACAACGTCCCACAAGACCCTCAACAACCATGTGTGTCACTTGTTTTCCATGACAAAAAATTCATTGAATTTACATGCCACACCCACCTATGCCCTTGATACACAAGCTTACACTCAAAATATTTCACAAGGACAAGTAGATCTATTCGTACAAGTGAGCACATTTGATGCTTCCTCTTCACTCCTAGGATAAACATCAAAAAAATATCCACTAGCTCCCATTATAACTATGGACATCACCTACATTGATCCAAGGTTTAATAAAAATCACTTCATTAAGTAACTTTCCTCAAAATCAAACCAATCAAACCAACCGATAAAACAAAAATCCAATCAATTCATCCATCATAAATCCAAGTATGCCACAACTGGCCTCATCCCAACCATTGATCAAACCATCAACAACATCCCAAGCATTGCAAGGTCAAGGGTTAGGCACATCGAATCCAATTCCAAATCCACCATATATGAACCAACCCCTTGTCATCACACAAAAACCACCTCAACAACCACCCCAACAACCCCTCACCATATTATCACAAAATTTGTCACACCCACATCAAAATCCCAATGCGAAAAATCAATATAGCATTATGTTGCAAGCAAAAAAACAAGCCTACCAAAAGGCATTGCAACACCTACAAGCACAACAAGCACAAGAACAAGCTCAAACATAATCTCAAGCCCAAACACAAGTGCAAGCTCAAGAAAAATTGAAAGCTCAAGCACAAGATTAAGCACAAATACAAGTGCAAGCTCAAGCTCAAGCACAAGCCCAAGGACAAGAACAAGCTCAAGCAACACAACAACAAGTGAAACAAGTGACACAACATCAAGAAAAAGCACAAAGTGCAATACCAAGCACAAAAACAAGCGCAAGCACAAGATTTACAATAGAAATCCTATCAAAAATCCCTACAACAACACCACACAAAAAAATAAGTGTTGATAGCACAAAAAAAAGCAACACAACAATAGGCACAACAATAGGTGCTATTAGCACAAAAACAACAACAAGAAGTCCAACAATAAGCGTTGTTGTCACAACAACAAAAAGAATAGGCATACCAACCTGCATTGCTCACACAACGAAAAGGCTTCCAAAAAACTTTCACAAACATGCATCAAAATTCCTTGAACCTTAACACACAAGGAAATTATGCCACCCCATCATTCACCCAACAAACCATACCACCCCAAAACACGTACATCTCACCACACAATCCACAAAATGATCTTTCCACACAAGTAAAATTGCTCTCACAATAGATACAAGACATTCAATATGGAAAGATGAAAAAAACATATGCCCAAAGGGATTTGTTCCCCTATCCCTTTGATAAAAACATCACCATGGTCCCATTTCCACTAGGATTTGAAATACCAAAATTCGATAAATATTGAGGAAAAAAATGAGGACCATATCAGAGAATTTTATGTACATTGTATGGAAGTAGCATATGATGAATCCTACCTAATGCCCCTCTTCCCCCGAAGATTGGTTGGTCCCACAATTGAATGGTTCTCCCTCCTAACTCCTAGAATAAAAAAGTTCCAAGTTATCATAGACCTATTTATAGAAAACTTCTCGTTTAATCTAGACATGGATGTCAACTTGGAGGAACCATTGGGCCTCAAGTAGGCTAGGGGAGAATCATTCAAAACCCTCTTATAATGATGGAGGTCTAGATCCAACAAGCGAAAATGGTCCATGCAAAAGGAGAAACAAATAGGAACCATCATTTCCAACCTTGAGGGAGAATTATCCTTCCAACTAAAAATGAAATGTATCATGACATATGATCAATTAATCCCTAAATCTCTCAACATTTAAAGATCCCTCATAGCATAAGGGTGCACACACATATACAAGGATAAATGACCATAAATGATTTATAACGAAAAAACATCACACAGGGGCCAAGAATAAAAACATTACCAACATTGGTGTTTTTGATGCTAAAGTGGTTATTAGTTCTCCACAACAAAACACACACCAAAAAAAAACCCACAACACAACACTAATCAACCACAAATCAACTATCAAAAAAATACACCCCAACAACAAAACAACCAAATAGTCAACAATGTAAATGCTCAAGGAGGACCACCCCCAAGGAACAAATATCCATAAAAAATATCCTCGTTTATGAAAATTACCAAGAGCCTCAAGTTAAACCACCATGTATAATGAAAAGCACCTTTGTGATTATCATAAAATAAAGGGACACACAATGACTAGTTGCATGAAATTGAAGAACCTTATCTAAGACCTCATTGAGAGTAGGGATATAACTATTGACCAAAAATGATCATAACAAAGGAAAAGACAAGGGTAAGGGAGAAAACTACAAAAATGTCAACCATGTCTATGACCATTTTGTAGCATCCTTAGATGAGTTCATAGTAGATGTTAATATCTATTGATCATCAAAGATTGCACCTCTCTGACATTCTTATGGGAAATTCAGTGAGTGGGAAACCAATCTACGCCTCACTGAATACCTTCGAGATTTTAATAGAAAATCAACTCTTCTCTAAGTTTGGGAAAAAGGTAGAAAGAAATGTAAACATAAAACTTGAAAAGTGGCAATGCGCCAATGCTTTTACAATATTTTAAAATGAAAATTATTTTCTATGAATTATATAATAGAAACAGAACATCACAACCCTTCATTGTTGGGAAGAGAACAAACAACAAAGGCTAGTACAAGCATAGTGCAGTCAAATCTACCTGTAGGAATTGTTCGTTACGGTCCAATCAAGCATAAAAGTTCCAAGAGTTAACATAAAACATTCAAAAAGCCACATAAACTCTTCTTCTTAATACAACATGACACAAAGAAACAATAACCGTTAAAGAAAATAGAGAAGTCCAATGACATAATCCAATTTCTACAGGCTATCACTTTATCACATAAGCTTATAGCATGGAAATCAAATAATCAAACTATTCGAATAATGCTAGACACAGTGTTCTATTCTGAATGAAGATATAAAGAATGAAAAATTGACAAGGGCCATATCATGCATAGTTTCAAATATTTCTCCGAAATAGTTTGTAGTTAAATATCAAATGAACTTTAAAACAGAGGTTGAATTCCAATCCAACAATAGTTTGAGTTAAAACAGATATAACATGATACAGTGAAGAAGTGTTCTGCAAACTTTAATTAAAATACTTCCTATAACTAAGGAAAACTAAAGAATTTCTTTCCAAAAGGGAAAAATTTAGGAACCCTTTTCTTTTGTTGTCACCTCAAATTTATAGCTGAAAGGAGAGAGAAACGTTGCCTCTTCCCATAAGTAATTACTTCTAGATGTTTGTATTTGATAGCTCATAATTCGATCATAGATCTTTAATTAGGTTGTGGAAATCTTTGCTCATCAACTCTCAACTGCTACATTAATATCCCTTAGATATTTAACAAGATTTCCCTCCATAAACGCTTAGATCCTAGAAAACAACCTGGTAAAAATTCTTGTTGACCAATCATGTGGCTTTGTAGTACCAACTCAAATCTTCCTCTTGAAAACCAAAGAAAAATTATGCCCTGAAAAACTCCAAAGAGAAAGTACCTTAAAGCACAGCTTCTTCATAGCAAAGAGATGACGTGTTGAGTGGGCGAGATAAGATTTGTGAAAATTGTTCTTGAGAAATTCCCTACTGAACTAACATGTGGCCTGACTTTCTCCCGAAAGGAAAGTGGTAAATAAAACCTATGCAACCACCATGTGGTGCATTGCATACCTTTCAAAACCAATTTTCTTTCGTGTGTGGATCCTCCTGAAGCCAAAAAGAATAAATATTAAAATCAAGAGACTAAGGCAAAATTTGCTTCACAATTTTGGTGACTCACAGGGGGCCTTCACTTGTGGAGGCACAAACCTAGACCTTTGGAAATTATTGGAGTTTGAGGAAAGTAGAATGCTGCATCTCCCAATCTACATCATTCGATCAGACAATATTGCAAATAACCTTGTACGCTTGATGTAGCTCCAATAATTATTTGAAGGAAACAAATTCCCATCTTGCTGAAATAGCTCCTAAGTGATAATAGAGATGAGAAAGTGGAAGGATCTCACTCTCGACGTCATCGATAGTGGGTGTTGCACTCAAACCTAGGAGTTTGTTAGAAGTTTGGACCTTACGTCTAATTTCATCTGTAATCTGCTTGATCAATAGCACATCTCCTTTTGGTGAAAGGAAGAGAGGTAATATGAAGCCATGTAAGACACTAAAATATTTCTTGATTTGGTTGATCCTATTGTTCAACACTACTTGGCACTCCTTGCTTTTTGTTGCGATCTTATGATAGTGGGTGAATTCACTTGATTTTCTAGAGGTGACCCTTTGATTTGGAATTCCTACATTTCTTAGAGCTACATCAGTGGCCACACACAACCTAGAAATCAAACTTTGGGACTCCATTGCTAGGGGAGCATACTCCTGCAAAATTTGGTTAGACAATGGGCCAACCCTTTCATTTAATTCTCGAGCATCCTTTAGAAACTATAGAGACAGTTTGAGGATGGTGAGCACAACTATGATTCACTCCCAGTATGTGGATATCAGTCTTTTGAACATGGGAAGGGTCACAAATCTTTGTGCAATTGTTAGCTACTAATGTAACTGAGCCTCCTTTTCTCTCACATTCTCCTCCATTTGATTCTTCTCCTTAAGGACATTCACCAGCTAGGAGCCTAATTTTCTAATCTCTTGATCATGAGCCTATAGAGTGGACTCAACTTCTTACTTGTCATGTCTTAACCTTTCTGCTTCTTCCTGGGGCTTTTTCAAATTGTCAAAAGCCTAAGATTGGACACCATCCAACTCTCTCTTTATGCTTTCTTGAGAATGTTGGTACTCTGTGTTTGATTGGTACACAATAGCAAGCTCAACTTTGAACCTGTCAATCTTGACATATATTTGAACCTACTCACCTTGGGTCTCCATGAGCAATCTTCTTGCTTTCTCTTGTTGGTCATGTATTTTCCTTATGCGGGCCATTTCAACATCTCTAGCTTTTATTTTTGTCTACACCTATTCACTGTTTTCCTTACATTCATTAATTCAGCCTCGTGCTTCTTAAATTTTTGGTCCAACCTCTCATAATCCACATATACTACTTTTTGGGTGGTCTTGGCCAGGTCCACCTTGTTGTGTGGGAAAATTTTATTCAAATCTAGACCCATGGCTCTGATGTCATAGTCCTCCATCTGCATTTTTCCTTTGGTTTAGGATATGAACGGCTTCATGGTAGTAATCCATAGAGAATTCTACTCTTCATTGAAGCAGGTTTTAATCTTCTTGGTGGCTGGAAGTTCAACGTTCTTTAACAATCATTTTTGCTTCCTGGCTTGTTGGGCCCACTTAGTTGCATCAAAATTCTCTTAAAGAGTCTATGGGGCATCAATGTTTTGTGTTGCTATGGAAGCACTAGGAGGAGACTAAAAGAGTAATAGAAGGAGAGACTTCAAATGTATGAGCATGCGGGGAGGCAAATGGGAGTGTAATCATGGAAAATGGTGGGATGCCGAATTGAGATTAGGCTAGGGAAAAACCAGTTGAAGTAAAGAGGGAAACGATAGGAATGGGAGATTTTTTCCTAGATGAGGATGGACTTGGGGTAATGGGAAACATGGATGATTCAAATTTTTCAATAGGGGCCATGGATAGGGCGATTAAAGAATCAACAACAACCAAAGCAGATACTACTCGCTCGACATGTGAGGGTACATCACATGGTGTATTAAAAATAGTAGGGGGTTCATTTAGGACCAAAAACTCAGGATTTGTAGATAGAGGATTCTCTTCAACAAATGGGGGCAAGGGAGTAACCAGAGACGTAGAGGCAGGAAGAAGAGGGGGAGCAAGACTTACCTAGACCATGGTGGTCAATTTTTTTTGCAGAATGGACTTCACTTCTTATTCTCTCCCAAATATTGCCTCAGGTGCACCTAGATCTTGGACTCGCCTTCTCTTTACATGACCCAAACTGGCATGTTCTAATTCTTTAGTAGATAATCCCGCTGAAGCTTGGCCCTATTCAACCATAATGGACCCTCTTGGGTACTATCAGACTCTTTTTCCCTTTCTTTAAACATGCACAAAGGACATGGCTTGTGAGTCCATTTTCTTTGAGATTCTTCTTTTGTCAGACTTGTGGGGTCAAGAAGTACAGTGCAAAAGTCGCTCCTCTTCAATCTCGTGACTGTTCTCTAGGTTACTATTGTCGGTGTTGGCCTCTTGGTCATAAATTTCCTTGAACCTTTCATAATGTGGCTGAAACTCTCTAAGAAAATTATTTAGGCATCTCATCTCTTGTTGGAACCTCTAGAAATCTATCTTCTTTCTTTCCGACCATCCCTGGTGCTTCATTTGATTGTTGAGGGTTTTATTTATCAAGAGATTCCTTTGATAATTCATATGTAGTGTATAGAAACTCAACCATTTCAGCCATATGATTGGTATGTGGACCAAGCTAATGTATACCTCTGCTCTTTCTTGAATCAGATTCCTCTTGGACTCCAAATACTCCTAACTCTCATGTTTCAAAGTGAAGTGCCTTGTTGGATTGTAGTCCCACATGTCATAGATGAGGACTAAGCCTAGGGCCACCAACACATCTGTAAGTTCCTTCTCTGCCTTCTGCTTCTCTAGTGTCACTTGGCTGTTGGCAATGCAAAGGGGAAGTGGATATAACTTTGTCTTGTTTCTTCTAGAGCCATAGGCATTGTCTAATGGCATGCCTCCAACATGAAAACTCTATCTACTACAAATTTGGGGAGTTAGAAAGGTTCTCCAAAAAAACCATGAAATATGATCAATGTGAAATCCTCTCCTAGGAAATAATCCATCAAAGTCGGTGCAATTTTCATCCATTGCAAAACCTCAAGAGAAAATTGGCCCATGGGATGTGGCAACAATTCTTGAAGCATAGGTCTCAGAAAATGGTCTACAAACCAATAATAATTGCATGTTTTTGACAATACATAGGTGCACATAGAAAATGGCTAACATAAACCATTTGCATCAAGCCTAGACAGTGGAAAATTTCTCTCTAGAAACTCAAAATTTTGATGCAAAATCAAGTGAGCAAAGAAAGAAGAATACCTGAATTTATACTCGATATGGTATTTCCTCAATTGCTCCAACATGCTTGCAGCTACTACATCAAAAAATTCATAATATTTATGGCCTCTCTCTCTTTTGAGTATTAAGGCCAGAACTGCCTGGAAGGGATCAAATTCCTCATCATTATCAAAGCTAAAAATCCAAGCCAACATTGAGAAAGCATCCTGTGTGTTGCTCTTGAATTTTTTGCAGGCTAGAGGAAAAGAAAAAAAACCTCTCGCCGACCTTTCCTTCATCTCACTCTCATAGAAAATTTCCATATCTTCCTCAACAAATGGCTTGGCGCCCTAGTAGGTAGGGCTACACAACATATCCCATATGGCTTTGGTAGAGATGGTGACCTTGATCATGTTGCACACAATGGCTCTCATCTCTCTGTTCAACCTATTGGCACATGCATCCACTAACTCTGAGCATTGGCGTATGACAAGCAACATGAATTGTGGCAACCCACAACTTCTAGAGCTGAGAGGAAAAACCCTCAAAACACCATTCTCTAACATTCTTTGAAATGCCCCTTCCCTAAGGCTCTTAAGGTTAGTGCACAATTTTAGATCAGAAATATTGTCAACAACATCTCACACTACCTCTCTGGAAACACTTTTATCTACTTGTACCCTTCTACAAAATTCAAACAGTTGCTCCTCAGGCATTGGGGCATTGGTGAATGAGTTCTACCCAAAGATATTAGCAAAACCAGGCCTTCTAGATGAAACTCCAGCCTTTCTACCAGTCGTTGATGGCTCCACCATGGCTGCTTCAAGAAGTTGCAGAGAGTTTGTTTATTGAAAACGACTACTTGCCTTTTGCTACTTTAGAAAAATCTACCTTTTGGTGTAGTTAATTCTCTTAGCACGTACATACAATTAAGGCTATGTTGTTACCTCTGGTCCATTAAATATTGCCAATGATGAGATACGTGTGGATTTGAGATCAGTATCCCTCGAGAATGCAAAAAACTCTGTGAGAATGGAATTAGTGCATTCTCTTTGCCACCTCTCTTCACAAATAAGCTCGTTGTCTTGGGGAGTGTGCTTTTAGTTATGACAAATGTGCTTAGGTGATGCAAGGTACCTTTGAAAAGACACACCCATTTAGTTTGTCAGATTTTAGCTTGTTAATCCATGTCTTTTCACATAAGCGAGCTAGCTGGTGTTGATGATAGCAAAGGACACATGTCAATGATCAGCTTATGTGAGGATTTACTCCCAACACCCAAATTTAATTTTTAGGACCTTATGTCAGATTCTCCATATGATTTGTCCCCTATCCTCTGGTTTCTTTGATATTTTCATGTTGTCATCCAACCAAAAATAGACTTTTCGCTATTTGGGTTTGTCGACACCTCTTTTCTATAAATAGCTATACCACCTTAATGCAATATTCACTCAAAAATATAGCTTTTTATGTTTAGCAAGCCTTTTCACTATCTCTATTCTGCACTTTTCTCTACTACTTTTAGCTATGTCTATTGGCCTAGGCACTCCCATTCGTCTACTTCCATGAAGGCTACAATAAGCCTTCACCAGGGAGATTACTGTTGATAGAATTAAGTGTCTAGTAAATAAGTGTGACCGCCTTGGGATAATTGCATTCCGTTGGGTAGTCGGCCAAGAATTTATCAAGGATGAGAACTAGATGAGAAGCAACTGCAACATCATATCTCACTTCGTGGCTTCCCTCCCAGACTTGAACATTGCCAAACCCATGATTGTTGACTTGTGTTGCCGAATTTTTAACACCTCTTTGTTGGAAGGGCTTGGTGAAATTGTGCAAGTCGCTATCCTGGGTGTCAGCATTCTAAGTGCAATGGACCTCTGCAAGCATGTTGATCATGGGATGGATGTGCCCTGGCTACCCTTTCTGACCGACTTCTTCACTATAGAACTTGAAGTTCACCGCTCGTTGTCTCTACCTATGGCCACTTACTTCCTGTGGGAGTATGGAGTAGAATGCATTCCTTGGTTGGACTTTAGGAAGCATTTCGAGTTTTTAGCATATAACCGCGGAGTCTAGAAGTTGAGGTCCATGTGTTATTTATTGGTGTGTCCCCCATTTCCCTATCAAAGAAGAAGAAGAAGAAGAAGAAGAAGAAAAATCGAGTACAGGAAGCTTTCCCACATAACTATGGTTGGAGGCCTAATCTTTTTATTTTTTGTACTTTTCCTCCATTTTGTTTCTTTTCTCTCTAGGAATCTTTTTGGGTTTTGCTCGAGAGAGCTTCAAGTTAAAATTTGAGCCTCGAACTGTATTATGCTTGTAAATTCTCAATGAATATACATAATATAGTACTTTTCTACTTATTCTATGTTTCTCCTCATGGCTTATTCTTAAAACAAAAATGTATTTACAATTTTTTTACATATGGTACATAATTGCTAATTTTTCTAAAGAATGGTGTACTTTAATGGAATAATTTTAGATAAATATCATTCACCGGTATATCTAGAGTGTTTCCTTCCATATCTTCAAGTTCATACAAATTTTTTTCTTTGCACGTGCTAGTTCGGAAGGGTCCCTTCCACAACGCTTAAAATTTGGTATGTTGCCCTAGTTTTGTAGTGCGCTCATCTTACTTTAGCACTAGGCTTCCTTCGTTGAAATCTGGGTAAAAAGTCTTTTTGTCGAACCACCACTTTGCCATCTGTTGGTGATCAATCATGGCTCCAAAGGCCTTTTCTCTATCTTCCTCAAGATTGAGGAGCTCTTCTAACCATACTTCCATTCTGCTACTTTCCTCTATTTCTAGGTTTTTTAGTAGTTGCAAAGCAAGGAGTTCCATGAAAATAGGTAACACTACCTCTTTCCCATATAATAATTCATAGGGAGATGCCTTCAAAATTTTATTTGGTGTAATTCGATCTACTTATAGAAAAACTTGCAGGTGCTTGTGCCAATCCATTTGTCACTTAGACCTTATGCGCTCAATTAACCTAATTAGGTTTTTATTAGTGGAATTTTCTAGCCCATTTCCTTGTGAGTAGTAGTTTGATGAAGTCTTGAGATAGATCCCATTTTTTAATAGAAAAATCTAAGATCCCCAAACCTAAAAAGACCTTAGCATTGTCAGATATGACAGTCTTTGGTGAACCAAATCTGGTCAGCAACTCTTCGAGGAAATTGACAATCTCACCCTTTGTAGAATTCTTTAGAGAAATAGCCTTTGTCCACCTTATGAAGTAATCAATCACTATGAGGATCCATTTGTAGCCAGCACTAGAGATAGGGTTTCTCATTCCAACAAAATCCAAACCCCATTGAGCAAAAGGATCTTTGATTACAAGTGGACTTAAGGGCAAGGCATAATTTTTCTTTTGCTAACAAAAAGTTGCCACTGAGTACATTTCTACACCAAATGGTGTGCTTAAAAAAAAATTGAGGGCCAATAATATCCTGCTCGCTTGATTTTCAAGGTGGTAGTCTTGGCAGAGAAGTGTCCACTCTTAGGACTACTTTGGAATTCGTTCATAACCCTTTCCGCCTGGTGCTTATCTAAACATCAAAGAAAGACACCATCATAATTTCTCTTAAATAAGGTCCCTTCAATTAATACATACCTAGTGCCTTGCAGTTAGTAGTATCACCTTTTGTGGAATAGAAGGTTTTGGTTGGGTAGTGCCCATTTTGCATATGTCACATTCAAAGATCTGCCACCCAGGACTCATTGGAATCAAACTAATTTGAGTAGACTTGACTAATCTCCTTCTCAGCTTCAAAACTCATTTCTTGTGCAGGGTACTCATAAAGGCCTCTTCCTTGAACTAGCTTAGTTGGTTTGATGTCCACATCATACTCTAGGATCTTGGTGATCCAATTGGCCCTCTTCTCGGTTATCTCTCCTTCAGTAATATATTGTCGTACACTAGGATGAGCAACCGGGATGGTAATTCTATTGGCCAACACCAAGTGTCGAAACGTTTTTAGGCTTTTAACAATGGAAAAATCCTACTTTTCTAAATATTTATACTTGGTCTCATAACCCTTAAGGTTTCTTGAGTGAAACATAATAGGATGTTCCTCATTATTCTCTTCATCCTTCTAAGTGAACATAAAAGTTATGCTATGTTGGCTGCTATACACATAAAGTAGGAAATCTTTAGAAAAGTATGGGTTAGCCAACATTAGAGCAACAAATATAGCTATCTTTATTTTCTCAGAAGTTGTTTTTCCCTGAGGGGTTCATTCAATCATTAATTTCTTCTTGAGCATCATAGTGATAGGTCTTGCGATGCCCACAAAGTTTGAAATTGATCGACTGACAAAGTTAATCTTCCCTAGGAAAGATTGAAACCCTTTTGGATTCACTAGTAGGGGCAACTCCATTATAGATCTCACTCTTTTGAGACCTATTACAATTACCTCTTTGGATACTACAAAACCAATGAGGTACTCCAAAAACACATTTTTTGGGATTTAAAGAAATCCTCAACTGTTGACACTTTTGGAAAACCTATTTTAGATGATCAAAATGATCAAATTTTGACTTTGAAAATATTATTAGGTCATCTAGATAAATTAGAATGATCAAATTGATCAATCCTCTAAAGACAATGGCCATTGCTCGCTAAAAAGTTGCACCAGAATTTGAGAGTCCGAAGGGCATTTTTTCATACATGAATGCTCCCCACTTGGTGGTAAACATCATTTTATGTCGGTCACCCTTCTGGACATATACCTGGTTGTACCCTGAGAAACTATCAAGCAATGAAAACATCTCTAATCTAGCTACGATCTGCAGGATCTACTCCATTGATGGAAAAGGGTAGTGTTCTTTCAATGAAGCTTTATTAAGATCTTAGAAATCAACACAAAGCCTAATGTCACCATTTTTCTTTCAAACCAGTACCAGATTAGACACCTAGGTGGAGTGCTTAATTGGGTAAATGATTTAGGACACAATCAATTTGGTGAGCTCATGTGCCATCAATGCCTCGACTTTTGGATTGATTGGCCTTTGATTCTATCGGACGAGCTTTTATCCTTCCACCAAGTCAATGGTATGCTAAATTATGTCAGGATTGTATCCTCTAATATCATCATAGGTCCAAGATATAACTCCATCGTACCTAGAACACCGATTCCTTAACATTTATTTATCTTCCCATGGAATATTCTATCTGACTTTTAGCTTTATGCCATTTCTGACATCGAGCTCGTCATAATCCTTTTCATCCATGGTAAACCTTTGTTTCTCATTACTTAAATCTTCACAATCAAAGATATTTTGAAGGGAGATTAAGCCTCAATGGATTTTATTTCCTTTTAGTTAGATAACCTACTCTTTGGGAGGTTGGGCTCCTAGTTGTTAATAGTCAAAAAATCCTTCCGACTTTTGTATGAAGGTGGCAATCTGAGTATCATCTTTGAAAACTTACCAATTTTGATCATTGTCAGGGATTGATGGTCAAACGATGATCTGTACTACATTATTCTTTGTTGTTGAATCAAAAACAGGTTCAAACTATGATTCAATTGATGTCATCCAATCAGCTACACTATTTTGGGATCGAGGAATGACTTACACATTGAAAGATTCAAATCCCTCAATCAAATCCCATATCCGATGTCTATATGACTTCATTCTTATATTCTTAGTAGTTGCTTCCCCACAGACCTCGCTCACAACCAACTCAGAATCTCCAAATTCCTACAACCTCTTTACGCCCATTCGATCAGTGAGAATCAAACCATGGATCAAGGCTTCATATTTTGCATCATTATTAGAGCATGAGAATTGGAAATGATAGGCCTTGAGGGTCTTTGATCCTATTGGGAACAATAAATAGACTCCTGCTCTAGAAATGGATTTTCATTTGGCACCATCAAAGGGTAAGGTCCATAGACAGTTATCTGTTGGATCATCATTTTCCTCCCAATTCTTCATCAGTTTTGGGTAGACCAGACCATCATCAAAAATCACGTATGTGCCTAGTCTCGTGGCATGAAAATTGTTAAATGGGTCAGAGTCAATGAATTGGTTAAGGAGAAACTCGTCTTTGAGAGTCAGATCACTTGCATCTTCTTCATCTTCCAACATCTCTAAACAATATCCCTCTTGTTTTGAGAAGGAGGTATGCATTGCCTAAAAACATAAGACTGCATTATCTGCTATATATTCAGGGTACAAAGATTCAAATATGATCTTCATGTTTACCCCATGCTTGGTTCTTAATATCAGGTGGGACCACTCAAGTGCCAAGTATCCACCAAGATTTGTGGTGAAATCTCTAGAAAGAGACATCCCGAAGACTAGGGGGATGTCCATCACCACTACTTCTTGTCCGATTTTCTGGCTCGAGCATGAAAAGAGGGTTAAAGACAAATATTTTATCTGACCAATGATCGAAACCTTCTTTTTTTCCAATTGCATGATTCCCTTCTCAAGGGGATCATACTTAAGCATCAAGGCATCAACCAATTTCTTTGGCATGACTATTGTATTGGCTCTTGAATCAATCATATTGTTATGCAAAATTTTATCTCCCACAATCAATGTTAAGAAGAAAGGCGTGGGCTTCAACTTACTTACCTCTTTTTCTTTTGTATTGCCCATGTCATTTGTATAAGCTACAACTTTTAGAGCTTGAGGGTCTGATGTGGGTCCTTTATCTTTACTTTTATTGCACGATGGAGTTGCATTATTCTATGATATTTTCTCCTCATTTTGTAATGCTTCTCGAAAAAATGTCTTTTGTTCGAGAATATATATAACATCCCATAGGGACACGTTGGCAGGTGCCTTCTTGAGATGCTCCACCATGTTGATCATTTTGACTAGTTGAACCTTAGGTTTAAATGGTGGTATCTCCCTTGGATTTGGAGGGAAGCGATCCATCATGAATGGGTTTGACATCTTATCTAACTCCTTCATAGGCAATGGTGGAATTCATTGTTGTTGAGTTGGTTTGCTAATCGGCTATAGGGTTTGTTTTTCCTATGGTGGTGGTTGGCATGGTTGAGGATGGGGGGAGCTTGTTGCATGTATTCTCCCATGATCCTTCTCTTGTATCTTGTGTTGTAGTCTGACTGCACCTATGGAGTAGTTGTCGTCAAATATTTTTTTGTGAATATCACATCTTCTTCCTCCATCCATCAAAATAGTGCTTGATCAGGTGCAATATCCAACTCTTTCTCCAAGGATACTCCCCGCATTTTTCACCCTAAAATGGGAATTTTCCATTTTGGATGACTGATCCTTCCACATTTGGAAGTGCACCTTTATTTCCTTGCTCCACTATCTTCTATTAAATATTTCCCCTTGGGAAATTTCAGGGCATATGACTATCATTACATGGGAAGCACCATGCATTCTCATCTTCCGCCAAGTTGTTTTGGCATGGGATTAACTCTTTTCTCTCATTGTACTTGACCATATACAATGGAATGGTGACTAGAACTATCTGGTTTGAGGACGTTGCTTATTGACCTCCTCGACTCAAGGGTCCTTGGTATGTGCTCTGTTGATAGGATGGTCTTCATCCTTGATAGGTCTGAGTGGCTTGCTTTGGAGGGGTCACTTACTGCCGCTTGATGAGAACTAACTCATTAGAAAAATACTGCATGAGGCTCTTCATATCATTGATGTCCACTACTATGGAAGAAGAAACATATGTGCTTGGCTGTGTGGTGGGGTACATGTACATGGATTGTGGTAAACCCAAAATTGTAACTTGAGTAGTGGAAGTGCTTAGAGAAGCTTCCTCTCGAGGCCCACCCAAATTGTTTGCAAATACAAGCATCGAAGGTCATGGTGGAAGCTTCCCCACATCAATTAAACTATTCTTTGCATGTACCGCCAGCTTGTATGCATTGGGTAAGATATCTCCTCCCATAGAGGTTATCATCACCACAATATTCGAATTGAAAGCCTCAGGTAAAACATAAACTCCATCACAGCTTGAGGTTGGGTAGTCACAAGGATCTTTTTCCAAATTTTGTGAAACCTAGTGTGGAAGTCACTAATGAATTATTGTAGAGCTCTTTTGATGGTGATTAATTGATGTAGCAACAAAGATAAATCTCCTTCCTCTAAAAATTGTTCAAATAAATTTTCCCCAAGTTGATCCCATGAGTTGATAGAACCAAAAGTCAAAGATCAGTACCAATCTTGAGCCTTCCCTTTGAAGGAGACTGCCAACAGTCTCAGAGCAATTTTTCTTTTTCTATGTTGTGCACCCTACATACCTCTTCTATATCTTGGAGGTGTTCAGAAGGGGTTTTGAAGTCCTCCTTAGAGAATTTTGGAATAGCCTTGAGGGCATTAGTGGGTATGGTAGGCCAGACATCTAGGGGAGTAAGTGGTTGTAGCGGACTACCACTATCCTAGGTTACAAAATTTCTAGGAGAAGGAGGGGGTACATGAGCCATGGAGAAAAGATTCCTATGAATCAAGTAAACCGATATCCTTATTTGGAAGACTCAACCTTCAGGCAGAGTAGATAAGGCTCTAAATTACGGGCTCTTACTCCTCACTCTATTACTTCTTACAAGAAATACAAAACCTGTAAGTTTTCTTCTCCTAGGTATCGAAGAGGGTAATTGGGAGTATTAGAAATGGCCCTTTAAAGATGCTCTTCTTTGGACTCTAGGCATGAAACTTCCAGTTTCTTTCCTTAGCCTGATTTAAGAAATAATTGACTTCTAATCAAACAATCAAAAAAGTTGGGTCCCACTAGATGTACCAAAAAAGAAATATTGATCATCAAAGCTTGCACCTCTCCAATAGTCTTATGGGAAATTCAGTGAGTGGGGGACCAATCTGTGCCTCACTGAATACCTCTGATATTTTTATAGAAAGCTAGCTCTTTTGTGAGTTTGGGATAAGGGTAGAAAGAAATGTAAACATAAAACATGAAAAGTGGCGATGTACCAACGTTTTTACAACATTTCAAAACCAAAATTATTTTCTATGAATGATATAATAGACACAGAATGCCGTAACCCTTCATTTTTGGGAAGAGAACAAACAACAAAGGCTAGATACAAGCATAGTGCAGTCATTCAAACCTACCTACAAGAAGTGTCCGTTGAGGTCCGATCAAGCATAAAAGTTCCAAGAGTTAATAGAAAACATTCAAAAAGCCACATAAACTCTTTCTCTTAATACATCATGACAAAAAGAAACAATAACCTTTAAAGAAAATAGAGAAGTCCAATGTCATAATCCAATTTCTACAGACTATCACTTTATCATATAAGCTTGCAACATGAAAATCAAATAATCAAACTATTCAAATGAAGCTAGACATAGTGTTCTATTCTGAATGAAGATATAAAGAAGGAAAAATTGACAGAGGCCATATCATGCATAGTTTCAAATATTTCTCTGAAATATTTTGTACTTAAATATCAAATTAACTTTAAAATAGAGGTCAAATTCCAATCCAACAATAGTTTGAGTTAAAACAAATATCACATGCTAGAGTGAAACAATTTTCTACAAAATTTAATGAAAATACTTCATATAACTAAAGAAAACTAAATAATTTCTTTCCAAAATGGAAAAATTCAAGAACCCTTTTCTTCTATTGTCGCCTCAAATTTTATAGCTGATAGGAGAGAGAAACGCCACCTCTACCTAGAAGTAATTACTACTAGATGTTTGTATCTGATAGCTCACAATCTGATCATAGATCTTTAATTAGGTTGTGGAAATATTTGCTCATCAACTATCAACTGCTGCATTAATATCCCTTAGATATTTAACAAGATTGCCCTCCATAAACACTCAGATCCTAGAAAATAGCCTGACAAAAATTCTTGTTGACCAATCACGTGGCTTGGCAACACCGACTCAAATCTTCCTCTTGAAAACCAAAGAAAAAGTATGCCCTGAAAACTCTGAAGAGAAATCACCTTAAAGCACAAATTCTTCACAACGAAGAAATGACGTGTCGAGCGGGCGAGTATTCTTAGATTTGTGAAATAGTTCTTGAGAAATTCCTCGCTGAATTGACATGTGGCCCAACTTTCTCTCCAAAAGGAAAGCGGTAAACTAACCCCATGTAGCCACCATATGGCATATTGCACACCTTTTGAAACTGATTTTATTTTGTGTGTGAATCCTCTCAAAGCCAAAAAGCATAAAGCTTAAAATCAACAAACTAAGGAAAAATTTTCTTCACAATATCAAGGGGCCTAGCGTAGAATGTGGGGTAACAACATGCATAGGCATGGTAACTATCCAAGGACCATCATCACCACCTAGAGAATTATCCAGTATTCCAAAAAAAATTCCTAATGGCTTTAGTGTCCTGGAACAACTGAAGAAATCCCCCACTCAAATCTCCATCTTGGAGTTGCTAAAAATATCACTTGTGCATAGGGGTATTCTAGAGAAAGCTTCGTCCACGTCCATTATGCCCAATGATATTGATGTAAGTCAATTTCAAGCTATGATTGGACACATCACTACACTCCATCTACTCACATTTTCAGAACATGACCTCCCAATGCAACCATCCCATAATCACGCATTGCATCTAGAGGTCTTGGTTCACAAGAATAAATTCAAGAGAGTCCTGGTGGATGGAGGTGTTGGTTTCAATATTTTCACTTTATAGCTAATAACAAATATAGGCTTTTCTGAAGATTTTATTGAAAAAGGAAAGGGTATTACTATCAGGGCTTGTGATGATCAAGAATGGTTGTCCCAAGGCACCATCCAACTCCCCATTCAAGTGGAGTTAGCCATCATGGAAACCACATGCCAAGTCCTAGACCTTGAGATTCCTTATAATATTCTCATAGGGAATTCATGGATTCACGGGATACAAGTTGTTGCATCTACCTATCACCAATGTGTCAAGCTCCCTTATAAATATAAGGAAGTCACAATCTATGGTGACCCCAAATCATTTTACTATTACAAGAATTTAGAAGCCAAATACTACAAAATCCCACAAGTTCTTAAGAATAATAAAGCATCCACATCTTCCTATGTAGATCCATCCACCTTGGCCTCCACATCTGAGACAACGACACCTTCCATCCAAAACATCCTATACATCAAATCTATAATCCAAGATGATGGTTGTGGAGACTATAAATTGAAGAAGAGCTCATTTGTGTTAGGAGAGTTACCTCAATCTTCTAAATCTCATGGAAATCCATAGCCACTTGACACAACATCTTAGACCTTCAAATTAGAATCTACCACTTTAAAAAAGTGGGGAGACTTAAGCAAAGATATTATGGGAAAAAGGGATGTATCAAGATTGGTCTACCAAGATGATATACCCACGCCTATTCTTCCAATGGAGGATGAAAACAAGGGTCTACAGTTGATGTTTGGTTGGGGCTATAAAAAAAATGAAAAACTGGGACAAAATGACAATGGATTATTAGAACCTCTTGTTCTTGAGAAATGCTTAGAGAATGTTGGCCTTGGTTGTGTCACTAGTATGGTAACTATTCTTGGAAATAATTCTCCTATTAAAATAGTCAAAGCTTTCTCTTAGTTACTGGTATCCACTCTCCTCCCTCTCAATAACTATAACTTTGATATAACTGACCTATATGATAAGGATTCCAATGTTTTCATGATCACCACCACATCATTTGAGCCAAACCTTCCAACAATGAGCTACAAATTATATATCCCCAACTCATAAAATGGACCAATGAGGACCATCAATCTTTGATTCATTCAAAAATGATGAAGCTCTCTCTAAATCTATGGGACTAAGGGGTAGCTTGCCATATGGAGATCACAAAGCAGATTTCACATCGAGCTAGATACACATGCATAATATGGGGAAACAATTGAATCTCTTAGTCATAAAATTGAAAATCTAAGAATAACGTCTAGATCCCTAAGTGAAAACCACATTGTGGCACTTTTCAATCAAAAATAGTGAAAACAAAGGACATATCTGATGGTGAAAACCTCTCTAAGGTGCCAAAGGATGAGGGCTTCAATATTCCCCTTAGTGTGATACATCAATAATCCTAGTGGAGAAGTGCAACCTAGTAAATATGGGAACTAAGGAGGCATCACAAATCACCTTTTATGCAAAGTCACACCTAGCCAAAGAACATAAGAACCTAGGAGAATTCCTCATAGATTGAAAGAGAAAATCTGCATGGTCATATGTGGATGTTCCAGGCTTAGATCTTGAAGTTTTCATCCACCACCTTAGAGTATATCTTGAGGTGAAACTTGTAAGACCAAAACTAAGAAAGATGCATCCCTAGATTGCATTATTATTCAAACTAGAATTACAAAATCTCCTCGATGCTGGATTTATCTGACCAGTCGATTATCTAGAATGGGTTTCTAATCTTGTATAAGTTTCCAAGCCCATTTGGGGGCATCAAAATCTGCACCGATTTTAGATATTTGAACAAGGCATGCCCCAAGGATGATCTCCATCTACCCAAAATTGACATGATCATGGATATCACTTCAAGAAATGAAATGTTATCATTGATGGATGGATTTTTAGGCTATAATCAAATTATGATCACTAAGGAGGATCAACATAAGACAACATTGAAATGTCCAATAGTCAATTATTGTTGGAACATGATGCCATTTGGTCTAAATAATGCTAGATTCACCTATTAAAGAGCTTTGAAATTTGATATTACAGGACATGATCCATAAGACTGTATAAGACTATGTCGATGACATCTTAGCTAAATCTAGGAAATGACAAGATCATATATCAACCTTGGGACCAATCTTTGAAAGACTTGAAGAATATATGGTACGGATAAATCCAAAGAATTATTATGTCACTAAGAGAAATTAAGATTGATCTAGCAAAGGTAAAGGGGATTCTAGATATGGAGGCACCAAAGACATTGAAAAAGTTGCAGGGTCTACAAGGATGACTACAATCCATTAGAAGGTTCATAGCACAACTAGCTGATAAGACTATCCCCTATTCTCATCTACTGCACAAGGGAGTAGCATACAAATGGGATGAGAAGTGTGATAAGGAATTCAACCAAATCAAGGGATATCTATTAACACCACTGATTCTCATGCCACCAATTCCAAACAAACCTTTGATATTATACATCTTAGCTATAGTAGCAACACTTGGTGCTCTTCTTTCCCAACATGACGAAACAAGAAAAGAGAGGGAAATATACTACATCAATAGAACTTTAGTGGGACATGAGCTCAATTACACTTTCATAGACAAGGCTTACCTTGCAGTCATGTTTTCTTCACAAAAATTTAGGCACTACATGCTATCTCATTAGATAAAGCTCATCGCTAAGATAGATCCATTGAAATATCTATTGGCTAAAGAAACTCTCACAAAATGGGTGGCTAAGTGGGTCATGATCTTGATAAAATTCGACATAGAATATATCAAAAGGAAAGCCATCAAAGGGAAATCCATTATGTATCAACTAGAAAACACACTCATATATGCAAAAAATGCACTAGTATCAGATTTTATGGATGAGTCAGTCTTCCTCTTGAATGTAGCAGATCATTGGAAATTTTATTTTTATGGTTCTTTCACAAAACATAGATCAAGAGCCGGTGTCCTATTAATCACCCCTCAAGGGGATTGTATTCTCAAATCCTATAGGTTGTCCTTCCCATGTACCAATAATATTGTAGAGTATGAGGCTCTTATCATAGGACTCAAAATAGCGATATAATGGAACACCATGGCATTGAAAGTCTTTAGAGATTCACAACTAGTCATTAATCAAGTCAATGATGAATATAAAACCAAAGATGAAAATATTACTCTCTACAAGAAGTTGAGAAAGGATCTCAAGGTATTATTCATTGATATTACCTACGAGAGAATACCCCACATGAATAATAGAGTTGAATATGCTATAGAGACAAACAAATCCTTGCTAGATATCTTGAGGAGCACCCATAAATATGAATTTATCATAGAGAAGTTTCTCGTCCTGACTTTTGAGGTACCAAAATTAGAGTTTGTGTGCAAAATTGTTGGTCTTGGTGATCCTTGGTATCATGACATATTCACCTATTTAAAAAGAGGAATCCTCCCCAATGACATCACCTCAAACAGAAAAACCTTTGTTAAAAAGTCATCCTGATTCGTTATACTCGGGGAGACCCTTTATTGTAGAAGTATTGAGGGGACCCTATTACAAAGACTTCACCTTGAGGAAGCTTTGACTGATTTAATCAAAGCACATGAAGGAATTTGTGGTTCGTATTCGAGTGGTATGACCTTGGCCAAGAAACTGTTGAGGATGGGGTACTATTGGTCCAACATGGAGAAGAAAGCTCATGAGTATGTGAAGAGATTTTTGTAGTGTCAAAAACATGGGGACCTCATCCACACACTATCTCAAGAACTTCAACCCATCATCACACCTTGTCCTTTTTCACAATGGGGACTCGAATTCATAGGGAAGATCACACCTACCTCATCCAACAACCACAAGTTTATCATTACCACCATGGAATACTTTACAAAGTGGATAGAAGCCATTCTTATGACCTATATCATGGGGAATTATATCTCTATGTTCAGCCTAAATTACCTCATTTGTCATTATGATGTTCCTCAAGCCCTTATCTCAATAATGGGACACCCTTCAAGAATCATGATGTTTAGGAGTTGTGTGAAATATTTAACATCCAACATTGGTTTTCCACCCCTTATTACCCCCAAGGTAATGGCCAAGTTGTGGCTACAAATAAAACCATCTTGAAAATCCTTAAGAAAATAGTTAATGAAGTTGGTTGCGATTGGCACTTACAGCTAAACCCTACCTTATGTGATTCTAGAACCAATATTTGCACATCTATAAATGCAACACCCTATTCCCTTGCATATGGATTTGAGGCTATCTTACCTATTGAGTTCAAGCTCTCATACTTAAGAATATCATTGCATAATCTTATTAGTGATGCATAATATAATGCCATGATTGAACGAGCCAAAGCTACAAGATGAATGCCACCTAGATGCTTCAAATCACTTATAGGTTTATCAAAACTACGTCAAAAGGAGCCACAAAAAAATAATCAAGAGTTGGTCCTTCCAAGTCGAAGAGCTTATGTTGAAGGGTAACCAGAAGAATGTACCCAATCCTTTGAACCTAATTAGTTGGGACCCTTCATCATCACTATAAGTTACAAATCAAGATCATATCAGTTTTCCACACCCAAAGGAAAACCCTTGTAGGAGACCATCAATAGCTCCCATCTCAAAAAAAATTATGCCTAGGATTGAAAGGTATAAATCAAAAATACAAAAAAAAAAATTACAAAATCCATAAAAAATTAGAAAAAGGATTGAAAACAGTAAAGAAAAAAGTCATCCTCTAGTAAAAACCACTTCAGTGGCACTTTGGGCAAGTACCTTGGTGAAAACCTACCAATTAGGCACCTTGTGTAAATAAGAACCTTTTTACCACCATCAACTCTTTGGTTTGTTCTGCATTGCATTCCATCACATGAACAATTATTCTTTCCATCATCCATTTGCGTCCATATCATAGCTTGATCTTGTGTGGATATCATGTTCCCTTTTAGTACTACTTGGAACATTCTTATGACCAATTTTTCTTGCCTATATGGAGGTAGTCTGTCACATCACACCAGGGGGATTTGTCTATCCTTGCATCAGATCGGTTTCATGTATATCCTTAAAGTATTTCAAACATTTAAAAATCCAAAAACATCCAAAACATATCAAAATACAAAAATAGGTCAAAAATAGAAAAATTCAAAAACATAATCACCATGTCAAACTACAAGGCTTCTACGTATATAACATAGGTAAGTCCAATCTTTGATTAGTCCTTAAGACCCCTAGGATAGGTCCTTTAGGTGTCCATCACAATAAACTGGCAATCCATAAATTTTCATATCTCATCAATAAATGAGTCTATGTCAGTCCAACTATGTGGTCTCTTCATGTATAAAATAGGCAAGGCTAACCTTTGATCAACCCCCTAGGCCCCTAGGATAGTCTTTTAGGTTAGGTTCTTGGTCAAAATCTTAGAAAACACAAAAAAATTGGAAATTTTGAAAATCAAAACATTTGTAAGACACCCCAAAATTCCAAAAAATAGCCTCATAACATTGCAAAACACCAAAAACATGGAAATATTCTAGAAATTAAAAAAATCACATGTCCCATTTTTCTCCCACTTGTAATAAACATCCACTCATAATAAATTAATCATCACCTTCAAACTTTGGAAAAACAAGTAGAAACAAGTATCACAAATTGGTAAAGTGTAAACCTAAACATAAGGATCTTAAGTCTAGGTCAATGGGTAAAAAAGTCAGTAAACTCTTGGTATCAACAACCTATCATCTTGTTAAGTTTCAAAATATTCTAATAATCATGCCCTAAGATGCATCTTTCCTACAATGGATATGAAAATTAGGTGTCACCATAGTTTTAGTCCTGGCTAGAGGTATGAAGAACATGGGGTTGTTTGTTTGATTGATCTTTTTTGATAATTTATCTTATTATGCTAATTCCAATGACCTCTCGATGATGTCTATCAAAAATATTTAGAGAGAAAGGAATGGGGCATTGAACATCATCTTTTGTTTGTCGTGCTTGTTGGATGTTCTTGTAATGTAACCTTGGCAAATACTTGCTTTATTATGTAGGTGCAAATGGTATTTTGGGTACCTTGCTGACTATTACATTGAGAGGTTATGCATTTCTATGTTTTGGTCTGAGCCATTTAAAGCATCTAAAGTGCATCCTAGTGAAGATACCATATGTTAGGTGTGAACAAGGATACTCCTATTTGTTTGTTGTGTCAAATTCCATCACACTAGATACTATGCCATCCTAGTTGTATATACCTTGATGCATTGTATCTATGTGTTCTATCAATCATACAAAATATTATGCCATTTATTTCCCAATCCCGCGATAAGAAAATAATCATCACTCATCCTCATATCTAATAAAGTCTCAACAACTCATGGACTTGTTGTAATTTTGTATCTTCTTAGTATCAAGAGTTGATCCCTCTCATTCTTCTATCTTTTGTCTGCACAAACATGGTATCATGACATTAAAAAAAAATATCAATACATCCATCCTACATCCATAAACTGTCAACATCTTGCATAATCATGACATATCATCATAATAGAAATCATAATCCATTCATCACATCATTTAAGTTGTTTAGGATAATATAGAATTTTTATTATAAGCATATTAATCCATTCATTGCATTTCCATTTAAGTTGTTAGAATACTATAGATCTATTGTTCTACACATATTAATCCATCTCATTGTCATTACATATCCATTTGAGTTCTTTAGGATAATATAGATTTATTATTCTAAGCATCTTAATCCATCTCATTTGCATTACATCATTGTTTAAGTTGTTTGGATTAATATATAGATTTCTTATTCTAATAATCTTATTACATCGAATAATCATTCATTACATCCATATCATAAAAATATCTAATAGAAACACATGCATACATACATCTCACATCATCACAACATACCTGAACCGCAAAAAACATATACAAGAAGGGAAAGACGATTCCCCAATGAGCCTCTCGGGTTTTTCACCCTAGAAGCTAACCTTTGGAAGAATGAACTCTCTTTCACCTAATGATAAGCTTGAAGGGAAAAACAGGCATGGATCTAGAGACCCAACAGTGCAGAATACATTCCCTTAACACCAATACAACAGAGGAGAAGAGCATATACAGGTTTCAATAGCTTCTAAAACTTCTTAAGATGAATACATGCAAGTAAAATAAATAATACAAAGTTGAGCATTCACAGATTGACACAAGATATATGTGGGAAAACGTGTTCAGGTAAAAAACCCACCACAAAAAGTCAAACTAATTGTATTACAGTAAAAAAATGGTTACAAACAAAGATACAGTCTTCTCTGATCAGCTCACAGGAGCACAATCTAATTCTTACTGTTCTTAATGTTACAATGTTTTTATATAAAAAATATATAGTTCAAACTCTCCGTCAAACACCGATCTTAGGTACAAATCATGTCAGATTCAGTCACACCCAAAATCTGCCCATACCGATCTCATTGCATCGAGCCACCCAGGCATTAAAGCCATTACCCAAATTGGGTCCTATTTGCCACCTTGAATTGACCTATAATAATTGCTGCTTAGACTTCTGGCCTTTAGCCAATAATTGCACAAACATCAAGCCACGTGTCCGCATTCAGTTCGTCATTTTCTTTTGACACCAAGTCCAACTCAGTCAAGCCAATTGCCAAGCTCGACTGAGCTCCCCACAGACTTTAACACGCTACTGCGATCCACCCAAGGTCACCTTGCAGTATGGCGATAAGCATACCGAGCACGCTGTTTATTTTACTGTGCTATTGCAGCTGGCAAAAAGACCCACCGCGGTATGGCAGTAGCAGGTCAGAGGGACCACTGACGGTCTTACCACGACCACTATGGTCAGTCACTTGACTAGTCATGGTACCACAATAACCATTAGCCTGACTGATGGCGGCTTTACCATGGTCAGCCCTTTGGCTGGCCACGGTAAGGTGGTAACCACCAGCCAATCACTGGCGGTCTTACCATAGCCATCGCGGTCAACCCTTTGGTTGGCTATGGTATGGCGGTAACCGCTAGGCCTGACACCGCCAGAGCAATCCATAACCACAGCGGTAAAGTGGTAAATGTGAGAAGGAGCAATTTTTTGCCAAGGCAAGAAAGAAGGGGCAAAAAAGCTGGAAATTGAGACATGAATTCTCAACAAGCTCCCACTTGGCGAACATTTCCAGCAACCCCATTGCAGAAAAAATCGTTGTCTGTCATAGGCCCCAAGGCCCATTGATTCTGTGCACCATCTGAACTTGTCTATACTCACAGGCTTTGTCAAAGCGTCTGCAACATTCTTCAAGGTGTCCACCTTTTCCAGACTGACCCTTCCATCTTCAACCATGTCCCTCATGAAGTGATACTGCACATCAATGTGCTTGGTTCTGGCATGAAAGGTCAGGCTCTTTGCCAAACAAATGGCACTCTGACTGTCACAACAGATTGTAATCTGCCCAACATCAAATCCAATGTCTGAACACAAATGCCTCAACCAAACAGCTTCTTTGCAGGCATGATTTGTAGCCATGTACTCTGCCTCTGTCATGGATAAAGCAACTACAGCCTGTCGCTTGCTCATCCAACTGATAGCTCCACCATTAAGCATGAAAGTGTATCCACTAATGGATCATCTGCTGTCAATGTCCCCTGCCCAATCAAAATCAACATAACCTTGGATGCTGAGAGATCTTTGTGATGCAACCATATTGCCATGGTAACATAATACATAATCTGAAGTCCCCTTCAAATACCTAAATACTCTCTTCACAGCATCCCAATGTGATCTTCCTGGATTTGCCATAAATCGTCTTAGAACTCCCACTACTTGGGAAATGTCTGATCTTGTGCAGACCATAGCATACATCAAACTTCCAACAACACTTGCATAAGGCACACTGGTCATGTCCTCCATCTCTGTAGCAGACTTTGGACAGTCTTCAACTGACAGCTTAGTTCCATGCATGATTGGGACAACAAGTTGTTTACAGTCATCCATGCTAAACCTCTCAAGAACTGTCTTCACATATTTACTCTGATTGACCCAAAGCTTTTTGCTTGTTCTGTCCCTAGTGATCTCCATTCCAAGAATGTACCTAGCTGCACCAAGATCTTTCATCTCGAACTTTGCAGACAACTGAGATTTAAGGTCAGAAATCATAGTCTTGCTATTTCCAATAAATAAGATATCATCCACATATAGGGTGATAACAAGCACATGATCATTCTCAGATTTATAATAAATACAATGATTAGATTTTTGATCTCACAAACCCAATTGACAATAAAAATGTGTCAAATTTCTAGTACCACATTCTAGGAGATTGTTTTAAACCATAGAGAGATTTATTTAACTTGCAAACTAGATTTTGTTTACCTCTTTCAACATAATGCTCAGGCTGGGACATGTAAATTTCTTCTTCCAACTCACCATGGAGAAACGTTGTCTTCACATCCATCTGCTTAATTTCAAAATCATACACAGCTACCAATGACAATAAAAATCTGATGGATGTCAGCTTTGCTACAGGGGAAAAAATCTCTCCATAATCAATTCCCTCAATTTGAGAAAAACCTTTTGCAACCAGTCTAGCCTTGTACTTCTCAACACTGCCATCAAGACCTGTCTTCTTTTTGAATATCCACTTACAGCCAATAGGCTTTTTCCCTTTAGGCAGTGGTACCAAATTCTAGGTATCACTCTTTTTCAAAGAGTCTATTTCTTCATTCATGGCTCCTAGCCAGGACTTTGAATCAGCCATGTTGATTGCTTCTTTAATAGTCCTCGATTCATCAATGCTGGTAATTAAGGCATAAGCACAATTTGAACCTAACATAGAGAAACCATACCTATCAGGTTGCCTTTTTTCTTGAGTAGATCTTCTTATAGGCTGAGGTTGATCTTCATCATCAGAACTTCCAGAGCTGCTTGAGCTCTCCTCAATCTCAAGAACACCATGCAACTCTTCCCTTTCTGGAGTTTGGGGAATCTCAACTGCATCCTTCTTCTTGTCACTCTAATTTGTTCCAAGCTATTGATCACTAACTGAAGGTTTTAGCTCACAAAATATCACACTTCTGTTGTACAAAACCTTTTCAGTAACAGGGTTCCGAAGCTTGTATCCCTTCACAACAACTCCATAGCTGATGAGGATACCACTTGAAAGCCTTGTTATCCAATTTAGATCTCTTTTCATTTGGCACAATAACATATGCCTCACAGCCAAACACACGAACATGTCTCAGAGAGGGCTTCTTACCAGACCATGCTTCCAAAGGTGTCTTGTCAACAAGAGCCGAACAAGGAGATCTATTTATCAAATAACATGTTGTAGCCACAGCCTCATCCCAGAACATCTGCTCCAGACCAGCACCACTCAGCATACTCCTTGCCTTTTCCATCAGTGTCTTGTTCAACCTCTCAGCAACTCCATTTTTATGTGGAGTATAAGGTGTTGTCTTGTGCCTTTTAATTCCATGATCAGTGCAATACCTTTCAAAATTTGCAGAACAGAATTCACCACCATTGTCTATCCTCAAACACTTAATTTTCCTTCTAGTCTGATTTTCAACCAAAGATTTAAATTCTTTAAACTGACTAAACACTTTTGATTTACTTTTAATGAAGTATATAAATTCCCTTCTCGAACAGTCATCAATGAAAGACACATAATATATAGACTTCGATAATGAAGGAACATTTACTGGACCAAACACATCAGAATGAACATAATCCAGTATACCAAAAGATTTGTGAGGACTAGAATAAAAAGAAACATGGTGTTGTTTTTCATAGATACAATGTTCACAGAAATTGAACTCAAGGTTACAATCATCAAGCCCTTCTACAGATTTTTATTCTTCAAGTTTTTTAAACCTTTCTCACCAATGTGACCAAGTCGGTGATACCACAACATAGTCTTCTCAGCTAGGAGTTTTACCTCCATAGCATTTGCAGCCAGAGAAGAGTCTTCATCTTTCTCTACAGGTGTAGCATTACATGACTTTACAGAGGCACTATTACAAAGAATAGGATGTGCATCCAAATTGTATAGAGTGCCAGTACGAACACCCTTAGCGAGCACCATTGCACCTCTAGCCATTTTACACCCCTTACTAGAAAAATAAACTTCTACACCAGCATCATTTAACTTACTAATAGAGAGAAGATTTTGAGCCAAACCTGGTATGTGAAGTATGCCACCAAAACCTTTGAATCTCTCGTTAGGAAACTGAATTCTGACTCTTCCTCTACCAACTATTTCCAGTGTTGAATCACTTGCAAAGTACACCTTTACACCATCATACTTCTCATATTTGGAGAACCATTCTCTATTGGACGTCATGTGAAAAGAAGCACCTGAGTCAACCAGCCAAACATCATTTGATGCCTAAGTTGTCAAGGCTGCTACAATGAAGGCTTCTACATCACTTTGAGAAGATTCATTATCGGAAGCATTCTTCTTCTTCTTCTCCTTGCAATCCTTCCTGATATGACCAAGTTGCCCACAGTTCCAGCATCTCACCTTGAACTTTTGACCAAGAGACTTTGATCTCCCCGCAAATTTGGATTTTAACTTCTTGTCTTTCTTCTTGCCTTTCTCCTTTGGTCTACTACGAAGAACAAGAGCCTCTTTAGCCATCTCTGAAGACTTCCTCTACATCTCTTTAGATAGCAATGAGGCAACAACGTCTTCCATCTTGAAAGTAGCAGTAGTGCTTCCAATGGGCATCACAAGATGATCCCAACTATCAGGTAATGAACACAATAGGAGCATGCAATGATCCTCTTCCTCAATCTTTACACCTACAGATGCCAGTTGAGTGACACTCATATTAAATGAGTTCAAATGGTCTGCAACAGAAGCACCTTCATCCATCTTCAAGGAGTACAACATTTTCCTTAGGAATAAATTATTTACCAAAGACTTTCCCTGATAAATATCACCAAGCTTCTTCCACAATGAAGTTGCAGACTGCTCCTCATGAATGTTCAAGAGAATGAAATCGGCTAAACTCAGTCTTATCAAACCTCTTGCTTTCCTATCAGCAAGATCCCAAGCTTCTTGCATTGTACTTTATGGCTTAGTTCCAGACACTGCAATCCAGAGGTCTCTATCCACAAGCAAGTCTTCTATCTTGAGTTTCCATAACTCAAAGTTATTGCCATTGAATTTTTCAATATGTACTCTACCAAATGTACTCGCCATCTCAAACAAAAACAAGTTTTGACAATGCAAGACTCCCACTGAAATAGTATTAGCACAAAAAACTAATCTTTCCTACAAGGATAATACAATTGGCCAGGCTCTGATACCACTTGAAGGGAAAAAAAGGCATGGATCTAGAGACCCAATAATTCAGAATACATTCCCTTAACACTAATACAACAGAGGAGAAGAGCATATACAGGTTTCAATAGCTTCTAAAACTTCTTAAGATGAATACATGCAAGTAAAATAAATAATACAAAATTTTGCATTCACAGATTGACACAAGATATACGTGGGAAAACCTTTTCAAGTAAAAAAACCACCACACAAAGTCAGACTAATTGTATTACAGTAACAAAATGGTTACATACAAAGATATAGTCTTCTCTGATCAGCTCACAGCAGCACAATCTAATTCTTACTATTCTTACTATTACAATATTCTTATATCAAAAACATACAGTTCGAACTCTCTGTCAAACATCGATCTTAGGTAAAAATCATGTCAGATTCAGTCACACTCAAAATCTGCCCATATCGATCTCATTGCATCGAGCCACCCAGGCATTAAATCCATTACCCAAATCGGGTCCTGTTCGCCACCCTGAATCGACCTGCAATAACTACTACTTAGACTTTTGGCCTTTAGCTAATAATCACACAGACACCAAGCCACGTGTCCACATTCAATTCGTCATTCACTTCTGACACCAAGTCCAACTCGGTCAACCCAGTCACCGAGCTCGATCGAGCTCCCCATAGACTTTACCGTGCTATCGCGGTCCACCCGAGCTCACCCTACGATATGGCAGTAAGCATACCAAGCACGCCGTTCATTTTACCATGCTACCGCAGCTCGCAAAAAGACCCACTAAGGTATGGTGGTAGCAGGTCAGAGGGACTGCTGATGGTCTTACCACGACCACCATGGTCAGTCACTTGATAGGTTGTGGTACCACAGTAATCATTAGCCTGACCGTTGGCAGCTTTACCGCGATGACCGCGGTTAGCCCTTTGGCTGGCTGCAGTAAGGCGGTAACTGCTAGCCAGTCACTGGTGGTCTTACCGTGGCCACCGCGGTCAACCCTTTGGCTAGCCATGGTATGGTGGTAATCACCAAGCCTGACACCACCAAAGCAATCCATAACCGCAGTGGTAAAGCGGTAAATGTGAGAAGGAGCAATTTTTTGCCAAGGCAAGAAAGAAGGGGCAAAAAAGCTTGAAATTGAGACATGAATTCTCAACAAAGCTTTGGTGTTCATTTAAAGAGGTTTGGATTGGAGGTTGATGTTATGTGTTTGATTGTGTATCTAAATGTTGGAAACTAAAAATAGAAGCTAACTATGAATGTAAAACCTATGAAATGTAAAGTGTTGGAAAACACATTGAGATATAAAAGTATATACAAGAAAACCTAATAAATATGCACTAAAGTAGAAAAGAAGGTTATAGATGAGAGGGGTATGCACCTGGAACCTTGTAGAAGCTAGAAATTATTTCAGATTTGATGTTGAGGCTGAAAGGGACACTTGTGCCAAGCTAGGTGATCTAGTCCTTTTTCTCATATATTCTCGAAAACTAGCCCGAAGCCCGTTTCTGCCAAATGGGTGTCCAGAAATGTCAAAAACACAAAAATACCAATCTAGAGGGACTAGGTCTCCATTCTTGGTGACTTAATCCTTTTCAAGATTTTTGGAGTTGGCAAAGAGGAAACGAAAGCCCTAGGTTTGCACCCTGGCTCTTCACAGTTTCCCGCTTTTGAAACTTTGATATTAGGGCATGAGAGTGGTTTTTGGTGGATGATTTTACCTTGCAAGTAAGGGGAGGTCTTCAACAAGTCTTCAATTCCTTCAAGGATCTTCAAGGTACCTGAATCTGCAATCACACGAGGAGAGAAAGAGGAAAATGTTTATTGTTAGAGTATAGGAGCTTGCCTTGGTCAAGCTCCTTTGTAGATAATCAAATCAAATGATGAAATAAGACAAGAAAGCATGGAATAAAGAGTGATGGAGTTGTTTACCTTTCCTTAATGATTGATCTTGAGTTTCAACAATGGAGGTTCAACCCTTGAGTGCTTCAACAAAGATGTCTTGTTGAATTGGAATGTGAAACTCTAGCTTGCTTGAGGAGGAGAGATGATGAGAGAGAGGTGGACAAGAAAAATGGATGGTGCATAATGAGAAATTAGGGTTTTTGGGCTTATTTATACAATTTATGCCCTAATTTTCCTAAAATAACATTATACTGATCGACCTTAGTGTTTTAGAGATCTAAATCCCAAAATAAATTGAGTTAAATTCAATTTTAATTCCACATGGGACTAGGTCACCCAAGGTGGTGACCTAGTCCACCTGGGCATTTTTCATTGTTTTCCGATGATTAAAATATAATTATTTATGTTTTTCAGGATTTTCTTCTAAAAACACACTAAGATAAGTTTTGTATCAAGATTAAGGGGTTATTTTGGCATAACAAGGGGTTGATTTGGTGATGACAAGCCTAGTAGAGTGTGAAAATGTTTTACAACACTTTACAACACTTCAGCACAAGGCTTGGAAAGGGGTAAAAATAGACTGAAAATGGTCCAAAGTCCATAGGCAAAGGTCCAAATGAGTGAAAAGTGTCAAAGTCCTCACTTTTTGGCGACACATTTAGCCCCCACTTTAGTGAGAGGATGAACTTGTTTCAAACTCACACTAAAGTAGCCCGATGGAGATGGTGAAGAATGACCAAGAAGAACAAGAAATATGAAGGAGGTGGTCAAGTCCCTAAGGATTTGAGAATCTAAGTCAATGATACATTAATAAAAAAGACATTCAAAGATGAATGCATTACAACAAGACGAGATACATGATCATGTAATGACAAGGTTTAGTGTGAAGAGAATAAAGAGATATGTGCTCACTTTGGGGCCAAAAAACATCAGGTTATCTGTGGGGTGAGAAGTCCCAAAAATTTGAAAAACATACACACGGTTGGTATGTACTCACAAAGGTGGCTATGGGGAAAGTCGTTCCGCTTGTTGGGCTTCCCACTCAAACCATAACAAAGTTTATACCTCGTGATAACTTTGGTAAGGCACCACAAAAGAAAGTGATGTTTTGGAATGATGGTGTTTCAAAGGGATTTTTCTTTGTTCGTGCGATGTCTCATCTTAAGGAACATTATGCATAATGTTACCAAGAGAGGCAAAGTGCAAATGTACTCATGTTGTATGCAAGAGAGGCAAGGGCTCATCTTATATGCAAAAGAGGAAAAATGCAGATGTCTCATTCTCAACAACATTATGTGTAATGTTTTCAAGAGAAGGAATCGCAAGAAAAAAATAAGATCACACAATGAAATGTGAGTGGTGATGTATGCCCCCACTTTAAAGGAATTTCTACATACCGTTCTGTGAGAAATTTGTTTAAAGTAGAAGAGGAGGAGGGACATGAGAGCTTGTTCAGAAAGCCCTATGTTGAGTCATATGTTTCCTAAAAGTTGTGTTGTGAAGAGGAGTATATTTCATGTGCGATTCAATATTAAGAAATGTCATCTGCATCCCAAGCTTGATCTTATATGTTCATGAAAGGTTAACGACAAGTTAAGTTTGACAACAAAAACTGACATATGAGGGGAAAAGGTTAATTAACCTCTTGCCCCCACTTAGTGCAGGACAAGAGTGAGCCAAAAGAAATGATGGAATGCAAGGGAGAGTGAAAATTAGTATCGATTAGAGGACAAAGGTTCTCCCACATAAGGGAGAACACCACAATCCTTAAGATGTTAGAGTTTACGACTCAAGGCATTACACTAATTAGTGGAGTGACCATGAATGCGGTGGTAAGCACAAAAGGAATGTTTGTGTGAACATTTATTTTGAGTTCTGGGAGGGAGGGAGATCAAGTGATCTTGGAGGAGTCTCAACAAGATATCCTCTTGATTGACGGGAGAAGGTGACCCTTTGGTTGGAAAAAAGGAGGGATCTTGCTTAGGATGGAATTTCATACCTACACAAGGCTCTATGGATTGGGAGATATTGTATACTTCATGAGAGGAGTGTGTAGAATCTAAATCAAGACGATATTGTAGGATGACATTGGTGTTAAGCAAGTAATCCTTAGTTGGTGTCAAAGGATCACTTGTGAAGGTTGGGTGAGAAGGGTGATTTGGTATGGGGTTGGTGTTGGAGGAAGGTTGGATGTTTGTGTGATAGGCTCTATAGGGTTGCAAATACCTTTTTCGTTAGCACCACAATCTTTTCCACTATAGCCAAGTTGTTTCATGATATCATAACCTTTACCATAAATCTTTTTCAACTTTTTTGGATCAAGTGATTTTTCATCATGTGTTGCATTGGCTGAAGTAGTTGAGGTGGATTCTTCGAAAGGATTGCTTGAGTCTTGTGTGGACAAGAATATGTTTCCCTTGTTAGAATCTTGGTGTATAATCTTGGATTATCCCATTAAGGGAGGGGTGAAGTCTAAGGAACCCCACTCATCATATAAGAGCTTGGTGATTGGCTCAATATTTTTTTCATTATTTGGATGTGCGGGTTCTACTTGGGTGGTGGGTGTTAAGGTGTGAAAGTGATTCTCTTTGGATTTTTCAATGTTTAATCAATTATTGGGTTTGGGATCAGCATCGAGTGTGTACACTTTGTTATGATAGATATAATTTATCTTGCAATGAAGAGTGGAAAGCACTCCATTCATAACATGAATCCATGGCCTGCCTAAGAGAAGATTGTATGAAACCTCCTGAGGCATAACATAAATTGTAGTGTCTAATGTGGCCATTCCAACTATAAGAGGGATAGTGATCACATCGAGCAGTTTCTTAGAAACATTTTTGAATCCTCTGACAGAGAGAGAAATGGGTTGGATGTGGGATCTATCTATGCCAAGTCTATCCAAAAGGCTCACACTACACACATTAAGGGAAGAGCCTATATCTACAAGATTTCTCTTTATCCCTTTTGTTTTGTATTCAAATATTATCATAAAAGCATCATTTTTTTTGTATACATCCAAAGGAGGAAGCTCACTTTGGTGAAAAACAATATCAACATTTATTCCATGAATAATAGTTGCTATATAATTTGATGAATCATTACAAAGGGATAGGAACTTGTTGTAGGGCTGCTTGCATCATGTTGTGGTAGTGAGGTGAGACTTGAATAAGGTCCCATAGGGAGATCTTAGTGGGAGTATTCCTTTTTTGATCAACAAGGTCATACTCCCTAAGGAATGAATTTAGTTGAGGGGTAGAAGGTAAGATGGGAGGATTAGGTAAAGGTAAAGAAGTGGAGGGTGATGGTTGGGGATGCGGGTTGTTGCGGGTATAATGTGTATGAGAAACAATATCAGGGCTCAGTTGCTGCAACATATTAGGGGTAGGCGAGTAGAGGGTGAATTTAGGTGTGGGATTAGGTGAAGGTGGATATAGGATAAGTTGAGGTTGAATAATATTAACATCCCCTTGGGAAGGAGAGTCAATGTTATCCTTGGATTGCATCATTATAGCCTCCCTAGGAGGAGATATTTTAGGATAACTACAAGCTTCATGTTCATGACATTCAAGGACTGGTTCTTCTAAAATGACCTCATCATAAGTAGGGGAAGGATCATTGATGGGATTAGCATGGGTGGGGTGAGGAGGAGAGGTTTCTAGTTTATCAGCAAAGGTCTCATTCTCTTGTCCTATAATAGCGACCCTAGTAAGAGAGTGATAATCAAGAGGTCCATCACATGTCATGGTGTCCTCAAAAATAGGGTGGTCATCAAGGGAAGGAAAATTATGAGTCTCTTGCATGTCCATTATTGGATCTTGTTGTTCAAATAGGCCCTTCCAAATGTTAGGAACATGAGGAAAGAGGGAAATAAGGTTAGAGCTCTGAATCATTCGATGCCTTGAAACCAATATATCCTTCTCACAAATGTGTTTGTCATGATAGGTTTTGATGATATCCTTATTCACTAAAGCATTTTCAGAAAGAGGGTAAGTCTTAGGATATGAAGGGAGACTAGGTAAAGTGGTGGCAATTAAGTCCTCTTGTATGGTTATACTATCGTCCCAAAAGGAATGAGGAGAAGAACAAACAAGACCATCATGGCATTCAATGATTGTAGCTTCATTTTCCAAGATACCTTTGTCACTAAAAGGAGAGGTATCATGAGAAGAAAAAATGTGATAATCATGGTTATCTAAGTTTGTAGTTGCTTCTAACACATCATTCTCACAAATAAGAGAGATAGTAGGGGGGTTAAGTGTAAGACAAGTGTTAATGATTTCATCTGCTAGACACTCATAACGAGGGAATGTATTGAATGAATTTTTAACATGTGTGAAGATTTTATAGACAATATAAAGAAAAAATAAAAATGTAAACATATTTGAAGAATGTACAATGAAATATAAAGACTTAAAAGGAAATACAATTTTCAGATGACAAAGAAGGCAATGTACTGATTACACTATCAATGATCTAAAAATGAAAGTCTATAAATGCAAAACTGAAAATTTACAAAGCATGAAATGAGCTAATTTATGCTAATTTTAATAAAATACAGTTAACAGAAACACAACCTATTGATACAGGTAGGAAATGGCACAAATCAAAAGCCCAAAAATAGGGTTTTAAACTCTATAAAGGGTAGTTTCAAAAGACTGAAGGGACTAGGTCGCCCAGAATGGTGACCTAGTCCTCCTGATGATTTTTTTAAGGTTTTTCAAGAGTTTTGAATTGGTACAGGTGGTTTATGTGCTGTATAGTGCAGGTCTAAAGAGAAAATGCAAAAAATTAGAAAGATTTGGTTATTCAATATGCCAAAATGCAGCCTATATGCACTTTTCACTAATGCAAGTTTGGAAAGCCTAGGATACAATTGCACTAATGCAATATGCAATGCAAATTAATCCTAATACAATGGAGGATTGTAAATTAGAAAAGAGGGTGTAGGAAATTTAGGTTCACCAAAAAGAACCACCAAAAAAATATACAAGAAGCGAAAGAGGATTCCCCAATGAGCCTCTAGGGTTTTTCACCCTAGAAGCTAACCTTTGAAAGAATGGACTTTCTTTCACCTAATGATAAGAGTTTGTGTTCATTCAAAGAGGGTTGGATTGGAGGTTGATGTGATGTGTTAGATTGTGTATCTAGAAGCTAACTATGAATGTAAAACCTATGAAATGTAAAGTGCTAGAAAACACATTGAGATATACAAGTATATACAAGATAACCTCATAAAAAAGCACTAAAGTAAAAAAAAAAAGGTTAGAGATGAGAGGGGTATGCACCTAGAACCTTGTAGAAGATAGAAATACAATTGGATTTGATGTTGAGGCTGAAAGGGACACTTGTGCCAAGCTGGGCGATCTAGTCCTTTTTTTGACAACTTCCCAAAAACTGGTCTGGAGCTTGTTTCTACCAAATCGGTGTCTAGAAATGTCAAAACCACAAAAATACCTATCCAAAGAGACTAGTTCACCATTCTTGGTGACTTAGTCCTCTTCAAGATTTTTGGATTTTTCGAAGAGAAAACAAAAGCCCTAGGTTTGCACCCTGGTTCTTCACAGTTTCCGACTTCCGAAACTTTGATATTTGCACATGAGAGTGGTTTTTGGTGGATGATTTGACCTTGCAAGCAAGGGGAGGTCTTCGAAAAGTCTTCAATTCTTTCAAGGATCTTCAAGGTACCTAAATCTACAATCGCACAAGGAGAGAAAGATAAAATTATTGATTGTTAGAGTATAGGGGCTTGCCTTGGTCAATCCCCTTTGTAGATAATCAAATCAAATGATGAAATAAGACAAGAAAGCATGGAATAAAGAGTGATGGAGTTGTTACCTTTCCTTGATGATTGATCTTAAGTTGTGGAAATGGAGGTTTAGCCCTTGAGTGCTTTAGTAAAGATGTCTTGTTGACTTGGGATGTGAAACCTTAGCTTGCTTGATGAGGAGAGATGATGAGAGAGAGGTGGAGAAGAAAAATGGATGGTGCATTATGATAAATTAGGGTTTTTTGGCTTATTTATACAATTTATGCCCTAATTTTTTTGAAATAACATCATCTTGGCCGACCTTAGGGTTTTAGAGACCTAAATCTCAAGAGAAATTGAGTTAAATTCAATTTTTATGCCACATGGGACTAGCTCGCCCAAGGTGGCGACCTAGTCCACCTAGGAATTTTTCATTGTTTTTCGATGATTAAAATATAATTATTTATGTTTGTCAGGATTTTCTTCTAAAAACACACTAAGATAAGTTCTGTATGAGGATTAAGGGGTCATTTTTGCATAACAAGGGGTTTATTTAGTGATGACAAGCCTAGGAGAGTGTGAAAATATTTTACAAAACTTTACAACACTTCGGCATGAGGCTTGGAAAGGGGTAAAAATAGTCTAAAAATGGTCCAAAGTCCATAGGCAAAGGTCCAAATGAGAGAAAAGTGTCAAAGTCCTCACTTTTTGGCAACACAATACCACATAGAAAAGATACTGAAAAGGAAAGTAAAACCATGCATCACATTTGCATACATATCATCCATCTATAACATCATAGCATAATCATAAATCAAAAGTACGTACATCCATAACAAATCATATACATCCATACATTCATAAAATCATGAAATAAAGAAACATCTCATCATAGAATGTCACATCAAATCCATCTCATATATATATATATATATATATAATCGAGTGTCATGATACAAATTGGGGTCAATGTGTAATACCATCAAAATAATATACAAGAGGCTAATCAAAACTCAACCAATGAATGTATATACATCAATAATCAGGTTGTACATCTAAAAAGTGTTTGTCATATGAGCCTACTATCCATGGCTCTGTCGCTCATCCTAGTGAGAGCTCGACAGATGATGATGACCTGATGGGCCTCCCTAGGACCCACTCAAAACTGCCCTGCTCATTTATGAAAATTCAAGCTACCACTGCTCTTGTAGGCACTCTCTATAATAACACATTTTTTAGTACGTGGCCTCCTACATGGCTCTCCTCTACATTTGTGTCAGGACCATTTTTTTCCCCTATGTGTGCTATGCGGTAGCCTCTAACTACTAGTGGCCTATCTCTTGTGGCCAAAGAGAGATTGACATACTACCACAACTGGCACCCATGATCAATCTCCTCCATGGTAGTTTGTAGTTGTTGCCTAGATTGGTCTCTCTCCTAGGTAACCACCTGTAATTGAGTTTTCGCCTTCTACAACTAGGTAGTTAGCTATTGAACCTGCATGGTTAAAGCCACAATCTATGCATCCTGTGGATCAAGACCTGGTGGTGGACCTTGTGGCAACTATTGTGGTAGTCTTTAATCTACTAGCTACACCAAGGGGACCTCTGGATCCTACCTCTGTTGTTGATATGACACTTTCCCATTATGCCCATCATATCCATCATGTTGATGATGGGGGGAGGTTGGTATTGACCCAATCGAGGACCTATCTATCATCCTCAACCTACTATTGGAATAATGGTTGGATCTGTAATCCGTATCAAAATATGGGCCCACCAATATGCATCATATGTCTATGTGGTACTAGCATCCTATCGCCTATCAAAATAAACCCATGGCTATGCCACCAACCGTCTAAACTCATTGATAGCAACCTGGGGGATCTGCTGACCCTAAGTAGTCTCTCAAGATGTTTGTGCAAATACTACCTTTTACTCATCCTGTGGTGCGTCCTGCACCTCCCCAAACTGGCGGGATACTCGATCAACAAGGTATCACTCTATCATCCTATGCTCTCACCCCTACATATTGTTAGAGTAATAATTTATTACGCTTAATTAATTACATCATACTGGTTAATTAATTAAGTCACTTATTCCTTTAGTTGCTTAAGCTAAACTTAGGCACATTAATAATTGATTAATTATTAAGTGTGCACACTAGGGTTTCATTTAGGGTTTCCCTTTTAGGGTTTCTTGATCTCCTTCATAAGGATTGATCTCTTTGTAATAACTGAGATTCTAATAATGCATTTTACACTTTGAGGTTTGCAGAACATCTTCTTGGTTTTGCATGTCTTTTGCATGTGACAGGTATCCATTTGCATGCAGGTGATCTTGGATTCTAACATGGTATCAGAGCTCCAGACCTGCAGCTGCCTATTCGTGATCTGAAGATACGGCTTCTCTGTGAGTTTCAAGTGCAAGGGTTTCCACAGGCATATTTTCTACAAGATCTGGGGGTAGCCAATTTTTTGGCATAGTATGGGCTCAAACGGACGTCACCATCGCATTCGCAGCGCCCAAAAACCCTAGAAACGCCTGTCAAATCGTCCATTTTCGAGCAGTTGCTTTCTGAGGCAAAAATTTTTTGCCAGAGAGGCCGTACGGCCTCCCCAACACGCATTCCGAGGTCGAGAATCGCACAAAAATAAAAAAAAAATGTTTGTTTTGGGGTCTGTGCAAACGCCTTCCGTTATAAACAATCCCGCCACCGGGTAGCCACCGCTTCACCGCCACCGCCGTCCTCCGCCACCGGTCCGCCACCACTGGGCGGTGCTCACCTCAGCCCCCGCGGGCCCTTTGTCTGTTGACTGCAGGTCCTATGGGGGACCAGACCCCTCGTGCCCAGCCCCAGGCCCAACATCCAGCCCCTGCCGATACCGCGAGGTCACATGCGGGACCACGGGCTCCGATCAACTTCAGCCCCCTGTGCCCTGCCTGCGGTCACATGGGTGACCAGGGGCCCAAATTTTTTTGCAAGAGGGCCAGTTTTTTGCGACGACGGCCTCCAGGCCGTCAAATTTATGCCCGTGAACCGCTGACATCAGCATGACGTCAGCGTCCGTACGGCCTCTCCTTGCCCCTCCTAACCCTAGTTTTCTCTAAAGAAGCAGTTTTTTTCTTTTTTGCATAACTTGGGCATACAGTATCGAAATTGGGCAAACGAGATATTGCCGGAAAGATGGTTCCGAGAAATTTCATTTGGTGCAGTTTATTTTTCAGTATTTTCCTGTTTTACTGCATTTATTGCTGGTTGAAGTCAGATGTACTTTTTATGCTTCCGAGCTCATAACTTTTTGCCACGATCTCCGATTTTCGCTATCTTTGCGGCGTTGGAAAGGTATTGAGGAGCTCTATGTTGTTGTCCATGCACTTTTTTCTGTATCTATCCCAGGTTTTTCATTATTCCAGATTTGGCCCGATGGGTGTTTTGGAGATTACTTGGATATTTTGACAGTTGGGAGAGTGCTTCTTGCATCATTGCACTTCATTTTCAGTGATACATCATTTAATAATCGACTGCTGCTTCATAGATTCCAGAGTTGTTCCCGTTTGGAGTTTTCGAGTGTTCCGTGGCATCGGGTCTGCTGTTGCATCATTATGATTCCGATATGGTTTCGTGTAGACAGAAGTATCTTTCCTTGCTTGCTAGATTGCGGTTCCAGTGTTACTCTACAGTGTTCTTCCAGTGCTTCTTTGCAGCATGTCATATCATTGTAGGGGGGTTTTGTCCCACTGGGTTTTCCTCCTCTACCTCTTTCTTGCATTTGTAAATGGGTACCTGATCAGGCCTAGTTGCCGGGACCCATCTTTTCTTGCATGCATCTTATTCTAGTGTTTTAGCTTCTTCCTAAGTTCATCTTAAGGGGGGGTGTTAGAGTAATAATTTATTACGCTTAATTAATTACATCATACTGGTTAATTAATTAAGTCACTTATTCCTCTAGTTGCTTAAGCTAAACTTAGGCACATTAATAATTGATTAATTATTAAGTGTGCACACTAGGGTTTCATTTAGGGTTTCCCTTTTAGGGTTTCTTGATCTCCTTCATAAGGATTGATCTCTTTGTAATAACTGAGATTCTAATAATGCATTTTACACTTTGAGGTTTGCAGAACATCTTCTTGGTTTTGCATGTCTTTTGCATGTGATAGGTATCCATTTGCATGCAGGTGATCTTGGATTCTAACACATATGTATTGTCTAATGGGTGTAGAAAATCTGCTCATCATCATCTATCCATTGGAGAGCATGTATCCAAGGCCTCCATCAGAAAAACCTGAAGGATGCCTCTAATGCAGGATGCATATGATACCTGTATGTTGAAGGGTCGTCATTGCCCCATATTTGTACACAATAGGATCATCACGATCTATTTCCACAAGTGTGATAACTAGCTACAAAATTAAAATGTGTTCATAGTCCTAGATGTGGAGAAAAGTAACCCCAACACCAATGCTGGATGTACCACAATATACCACTTGGTGCATATCATGGTAAAGAGATGCCAAAACCACTAGGCCTTAGGCATAGACTACCATCTCCTCCATCATCTGAGCCCACACTATGCCCCATTTGACACTACATTCTTTGGCCTGTCTATCAGGTATCAAGACCCCCAAAATTAGTGCACCCACGAACAATGTCGAATTTTGGGCAATCCCCTCATAACGATGCAGGTCAATTTGGCCACTATCAATGTCATATTGATCTACCCTGAGCACTTGAAAGATCACATCCCCTCCAGCCTCTAAGTCATACACTATCTTCTTTCCATGGATGGGGATTCGTAGGATCCACCATACATCCTTGAGAGTAATGGTGGCCTCTCCAGTTGGTAAATGAAAAGAGGAAGTCTCACTCCAGCACCACTTGACTAGAGCTATCATCATTGCCAGGTGTGTGTGAATAACTAGCATCCAAAAACAAAAATCAAAGGCAAGTCAATTTTTCACAGGGTGACACTTTTCTTTTAAGTAAAAGCAACACCAAAAACAATAGCAGTGCCATTTCACAAAGGCAAGTCAACATTTATAGGTGGCACTCTACCAACATGGACCTACGTGACGCTATACCTCATAGTTGGGTTGACATTCTAAGGTGGTGCTTTACCTAAACCTAGCCATGTGATGCACTTTTGCAAAGTGGGTCAGCATTCTATGAGCGATGCCAAACCTAAATTGAGCTTGTGGTGCTATCCCACATAGGTGGCACTCCAACATCAATAGCAAGGTTGACTAGAGAAAAAGTGATGCAATACAATGCCACTTTTGATTGACAACTTTAAACCCTAAAAAATGTGTAAAAGACATGAAAAATGAGAAAACGTTTAGATTGTGTACCGAGGGTCTTGCATCTGGAGGCCATCGGTACTGGCACACTCAATCCATGTGATGTTTGGGAAACACATGATCACCCATTCTGTCAGAGCCTCAGAGAAAAATCACAAGAACTCTATAAGGGAAAATGCACAAATAAATTGAAAATGACCTAAACCCACCTCTTTAAGCTAAAAAATTAGGGTTTTGAGGGGGAAACTAGGGTTTTTGAGCCTGTTTATCCGCTTTGCGAGCCACAAAGCCTATTTTGACCCTTTTTAGCATCTTGAGCCTATTTTCACATCTTGTAGCCTATTTTTTTGTAGCTGAACCTTTGCTGAAACTTTAATTGAAATTTTCACCTGATCTCTTGAGGGGGTAGTGTGGCAGCATAATTCCTTCCGCTGGGGCATTTGATAAAATCATATTTTTTTTTGAATTTTGATCTTGGAAAATTTAGTCTTTGAATCACCACAATAGGTACATTGCTTCAAAGAGGGGAAAAATGTAGACACTTAAATAGTCTTGATTAGTATTACACATTTGAATCTAATTACTAACATCGTTCCTTCCTAAATCACTTTTGTTCTAACCATTTAATTAAATAATCTGTATTATTTAGTTAAATTCATCAATTTCTACTATTAATCAAATAATTAAATTTATCAAATTAATCCACTTTCTTTTCACTAATGTTCATCTCATTTAATTAAATAAATCAAACAGTTTAATTAAATCTCCTATGTCCTCTCATTTTATTAAATAAATCTAATTATTTAACAAATGTCATAAATCCTCTAACCCACTTAAGTTGATTAATTTTGAATTGATTAAACTTAATTACCTCCTAATCCTCATTAACCATTTCTCTAGCTTTTAACTCCACCTTGGTCAAATAAACCCCTGGTTTACTAACCAAGTAGCACGTGAAATTCATTTATTTTAATGAACTAATTAGTCTATTTTCCCTCACAAAGGTATATTCTTTGGAATACTCCCCTCAACAACCCATTTATTAAATTTTCCTCCAAAGGATTTAAAAGCCTCTTACAAAAGTCTTAAATGTCTCTTACAAGGGAATTTAATCCCCTTATGGGATGGAGGTTTGATCTACTTAGTTAGTTTACATGCTTTCATTTTCTTTGTATTTATGCTTTTATTCCATATTTTCATCTCTTTGTTTGATGAAGAATTTCATAGGGAATGGTTTTTTGTGCTTACTAATGTGACTAACATTGTTTTTTATTTATTTAGCTAGGTGCAGATTGTCATTCATAGTATAAAGTAAGCAATGGAAATAATATAGAAAGATAATATAAGAAAGAATAAGAGCACACATGTCAAGTATTATGAGAATGATTCCCCTCAAGTGGGGGAATGAAAATAATGAAAAAAATGGTACAAAAGGTGAAATGAGAGCATACAAAATATAATAAAAAGGAATGATTAGAAAGGCCAAAGTGTAAGGAAATAAGAAAAATACAAAGAACTAAGACTATAAATATAGGCACATGAATATAAGTAGTCTATAGGAGTTTTCATGATTTGTCAAAAAAATATAAGAGGATAGCCATCCTAAAAAATATCATCTTTATCTAATTTTTTTCATAGTATTGTTTAATAGTTCTAGCATTTTCTTTCTCATAACTTGATTTTTTATCACATTCATTTCTTCATGACATTATTTTGTAAAAGTTTTACAAAAATTTATAAATTAGTTTAAATTTGACATGTCTCTCATTACCAAATTTTCTTACTTATTTAGCAATAGTTTTGTGGAAATATTTTTCATTTCATGCACCACATAAATTTTATTTTGGATTCATATATTCTTCTTTGTATGAAATATTGGATATTATTTTACCTTAGTATTTTATTAATTATATCTTTCTTTGGTATATAGGAGTAATTATCTATTTACAAGTACTAGTAGAAGTCATAAATATATCAATTCTTTTATATTTTTTATCATAGTATGTGCAAAATGAGGCTATTTGATTTTGGACAATCTTGATCTAATATTTTTAAATTTTTTCTAACTCATCCATATGTATCTTGTATAGATCATGTATAACACCATATTTCTCACATGGAACATATTTTAATATTTTTATAAAGCTATCTAATGCAAAAAGTCTAGCATATAATATGGAATAAATTTTGAATACTTTTCCTCCATGTAAAAATCTAACACATTGATGCAAAACATAAGGAACTAATCTACTCAAATCTACTCAGGGTGTATCAAGAAGTACACCCCTCCATCCAAATATGGTATCACATGAAATATGACTAGTAATTATTTAGGAACACCATATTTACCCTATTTGAAATGTAGTATATCTAGATTGAATTTATAAGCCTTAGGTGTTGAGCATGTGATAATCCAAAGCATGTATGATAAAAAAATAAGACTAGAACCACAACAATGCTTTGTCAAAAATAGAATATAAAATTAATATACTTTTCTAACAACAAGAATCCTTCTAGTATTATATAATATATATTTAGTGTACCTATCAAAATAAATTAGCCATATTATAATTAAATAGGTATTCATTTCCTTATTTCTTCTCTCTTATCAATTACAATTTTGACATTTTCATCTAATGTTAGTAACTCAACTCTTATATCTATATTAAATTTTAATTATTGTTCTTTTTTATTAAGAGGGTTAAACTCTTTTGACCCAAAGCTACAAACCAATAATATCACAAATGGGAGACCTCATCCCCAATATAAATTCTCAAAAATTACACCCCAATGGAGTTTGAAACTTGATGCAATAATAACAACACAACAACTTAAACATCACACCATGCCACTATTGGAAATTTAATTATTGTTTTTTATTAGTATTATAGTATCTATATATTTTAAGGACATGTTTTATTTCCTTTGATTTATATAGTTTATAAAGAAAAGAAAAGAAAAATGGGTAATAATATTTCACATGGGATTAAAAGTAAGAAACTATCTAGGGGAAAGGAAGTGGTAGGTATTATTTGGAGTAATAATAGTAGTTTTGTACTATATAAAATCACATTGGTTAATAAGATAGTCACTTCAATAATTTTTATGAAAGGAAAATTAGTGACCTTATAAACACTCTATAATTTTTTTTTATGCAATGAATGCAATAAATTTAGAGGAAAGTAAAAAAGATACATGTTAAATGATGCAAACAATGGAAATCATAAGAGTAATATAAATGTAATGATACAATGTTCAAAGTGATAAATTAAGAAAGAAATAAGACATTCTCATGAAAGAACATGTAATGGGAGGAACAAAGGTTACCCCAAATTTTACCTCAAAGTAGGGTTGTAAATAACATGCAAAAATACCCATGAATATTATATAAACCTGTAGTGTCAAAAAATGCCATCGGTGATATTTTCACACTTTTTTGGGCCCTACTTGTTAAATTGAGCTTAATGTTTCCTTGACTTAGTGTTGTAATGTGATTAATACACTCACATTAGGTCTTGGGCCCTTATGAATTAAATAAATAACAATAAACTTAATCATGCCTTATTTGGAGTATTGTAAAGTGTTGTAACACACTTTCACACCTTTATATGGTTGTCATTAATAATTAGGATTCTTTATTCTTTAATTTTCCTTATTTTGCATCCACAAGCCTCATTCAATGCATCTTTTCGAGGATGGTTCTGACACATATCAACATCTAATCATAATTCAAGTGTTTTCAGGTTGTGTGGCCCAAATTTAGTGATCTAGGACTTATTTTCCACCTTGGAAAAATGAGTCCCAACTAGGTTTTTGGGTCTTGATCATGGTTTGACACCTTTCTAAGAATTTTTAAAAATGGTCCGATAAATTATGCCTAATGGGACTCATTCAACAACTTTGGTGAATGCGTCTCATGTGGCCCAAAGTTAAAATTAATTCAGATTCTTTGTAGAATTTTATCCTCCTAGATCTAATGTTGGCTTGTAGTATTTTAATTTAGAGAATTATTTCATAATAAAGTATAAATATAAGTTTATTTCACTCATTTTACACTTAAGCGATCCTAACAAGCAATCAATTGACCCTTATAGAAAATTGAGTTCACAAGAGAATTCAAGCATTCACAAGAGCATTCAAGAGTCTTCAAGGGAAAATTATCAAGAATTTTAGAGAATTACTCAAGAATCAAGCATCATGTCAAAGTCTTCATGCATAATGTTTGTTTTGGAGCTAACAATTGTGATGTAGGGTTTCATGATTCAAGCTAGCATTTCATTCAAGATCTATCCTATTCAAGTAAGAGCCAAGATCTACATCCATTGGAGCCATCTCATAGATGTTTGTAACACTTCATTGCTAGGTTTTGGTGAGTTGAAACATCTTATTTTGTTCATTCATCATTCTCCATTCATATTTCATCCTATTTTAATATTTTATTACCAAAATCCAATAACAAAACAACATTTTTCGCTCCATTTAGTGTGTGATTTGCAAGTTTAGATTGAATAAACATTGAAGAGAAATCTTGGAGAAAGTTGTCAAAGTGCCTAAAGTTTTCAAAGTTGCCATCAAGCATTGGAGAACATTGGAGAACACCTACAAATTGATTTACAGAGGTTCAAATCCATAAACTTAAAGAAGCAGATTGGGCATACTAAGAAGAGCAGATTTAGACCTTAAGTTTCAAAAAACCCTAACTGGACTGATTCACCACTTCTGGTAAATGAGTCCCATTCTAGGTCAAAATTTAAATTTTTAGAGATTCAGATACCCATTTGCTAGATTCTTATTCTTGCATAGAAACCCAGATCTGGGACCGATTCACCTAGCTCGGCGTATGAGTCCCAATCAGCATTAAAGTCATAATTTCAAACATTTTAGGCCTTCATCCAGTCATCTTCAAGTTTCCAAGTGTACACATTCCATCTTGCATCTTTTTTATTTTGGTTTACATACTTTTCTAGGTCATTTAGTGAAGTATTGTATCATATTAGAGTTTCACATTTCATCTTGCATTACATTTGTCTTTCCAAGCCCTAGCTTGGTGGTGAACTCTTCATTAGTTTATAATCAGCCCCTAGGACAACCCTATTGCAAGATATCTTTCTCCTTTGCATTGAGATCTATAGGGTTATCCTTGAATTAAAGAGAGTGAAGATTATTGTCCCATGTCCTAAACCATAAGAAACAACAATTTTCCACCTTTCAAAACCAAAATGATGATCACCAAGTTTTACACTTTTATAAAGAAACAAATCTCTCTAGCCTAGTTTTTGCCTAAGAGAAGCAAAAATGGAGGACAAAGAATATGAGGGATAGATAGTTATTGTCAAAGAGACTTAGGATAAGCATAATAGTTTTATGGATGTGGACGAAGAAAAATAGTAGATATTTAGCTAGAGGATTTTCAAAAGGATTTTGATTCATTCATGGTTTGACATGTTTATTTTGAGAAGGTGTGCTTTGTTGAAGTAGTCTTAGGTGTCAATTATTTCCTAGTTATTATTTATCCTACTAACATAAGGGGTTTTATAGATTCCAAATATGTTGTTTCATGTTAGGGGTTGAGATGTGGATTTCTTCACTGTACTACATGCCTACACATGATGCCAAGAATTTTGCAATCCTCACAAGATTTGTTAGTGGGTTGTAAGTTAAATTGAAAATTTTGGTATAAAATTTAAGTTAAATTAAGGATTGGTTCCATATTTTATCCCTTTTTTGTGGCTAATTACTAGAATTCCTCTCTATGGTTGATTCTAGTATTGTTGTTCTAGTAATGTACATTTGGATGCTAGGAAGGTTGTTCATGAGAATATTTTTATGCAATATACATATATTTTTGGTGTTGAGGGATCCATAAGTGGGAAGAAATCCTAGGTTAAATTAGTTATAGCTATGAATTTATCCAATTATGATTAGTCCTTACCATTAGAAATAGTTTTGTATGACAAGGGATTTCATTTTTGGGTTCCTAATCTAGTTGTTGAAAGATATTATTCCAAGATAAAAAAAACTCTCTTCTTGGATTTTTATAGCTTCTATGTCAAAAATTCATGTAGTTATTAAACAAGCTTAAAGGAAATAAAAATCATATGCCCAAGTTGAAATATTAACTAGGATTAATGACTTCTTTTCACCTTGTTTTCAAGCCATGAGGATTGTGCTTAAACCCTCTTGGATGCTCCTTGGTTTCTTGGAAAATAGACAATATATCTTAGAAAATGGGAACTTTTTTGATACTAAGTAATAATTAATTAACAATGTACCCATTTATCTTGTGTTCTAGGCTTATCAACAAAACTTTTAGACAATGAGGTTTTCTAATTCTATAAAAAAACCCAACTTTTGATGTAATAGTTCCAAATCTATAAAATATTTATGTTTTGTTATATTCTATGTGAATCAAGATGTGGGTTAGGAGCTTCATACTTCAGTCACCTCATTTTTTAAATATGGTGTTTTGGTACAATGGGGAGAATTTGAGGGTTTATTTAGTTGTTTTCTAAAAGTGAGACAAAATTTTCTGGTCCAATATTTATTTTTTGATCAATACGAGGAAGAATTTTCTTTGAGAAAGAATGAAAAAATGAGCCTAGTCCTCCTTAGGAAGATCAAGAGTTATTTTCCTTATTGAATGAAAGGATTAAGGATTTCCCTCTTGTGGTTGAGATTTTCTATAAATAAAGTGTCAATAATGTTCTTAGTTTTAATGTGAAGATTTCAAACCCAAGCTTCATAGGAAGATGGATTTTTTGTGGTGATTTGGTTGGATCTACCTAGAAGGAAAATCCTATTAGTTGTGTGCATTATGCTTAACCTTCTTTCAAATCACTCTCCTAAAATAAGAAAGAAAAAGAAAGATTGAAGATGCAACCCCAAGAGATTATTTAGGCAATAGGGCTTATTCAAAATCTTATGAATATTTATAATTTGGGGTTACTATTTAAAAATGAAAGGAATTAGGAAGGAAATTGGATTCAATGAGGATATGTGTTAGATCACCACAACTTCATACATTACCTAACTAGATATATGTATATTGGGTTCTTCTATTTTTATTAGATTATATGTATTATGCTAGTTATTTTTAGTCCAATTTATGTGAGGAGTTGTTAACATTATGGTTATAGTTGTTGGATGACATCCTTAGGGATATTGGTCCAAGTAGTTTTATCATTTATATTTATCTAGATTCAAGTTTTTATATGTAATTATCTATGTAATAGGATTTGGGATTTTTGAAAAACCTCAATCATGCTTAATAAAAAATTGCTAGATGAAGGATTTTATAAGAACCCAAAATTTTAAGATATCATCATGACAAATATTAGAAAAAAATTATAATCATCGTAAACCATATTTTCACAAGATGAAAACAATGTTTAAAGCATAATTCTGAACAAGTAGGATTATCATAAAAGAATAATGTGAAATCATAACAATCATGGTAGATCCTATAATCATTAGAAATATATTATGTTAGTGAAACATGCAATCAAGAATGCTTAACATAGTGTTTAGAATCATGTATGAATAATCATGTTTTAGTGTATCACTGTTATAGTATAAATATAGATCAACTCTAAAAAATGAGATGCCCTCAAGTGAGAGACACAATATAATATAGATAATAATAGGTCTAATGCATATATAGATATAGCATGGAAGCCCAAATTCAATTTATTTTATATATTTATAATATATTAGCTAATATTTATCAACTTTATGTTCCTTGTTATCATTGCTATGTAGATGGCCTTCATCATGATGTATCAAAGATAAATTTTAGTAAATATTCTTTATATCTAGGTACAATTGGTATTTTGATTTTTTTTAGCCATGGTTTGTGTGTATGTGAAGGGAGCTCCATAGATGTGGGTTTTGTTTTCATATCTTTGTAATTTTTCATTAAGACCCATGTATTGGAAGGAATCAAAGAGGATGAAGAAAATTAGGATGCATATATTATTTCCTTTTTTGTGGTACCTTAAAATTTAATATATCTTAATTATTAGTGTAATTATCATAATTTAATTTTATGTGAGTAGCTGCATTATGTGCATGATCATGATTATTTTTAGCTTGTATCACTCATTTGTTAATAAGATCTCAACTTTAATGTTTGAGCTTACATGAAAGTATTAAAAAATATATTTAAGTGTGAAATAAAGGAAAATTAGGTTCACCAATATGGAAAAAAATAAGGTTTTGATGGACCTATCTTCCTATATTCATTAGGAAATGAGATCCCCACAAAGAATTGACTAAAAACCCAAGTAGGTGAATCAACTCAATGTGAGAATCTACAGATTTCCTTATGCTTGGAGATGGGGGTCAAGTTTAAACAACACTTTTGGGAGGAAAAATTAAAATAGAAAATCAACCTAATTATGCCAATTCAAACTTGAAATAGCAATATAAATCTCAATATTGACAAAAAATCATAAACTTATTGCAAATTTGAGAAGGGCGGAATGATGTTTGATGTTTACTAATCACCAAAAGTCACTTGTAGGAGGTTGTCTAGGACTCATTCACCCATGGGAAAATGTGTCTTTTTTCATGGTTTTCCAACAACTTTTGGGAGCATCTAATGCTAATTTGTAGCTTCTGATTTGTCTAGGTTTTAGTGTTGGAAATTCAGAAATCGAATCTGTAGGTGAGATTTTGTGATTTTGACAACTTTGATAATGTTTTCATTTTTGAAAAAAATCCAATCTTGCATTTCAAAAGGTCTTCAATCCTTCTTCAACCTAAGATTTGCAATACAAACACAAGATGGAGAAATTGTTTGTTTTTGGTGAATGAGGGTTTTCCTTGGTCAAAATCCATTTTGGTAATCAAACCTTGAATAAACAATGTTATGTTACCACTCAAGAAACCCTTGTATAAACATTTGAATATAGATCTTAGAAGGTCTGAAACTTGCATGAAATGGCTTCAATGGATGTGGATCTTGATAGTTGGAATAATTATTTGAATGGTTGAACTTGATCTTGAAACCTACATCATAATGTTAGCTCCAAAAACATGCATGATTTACAAGAAGAATTTGACATGATGATAGGATCTTGAATGTTGCAATAAATCTTTGATAATTTTTCTCTTGTATGCTCTTGATCATCAAATTTTTAAAACTTTTTGGTCACTTGAATTTCTAGATTTCTTAGATGTTGATTTGATGAAATAACCTTGCATTTATAGGTATGTATCCTTAATTTCTCAAAATTCAAATATTACTAGCCAACATTGAAATATAGATTCAGGGACATTAGAATACCACCAAAAAAATATTTTAAATTTAGGTTCAAAGGCCTAGGGAGGACCCATTTTCCCATGGATGAATGGGTCCTAGGTCCCTATTCCTGGAACACACATTTCTCAAGGTAAAGTGTTATGTGTTGGCATTAATTATTATCAAGTTCCCCCTTTGAAAAATGTAATTTATTAGGCTTATAGAGCTTATTAAGGTATAATTAAGTTCATTTATATTAAGAGGGCCCAAAAAAAGTTTGAAAATGTAAAGGGATACATTTTTCAATATTACATTTAACCCCACTTTAGTGAGAGGATGACCTTGCATCAAACTCACACTAATGTAGATAATCAAGAAAGGTCTAATTGTACAATTTTTGGAAAGATAAGATAGCAAAGGTCATGGAGGACGATAAAGCCCCCAAGATCTAAGATCTTATGAAAAAACCAACAAAGGAAAAAGGAGACACATGCCTATGTTAAACATATATATGTAGTAATGACAAGATACTCCATCATACAATGTCAAAGACTAAAAGAAAGAAAAGGGGTGGATCAAGCATCGATTGTTTATCCAACTCAATGTGGATAAAGCCTTAGTTGTTTGTCCAAAAATTTTTACAAGTGGAACTTGTTGTCTACTATGCAAACAACAATGCATGCTCACACAAGCTAGTGAAATGCACTATCCAATAGGTGAGCCCCAAAAAGTGGCAAATGAGAGAATCTTATTAGGCTCCCATAACCATACCAAATTTATACCTCTAATAACTTTACTAAGGAACCAAAAAATATGAAATTTGAGCTTCATAATGCTTAACAAGTTGCATTATGCTAAACACTTATGAAAAAACAAGGTCCCACTGGTAAACAAGGTGTGTTATGCTTGGTGGCCATGAAAAGGGTTGTAATTTTTAGCTTCATAAGGTTAGCAAGCTGCATTATGCTAAAAACTTATGAAAAAAATGCAAATAGGATAAGACATATTCAAATTGGTTTTTATTAGTTCATGTAAGGTCTCTTCTTCAAGAACATCATTCCTAATGTCTCCAAGAGAGGACATGTCTAGGATAAAAGATTCAAAAATTAGGCAATGCAATGTGTATCATCACCACTAAGAGGAATTTTGTATGCTAAGAAAGGTTTCACTCTTGGAGGACATCAAACCCAATGACACCAACAAGAAGAAGACACATCATGTGAAGTAAGAAGACCACACTATGAAACATAAGGTATAGTAAAATATTTCAAAAGGATAGACAATATATGCCTCAACTTTAAAGAAATTGCTAAACATCATGTTGTAAGAAATTAATTTAAAGTAGAAAATGATAAATGTTAAACAATAAAGAAGATGTGAGAGCTGAAAAAATTCTCCAGAGGAACTAGCTCTGATATCAATTGTTGGACTCAAGGGAACACTCAAAAGGGGGGGTGAATCAGTGTTCAACAATATTCAAACTCCATCCATATAAAACATGAAACCATTTCATCATTGCATTAAAGAAAAGATGTATGCATTGAAAGTAAACATCCATAACATCATGACACAAATTTTTTGGTGGAAACCCTATTAGGGGAAAAACTGTGGTGGAGATTAATCCACAATTTGAGTACTCAAAATATAGTGTCTATAAAAGGAATGCACTTGTATTCAGGCACACTACCTAGAGATTACTACTCAAAAGATAAAGGCTTACTGCCTACAAAATTCAGATTAAAACCATCTGAAGGGTGAACTGAGATGATAGCATCTAGCCATGCTAGGTAATAGTTCTGGTGAAGCTCATGAATCTTATTTTGGATCTGCTTTCTGCCTTTCCACTTCACTCGGACCTGTTTTTCTTTTTACTGCTCTTCTCATCACTTATGATCAAATTCACATTACTGATCTACTAGGACTTGTAATTCATACTTCTTAATATTTGTACATCACAAATGCATATTTAAATGATAAAAACAATCTCTTATATATATCTGCAATCAAAGACTAATTCATCCAACAGTCGACTTCATATGGTATTAAGATATTTTAACTTGTCAGCCAGATCCACCACAAAATCTTTATGTGCATCATCCAAAGTCGGTTAAGATAAAGAGAGGACCCAAATAACACTTAATCCAACATTGAGACTTATAATTAATTCCATATTATACATCCACGAATTCCATCTTTGTCGAGTTGACCTCTTAGCATAGATAATAAACAAATTAGTGCATTGTTCCTCCTAGATTGCTTACTAGTGAGTGCACATCAAAACTAAGATACTACAAGCCTCGAAAAACCTTCCTCAAATATTCATAATCAAAAATATATGTCTGGTGGGATGACTGGATCAAATTTTATGCCTTTAATCTGATCCCATGTTCTTTGCTTTGTTCTACCGGTAGGAGCCAAAATAGTGTTGCACATGCAGATGCAAGACTTGAGTTGCATGACTTGGGTTTCCATAAATGACAACACCTACAAGCCAAAATCCTTAGCCATATTCCAAAAGAAGACACATCATGTTAAGTAAGAAGACCACACTATGAAACATAAGGTATAGTCAAAAAAATTCAAAAGGATAGATGATATATGCCTCAACTTTAAAGAAATTGCTAAACGCCATGTTGTGAGCAATTAATTTAAAGTAGAAAATGATAAATGTTAAATAATAAAGAAGATGTGAGAGCTTATTTGGAAAGCCCTATTTCAAGCATATGTTTCCAAAAGAAGCTAATCATGAAAAAGAAGGGGTTTCCCCCAAAATGAAATCCAAAAATAACACACAAGGGATCCATGGATTCAGGGTCAACATATGTCTTTGCTACAATGATATTATAGAGCTCAACAATGTCATCATTCCCAAAATAACTCATGGATCTTGAAGAATGACACATAGAGAGAAAAAAAAAGGAAAAGATTTTGGGTCAACATGGAAGAGACCTAAATGTCTCAACGCCTTGTGTCATCCCCAAACTAAAAAAACCTTGGACAAAAGAAAAGATAAAGGTTTATGACATATATAATTATGTAGGTACAAATAGATAAATCAACATACAGACATGCCAAACAAAATAGTATGGGGGGTCATATTACGCACATGCAATCACATAAAGAACATGAAAAGAGAAAAAAATACAAGACTAGTAAGGAAAATGTGAGTCAACCTATATAATTTTGTCCACATCCCAATCTTGTTTTGTATATGTGGAAGGTAGAAAAATAGCCAAAGGGGCAATGCTAGTGCCAAACTAGGACAATCACCAAGTTCAACATGTGGTGAATCATTCTTTGTGGGAGGATCATCATGGTTGTTAAATCATTTAAGCTCGTGGAAAAGGAAAAAAATGAATTTAACTCATTATGAACTTCCTTATCAATTTTAGCCATCTCATTAGCATCATCCAAGTTTATCACAATAGGTCTAATGTTAATATCCATGGAAGGTGCTTGTTCTTGTTGTGGTCAAGATTTAGGATTTTATTATTTCGATGAAGATGGCTCGAATCATCATTCTTTGCTTGAGGTAAATTTCAATTTTAGTTTTCTATGATATTCTTTTATTTTTCTTGTAATAAATGAGCAATAGCATGACGTCTATGCCTATGCGCTCTAGCATTTTAGTTTCTTTTCATTCAGTTTTCAAGTTGTGATTGTGTAGGAGTGGGTTTATAAACCATACATTTCTTTTCTTCCCTTAAGGGAGGAACGAAAGGAACCATGGGAGGTTGTTTAACCAATTTCTCTTTAGATTTATAAACTTGTTTTATTTTAGGAGGCGTAATGAGACTTATTTGGTTATCTTGTGGTCTCTTATATGAAATGGATGAAGGATCTGTCATCGGTTGTTCTGTGTTACTTGGAAGGGCTTTTAGTTCAATCATGGTTTCATCAAGGATAGGAGGCACAATCGTGGGTTGAGGAATATTGCTAAGGGATAAATCTACTATGTATTTTGCCTTAAAATTTTGATAGGATTTCAAAAAGAAGTCCTCATGAGGCCTAATAGATTCCATAAGTTCAGGCCAAAATAAATCCAATGAGAAATTCCCACGAGAAGACACAGTATTAAAGCCACTATGATGCATATTAAAGATCTCATTGCCAAAGGAAACTTTAAACACTTATGCACTACCGATGGGACAAATTTCATGGAGTGAAGCCATGGGTGGCATAACTTCATAAAAAATTTGTTCAACAATGGGATGATGGAAAATGAGACATTTAATTGTTTCAGTCCAAATTTTAAAGGAAGATTTATCAAACCTATTGTAGGGCAAGCAAAACCATTATGCGTTTTGATCCATGATTTCAATTGTTCATAAGAATATTGATAAAGCTCATTCATAAATAAGAATTCTTCAATTATCACATTCTCTACACAGACATGATTAATTAATATCCTATTAGTAGGCTTGTCATTGATTCTTCCAGCTATGTAAAGAGGACCATTAGGTGCATGTTTAAGTATGTCATTTTGTGAGAAAGCAATGTCAAGGGACATATTAGTTAGGCCCTTACGAGGTTGAACTTCAATGAAGTTGATCGAAGGGTTTATAAGGAAATTTTTCATGTGATGATTAATGATGTAAGAGAGACTACACAATATTTCTATTCCTTGTTCATATTTGAGCATTTTCCTCATGCTATTTATGACGGGAATGGAAGTACTAGCAATATGTTTAGAACTTAGAAAGTTTTGTAATTTCTATAAATATTCATCCATTATTTTAAGGTTATTTTGAGGGAAATTAGCAACCATTGTGTCAAAATTAGTCACATTGCTTGTTGGTATGGAAGTATCAAGGGTATGGTCCATAGTGGGTTGACTAGTGTCAACACTATGAGTGAAAGATCTAGAAAACCCAAGATCCATGACAAGTGATGTATCATGGGTTGACATGAGTCAAGAACTATGTCTCATGATGGCATTTGAAATAGGACACCAAGTTTTCAATCTCATACAAGTTTCACAAACCCAAGGTGCACCCAAAATGGACAATAGGTAAAATGCAATCAAACACCCTAGAATATAAAATGCAATGCAAGTATATAAAAGAAATTTCTAGATTTCAAACAAGATAATGTGTTGATTATGCTATACAAAATTTTGAAAATGATACAAATTTGAATTCAAACAATGCATTGAATTTGACAAGTTAACCTTAATATGAACAATTTCAAAAAACTGAAATTCTGGAAACTGAAACAACAAATTGAATGTTGGAATACAGAATGAAGAAACAATGTTTTTGATACTCATAATTGCAAAAAAAAGTCTTGATCAGGGACTCATTCCCCCATGGGTGTATGGGTCTCACTTCAGGGTTTTTAAAAAATAATTTGCAGATTTTTGAGGTGATTTTTATGCTTTTTAGATTCTGAGTTTCAAACAGGTGGTTACAGTTTTAGATTTCTTAGAAAATCAGGTCTAAATGCAAGTGCAAATGATGCTAAATGATAAGCAAAAAGACCTAATTTGAGATGCAATTTTGATTCACTTTTTTGATGTGAATGAATGATCATGCAATGTTATGTAATCACTTTCAAAATGATTGAAATTTTTGAATTTTCCAAATTTTAAATATTGCAAAAATGCAAAACTAAAACCCTAAATGAGATGTAAAATAATGAAACTAGACAACCATAAATGAGATGCAAATCAATACAATGCAATGAAAAGTAATGAAAATCCTAGATCTAGGGTTGAAAATAGACTCCAAAATCAAAAAGTTATGATGCTCAAAAGTCAAGTTCACCAAAAAAATTAAAGGAAATGTAGGTTCACTAATATGGATCAAAATAAGGTTATGGTGGACCTATCTTCCTATATTCATTAGGAAATGAGATCCCCACAAAGAATTGACTAACAACCCTTAGGTGAATCAAATCAATGTGAGAATCTATAGATTTCTTTATTCTTGAGGATGAGAGTCAATTTCAAACAACACTTTTGGGAGAAAAATTAAAAAATAGCAAATCAACGTAATTATGCCAATTCAAACTTGATAAAACAATATAAAGCTATATATTGACAAAAACCAAAAAATTATTGTAGATCTGAGAAGGGTAGAATGATGTTTACTAGTCACCAAAAGTCACTTTTAGGAGATTGTTCGGGACTCATTCGCCCATAGGTGAATGGGTCTTTTGTCATGGTTTTCTAGAAATTTTTGAGATCTTTTGATGTTGATCTGTAGCTTTTGGTTTGTCTAGGTTTTAGTGTCATATAGTTGGAAATCAAATCGATAGGTGAGATTCTATGATTTGAGAAAAACTTTGACAACTTTTCTAATCTTGCACTTCAAAAGGTCTTCAGTTCTTCTTCAACCTAAGATCTGCAACAAAAACACAAGAGGGAAAAATTATTTGTTTTTGGTGAATGGAGGTTTGCCTTGGTCAAACACCATTTTGGTAATCAAACCTTGAATTAAAATAATGAATGAAAGAAGAAATGATGAATGAAAAATGTTATGTTACCACTTAACAAACCCTTGTATAAACCTTTGAATGTACATCTCAGAAGGTCTGCAACTTGCATGAAATGGCTTCAATGGATCATGTGGATCTTGATACTTGAAATAATGCTTGAACTTGATCTAGAAACCTACATCACAATGTTAGCTCCAAAAAAATGCATGATACAAGAAGACTTTGACATGATGATTAGATCTTGAATGTTGCAACAAATCTCTAATAATTTTTCTCTTGTATTCTCTTAATCATCAACTTTTCTATACTTTTTGCCCACTTGAATTTTTAGATTGCTTAGATGTTGATTTGATGAAATAACCTTGTATTTATAGGTATGTATCCTTAATTTCCTGAAATTCAAATATTACAAGCTAATATTGAAATATGGATTCAGGGGCATTAAAATATCGCAAAAAAATATATTAAATTTAGGTTCAAAGGCCTAGGGAGGACCCATTCGCCCATTGGTGAATGGGTCGTAGGTCCCTATTCCTAGAACACACATTGCTCAAGGTAAGTTGTTATGTATTAGCATTAATTATTTCCAGGTTTCCCCTTTAGAAAATGTAATTTATTAGTCTTGTAGGGCTTATTAAGACATAATTAAGTTCATTTTAATTAAGAGGGCCCAAACAAAGTGTGAAAATGTAAAGTGTTGCATTTTTCTACACTACAAAGTGAATTGACATGAAAAATCAAATGAGTTATTAACACAAACATAGTAATAAAAACAATAAGAAATTAAATGTATTATATGAATTCTTTTTCTCAACAAATATTTACATTAATTTTGTGAAAATTATATATTTCAATAAAGTGGTACTAAATATTTGGAAAAAAGGAAAAGGTGTCAGTCCATCCAACCTTAGTATGATCACCAAACCTTGGATATAAAATATGTCATATGAATTGATATAACACATTTTTGTTGAATACTTTTATAAATAAACAGATTATATAGGGATTTTTAGTGAAAATTTTAAAAAATTATAATAAATAATTTTTTGACCAACTTAATCAAAAAATCTAGAATATGATGCGTCTTTTGAATTTTAAAATGAATAAATGATTAAGATGCTATTAAAATTTTTAATTTATATCTACTAAAAATTCAAAAATATTATGTGTCAAAAATTAATTAAAATCATATATTAAAATTAAAATAACATATTTGATGGATGGTCACCTTTCACCTCAATATTCTATGATTCTCTCCTTGGATGTTGAAAAACTCATTTTGGGGGAATCCCCCTTGCTAAACCCCTTGTTTAAGAATTTGGATACTAATGTTTCATGGACAGTTATAAAAAGGAAGAAGAAAAGTCTTCCTATATCACTTCCCCAAGCTCATGTTCAAGTGTTGGGCAAGAGGCCAATGCATTATAGGATTTTTATTGTCTAAATGGGATGTAGGATCCCATCACTTTCAATTGTTTTTCATTGTTTATGACAAATTTATTCCAATCATTTTTTTGATTGTGTTGTTTTACTATTTTTGACCAGTTTGAACTTGTCTTGCCTTGCATTATAACAACTTTGTAAAAAGTTGAGATTCTTTTTTTCTACTTATTTTAATAAAAAAAATATTATATTTTAAGATCACGTCCTTTTTGTTTTATAAAAACCTTGAATCAAAAATGCCAAACGTAAATACTCAAGCCTATTTCAAGTATAATTTTGAAACAATTTTAAACTAAAAATTGATATCCACCATATATTTATAAAGTTTTATAGGTATATATCTAACATGTTTCATTTGTGAACATTATAAATATTCTTTATGGTTATTAAAATATAGATTCTTAATAGTTTTGTGCAGGGATAACTTTAAGAAACCCCCCCCCCCCTTGGTGAAGGTGTAAAATCCTGGCGAATCTTTCCTTTTATTTGAAAAAAGTTATTAATTTTCCTGACGAATCTTATGCACATTATTAAAAAAATTGTAAACTCATGGAAAATCTTAATGAATATTTGGTAAAAATAATAATCACAATGGTGAATCCTAGTGAATAATTACTAAAAAGATTAATTACAATGGCAAATCTCTCCTTTAAAAATTTGCATAGTTGGTTGGCGCATTTCCCCCATATGTTTTTTGGTTTTTTTAATATTGAAGTAGGGGCCCGACTGTGGTAGCCACCGGCGGGGTCAAGGGGGCAGAGCCCCCTTGTGGGGGTTGAGGGGGCAACACTCCCTCATGGGGTCTGGGGATAGCAACCTTGGCACGCTCCTATACACACATGCATTTAAAAAAATCATAAATTCACTATCGAAAATACATTGGAGCATACACAGATTAAGTATTTAAAAAAAATATATCACTTTAAAAATAAGACTAAATGAAATGTTAAATAGTTATCATCGATTAGCTTTTTAATCGGATGGCTGCAGTTGATTCCATGACCTATATGCACGTGCATTTTAAAAGGTTTGTTGAGGCCCCAAATTTGTTTTGGGCCACACAATTAAATCTAATCGTGTAGACCAAAACAAATTCCGGACATCAACAAGAATTTTTAAAGGCACGTGCATTTAGGTCACGGAATCAACTACAACCATTTGATTAAAAAGCTAATCAATGGCAATAAATAAAAGCCCTATTCAAGGCTAAAATATCCCTAAAATTAAATGGTAACTTATTATTAGTGACGATATTGCCCTAAAATAATGATAGGAATATAATATTATTGGAAAATATAATTAATATTTCTAAGTATAGTATAACCTACTGGTGAATTAGTTCCAATGACACATCATTTAAAAAATAATGCATAGGCGAATTAATCGAGACAAAATTATTTTTTTGTAAAAACCTGGCGATTTAGCATCCTTTCTAGCTTGTACTATTCACCAATTTTGGAGGTCCCGATTTAAATTATTTGCCAATTGGCGAAGATTCACCACTAAAGGTTTCCCTGGTTTTGTGTTTAAAAGTGGATGCTAGAAGAATTTCAAAAGATATTAAGTTGGATTTAAAGCATTTGGCTGATCATAACAAACAAATTTGACCAAGTGAAAAAAGGAATAATCATTCTTCAGATATTTGCATGTTGGTTGGGAATAATCATTTTGTTAAGAAGAAAATAATTTCACCATCATGAGTGCTATCATGTATTGGTGATTGAGATTCACAATCGAAATGGGGATATAAAATGAGGATGGCTTTGCATATTCATTGGGAATAATAAAAATGCATGAAAATAAACATGGACTAAAAAGGCCTCAGAATTGGAATACTCAAAGCTTTCTTAATATTCCTTGGAATTTTTTATAAAATAGTAGTTTATCTTCATAGAAGCGCAATATTTTGGTTTGGTATCACCAAATCAAATTGAAAAATTTTATCCCAAAAGAATATGCTTTACGAATGACAATTTTGGTTCTAGGAAAATTCATCATCAGCAATTCACCGAAAGAAAATTCACCGCCAGCAAATCACCGCCATGGAAAATTCAATGCCAAGTAAAATTCACTGCCATAGAGAATTAACGACATTAATATTTTTTAATATATATTTCAAAAACTTTGATTTTATTAAAAATATTAATGCGGTGAATTGCTGACGATGAATTTGTCGTATGCCCAATTTTTTTTTTATTGTTATTGTTTGATTCATTAAATTGTTGAATATTTTTCAAACTGGAATAAATATATGATAATTAATAAAATTTTATGAATGTATAATCATTCACGTTTGTGGAAAATAATTTAATCAGTAATTTTTCCTCATTAAACTAATTAAATTATATAGTTTGCAAGGATATTAATTGAAGTAATTATAGTTTTTATAGTTATATTTTGTAAGACAAGGTTTCATAATGTCATTTAGCGAAGGTTAAGTCAAGATATCATATACCAAAGAATCATGAAATATTACATTATTAAAATTATTCAATTTTTAAATATTTGTTCATAGCCATCAATATGAATTTCTACATGGTCAAGTCTATTCACAATGAAATGTAAACAACCATACTCAACATGACTTGTATTCATATGTGTATGCATATCATGTGTAAGGGTGAAGGCAAAGATGTGATCAATTGATGAACCAATTTTCTCATATATACTAAGTAAAAACTATCAAAGATCTTCAAGTTATTTGTAATCTCTATGCATGCATGTCTAAGATGCGTGCAATAAAAGGTGTAGAAGAATGTACTCCAAAGGTAGTAGAAAATATATAATGGGAAAGCATAAAATATAATTTCAAAGAAGAAGCCCTATGACCATTAAAAAGTGGGGTATCATCATATGATGCCTATAAAATCTATAAGAATGCACATAGAAGGGTCACTAGAACATGAAGAATGAGAACAACGTGAAGCATTTATTTTACAACTAAAATTATTTATAAATCCTATGGAAATGACTGGAATGGTGTGCAATAATCATGACATGACTCAAACTATTATTTTAGTTGATCAATAAATGTATCACCAAATACATGCATCAAAGTTATGCCATCATGTATATGAGCATACAATGGGGATAAAATTGATTACCATGTAACTTGTCATCTTCATTTATACTAAATATCTTTATTATAATTACTTTTAAAATGATATACATTATAAACGAAATAATCATGAAACAAAATCATTATCTTTAGAAACTAAAGAACTGTCACTAAGATCCTCTCTAAATATATCATCAATGCACCATAATTTAGATAAGTGAAAAGAGTACCAATCTCTATGATGGGGAAACATGTGAATCATTATTATTGGGATCTTCAAGATAACAGGGAGTAATAGAGGCACATTTGGGATAATCTAGAGAGGAAAGATAAAAGTTTTGTTGAGATGTATAAAATATATGCTTATTAGGCAATACATCACCACATTAAAGAATATGTATTTATGTATGTATGTTTGTATGATGAGAGATTAAATGGCACAATAGTCATCATCATTTGTCTTCAAAGATGTAAAATTATGATGATTCATGAAGAAAAAAGAAGTAAAATTTGTTAATATAGATGGAAAGGAACTAGTAAGTTGACATAAAGGATGAGATATTAGCCAAATATTTCAATCCTATGCATGGATAACATGTAGGACCATCTAGATTTCATAAAAAAAGGAAAACTCATTAAACATAGAAGGATGATACTAAAAAGAGTGTGCAAATAGCTCATAATCTAGAATGCATGTAGGAAGGGAACCACAATAAGGAATTATAAGGATCCATAGTAAAATATTATACTAATGAAGTTTGAGGGTACAAATGTAATATAGATAAAATAATGAAAAATTAAAATATTAATTAATATAAAAAAAGCATCAATGAGGGTGGATCCAAACCCTAACATAGAAGGATAAACCTTAAGAATAAAATCCTAGAATGTATAAGAACATTCAGTTCACAAAAAAAAAAAAAGATAAGCAAATTTAATTAATGCGAATAATTTTCTAATGAATATAACATGCAATACATTTTAATATATCTAATTTAGTGTTGTGAAATATCATGAATTAATTTTGTGAACTAGAAATTAAAAAAGCAAAAAACTTAGATAATTTTCATGTTCAATAAACAATTTTATATTGTTTCAATCATAAATTTTGAATTAGTTATTTTTACATGTGTTGGAAGAAATATAATTAATTATAAACTAATTCACTCTCAAATTTTGGCTAGGGTTAGATTTTGACTATGTAACTAATTCAAATTAGATCCATGAGTGTAGATCTAAATCATGGAGGTGGATCTATATTGCGAGAGTGGAAATGATGCAGGTAAAATTTCGTGCCAATATTTTTTTCATCTAGCGTATATGAAAGAATACATCTAAATAGTGTGATGTCAATAGCTACCATTTAGAAACTTAAGAGACAAAGAATGATCTTCTTTGGTCTAATATACCTAATTAAAAATAAGACAAAAATTAGTAGAGTTCACACATATTAGAATGGGAAAGAAAAATAATTAAATTTTGTAAATGAGAATTGAGCATAAAATGCTTTGCACACTCAATTAACATGGAGAGAGGCACCAAATCAAACAAAAGATGTTGAATGTGTATTTTTTAATCTATTTTCTTCATATTGTCATCATATTTATGGTGATGTGGTCTTGATGGTGGAGGATAGACTTTGGAAGCAACTTCAGGACTATGAGGGGCTCCCTTTTCGATGCAAGAAATATTTCTTTGTTAGTCATTTGGCCTTTGGTTGCCCTCTTGTTCACCGCAAAGGCGCTACTGCCTGGTGGAAGGATGCTCTCACAGACCATCTCACGGTGGGCACTCCCTCTTCGGATGGTCCCTCCAGGGAGGATGACCCTTCCTTAACTGATTCATCCATGGAGTCTATGTCTTCCCAAGATCCTCCTCCGGCTATCCCTTCCATGGAACCATTGTTGCCTAAAACTATTGTCGTTGTTTCAACAGAGCCTACCCATCCCTCGATGAACGTTTCTACTGATCCTTCAAATCCTCCTAGCTCCTCTTCTATGCTGTCGACTTCACTGTGTGATGGCTCTTTGTCCATGGTGGTTGTTGAGGATCCGCTCATCTCGTCTCACTCAGAAGACTTTGTTTCCGAGCCTTCCTGGTTTGTTGTGCAGAGAAAGAAAAAGGAACTCCGCAAACTATGACATTGGATTTTCAAAGTTAGAATATTCCCCTCAGATTCTGGGGTTGTCTAGTCCTTGACTATCATTCGACATGCTTTCAGTCAGTTGTTTTATTACTTGGTTATGTTCTATGTGTGGCCTATTTGACTTGTTTTTTCGAGCCCCAGTGGCTCCTAGTTGTAAAGGGATCGGCTCCCTTTTGAACTAGCTTCTCTTTTTAGTTCATGTCTTGTTTTGAACTAGCTTCTTCTTGGCCCTAAGGACTCTTCATGTAAAGGATACATCACCCTATAAATGCTGCTTACTTTATCAAAAACATATTTATGATAATACTTTATTTAAATATTATCCAATTTAATAATAGAACAGCCAATAATAATTTGATACCTCATCTACACTAAAAAATAAATAATTATCTTATTTATATTATTCAAAAATAACTTTTGACTATTATTGAAGAATGACAATTGATAATATAGTATCAAGAATATGTCATTTTGTTACAGTATTAGTCGACGCCACAGCGAATAACCCTTTTGCCCTTGAGCGAATAACCCTTCTCCACGAGAATATAAGAAAACTTATCATATTAGAATATAAGAAGACTCACCATATGTGAATAACCCTTCACACAGAATCCATGTCGCCTTCCATGTTCTAATCGTTGCAGCCATTCATCAACCACACCCTCTCTATTTAAGGGGTGTAGAGCAGCCTCACTTGTCAAGTTATCCACTCATTACTCATATTACTCTAGCGAGGCATTTTCTCCAAAGGATTGCAGATATTAAGGTGGGTGTGTAGTCATGGCCAAATCAATATTCAGAGTGAAAGTCTTATCTGGTGAAGCTTTGTCCTCCTTCAAGATTGAAGGCAGTGGCCTGCCAAGTTTAACACGGTAGTTATTTAAGCTAATGCTACTTTGTTTAATGATACAATTCACGTTAAACAATAAACTAAACAGCCGCTATTTTGTTTATTCTTTTAACATTTTTTGAATAATATATATTTGTTATCTGGTTGTTATGAAAGCCTACAAGGTTTCAGTGATTCTCCACCAAAAACTGAGTTGGCAGTGGAAGAGAGTATTGATGCAGAGCCACAGCAAAAGAAAACTGGAGATAATGGTGTTAGACAGCAAGCAGCATGGATGCCTGACCCAGTGACTGGTAATTTTATTCCAGAGGACCATTTTGGTGAAGTTGATATTGCTGAAGTGAGGGAAAACGTTCTGAGGCGTCATTCTCTCTCCAAGCTCAAACGCCCAACGTAATGAATGAAATAGAGCCTCTCACCCATATCGTTTCTAAAGATTAAGATGAATTACCTGATATCAGAACTTTCACAAAAGCTCAGCATATATACTTTCTAGTTGTAATTTATTTTTCTTTCTTAATAATCTTTTTGTCGATTTGTTGTTATGAAAGCCAACGAGTTTCAGTGATTCTGCACCAAAAGCTGAGTTTCCGGTGGAAAAGGGTATTTGTGCAAAGCCAAAGCAAAGTAAAACTGGAGATAATGGTGTTAGACAGCGAGCAGCATGGATGCGTGACCCAGTGACCGGCAATTTTATTCCGGAGGACCATTTTGGCGAAGTTGATATTGCTGAACTGAGGGAAAACGTTCTGAGGCGTCATTCTCTCTCCAAACTCAAACGCCCAACTTAATAAAACTAGAGCCTCTCACCCATGTCGTTTCTAAAGATTCAGGTCATTAGTTAACAATAGTCGTCGTGGTATGCAGGAAAACACTATTAAGGTATTTTATGTAAAAAAAAGTTGGTGTTAGTAATTAAAATGCTTTGTTAGTTTTTTGTGTTGTTGGAAGTTCATTTTCCATAAGGTAATCTATCAAAAGTTGTATGAAAATGCAATCTTTTATAAGGGATTTGCATAATATAGTAAACGTTCTGAATGGGTAATCAATGTGGTTTAGGATGTATAATTTATTATTACAATTTTCCAACACGATATCATTGCTGATGGCTTAAATCTTTTTATAATTTATTTTGTGTTTGAGGAGTCTCCTAAAATTATGGAGAATGTGTTATCACAAGTGCACAAGATCATCTAAAAGAGTTAGATATGACATTGAATTTATCGTTGAAAATGACAACTTAGTTTAATTGGTATGCATAAGCTATTACTTGCAAGATATAATAAGTGGTTATGTTTTATTGTTTTTCATGAATTGTTTGGTTAGAGGCGACAATTTGAGGGAAAGTAAAATGTATGATGTAGATAATAGGGGTTCTAATTTGAATACTTACATAGGAGAAGTTATCTCTTTCTAAGTTGAATGTGAACATTGGAGATTTGTCTTAGGTTTATCTTTTGTTTACATATTTAAACTATTCAAAATACTTAGTAGCACCAAAAACTTAAAATAAAATATGTTGAAACTATGGATGCGGTTTGTGGCATGTAAAATTCATATACTTTAATTTGGAGTAATATAAATTATTATTGTAATGGTTGTGTAGAGTGGTTGGAGAGAAGGAAGGGTAAAATATTGACATTGATACTCAAGGTCATTTTGTATTAGTTTATTGTAAGATCAGTATAAAGGGTTTGTAAAGTCATCTTTTTGGTTAGAGATATGGTCTTACTATACAAATATATTTCAGTTGAACTTAACATCTTATTGCATTATGAACATTTTGTTGGTGAAAAGAAATAAATTAATCAAGGAATATTTGAAAGTTAACTAAATATTTCGTAATAGTGATAACTATCAAAGAAGACCAAACCCTCCATCTCAAAGAGACAAAAAATCTATGAAACCAATAAAATAGATAAAAATAATGTAAATAAATCAACAAAATCAAATTAAATTATTAGGAAGGGTTAAAGAAACTATGAAGTGTAATTAACATTAGAGTCGCAATCGGCTAAATAGTCTACAACAACATTATATTATCTATAGATATAAACAAAGGTGATAGATTCAAATTTTTATGAAAGATAAAGTATCTAATCAACATAATAATTAGACCTCCATGAAGAATGGTCAATAAAATAAAATTCATCTTGAAAATTATATTTTTCTATCCCAGCTCACAGTCTTCCTCTAAAGCCACAAGGAGTGTTCAAGCATCCATATAATTATTAGTACTAATATTCATAAGAGTAGGAAGAAATAAGTGAACCAATCCAACATTGTCCCTTCCAACTCCACATAATCCATCCAAAAAACACTTAGCCAACAAATTTTCCTTTAATAATTCCAACATTTTCTACCAAACATACTAAATAAGGATTTGATGAATTTAAAAGATTTGATGATTTCTTTTCAACTAGATTTACCAAAGAAAAAAAATTGGACCAATATTGCAAGATGCCAAAAGAATAGAAGGAAAAAAAAGACATCTCAAAATAGTCCAATATCAAACAAAGAAGTAGCATAAATGAGAGGATGGTTCTAGATGTGTCATAATTGTCTCTAAATACCTTTGGAGAAGGAACACTGAAAGAATCTGAGATGAGTGACACACTCCTCATTAACACTATAGATCACCCATTTGGAAGGACCTTACAAATCATTCTTTCTTATGACTTGTGCTAGGTAAGACATATATTTTGGAAAAGAAATAAGAGAGATACATTACACTTAGGCCAAAAAATTTATTCAAATATTTTCCCAATAAGAAAAATATTTGTACTTAGGTTTTTCCTAATCTAAGATCTAACAACCACAAGAAACTCCCCAATGAGAATTTGAGACCCATCTAATGGAAAACATGGTCACTCACCCATAATAAGAAATATATTTCATTTTTCTCTTAGATCTCCTCTTTGTATCATCGTAAATTGTCACCCTTAACAATTTCAAACTATCTTGACAACCTATTTTTCCTACAACATTAATATAATAATAATTTATTCCTTTTAGGGTAAGATTAATTAAAAGTATTTAAATCCTTGACATCTTGACAAGTTTGAGAAAAAAACACCTAGTCAAGGGCATGGGGTACCCTTGGCCTTAAAGATGTTATAATTCAAATTTTAATTTTGGGGTTGGTCTTTGGTCGTTAAAAAGATCCCATGTTGGCTTATATTCATAAACATCAATTGGGATGCATATATTTAAATATTTTTTTCTTCTCGTTTGAACATCTAAGCACTATTATGATCTATCATACAATTATTATGGAGAATTATTGATTCATCATCTACATGCTATATACAACAAGCTATTATGCTTTGTGGAATACCCTCTTACAAATTTATCAAGAAATCAAGGCATCCACCAATTAACCTTTGTGGCAACTTGTGTGGATATTACTTTATCAAGGAGTTCATGCCAAGGTAACATTGTCATTTATATTTTTATGCCAGTCAATTATTATTGTTTGGCCTTTGTTCGACCTATCACACACCTTCTTGATCATCATAATTTGTTGTACGTAGAGGTAGAAATAATAAAGTAGGGCTTCACTTAGGAGAGGACCTATATGACACAAAATTTCCCCCTCTTTTCATGTGTGTATGTGAAATTTAGAAGTTTTGACAACTAAAATAAGAAACACAAAGAAGATTGCAACCTACATTTTAGAGTTTTCAAATCCTAAAAGGAAGACTCTCAAGTCCAAGGAACCCCCACCCATATCCCTACAATTTAGCTTCAACTTTTAGTCAAAAGTTCCTCTTTATCACCATTTCTCAAATCTATTTATGCTTTGTTAGTTATTGTTTACATCTATTCAGTAAAATACATTTTATATCTAGGGTTTTATATCAAATAGGCTTGTTAAGACACATATCAATTTTTTCTTCATTACAACTCAAAAAGGGCAGAAACCTTAAGGTATTGGCTCTCCCTTGTGGCAACAAGATAATCATCAACCTTAGTAAACTTTGTATCTTGATGTGAATTCAAGTGAAAAGAGGTCAATTCTAGTTGGATCTAGGATCACTTTTCTTACATCACATTTTGGTGAACTCAACATATCCTACACTTGCAATTTTTGATTTTTTATCACAAATTTTGAAAATTAACTAAGAAACCTAGGTGCTTTGAAGGTATTATTTAGTAAGTGCAAGAAGTTGGGTTTAGGGTTGCATCAATATGTGTTGCAACAACCAAGTTACCACATAATTTTTCACACATATAAAACTCAAAATAATTAAAAATTAGAGAAAATTCTAACTTTTATTTCATTTCCTCAACCATATCATACCTCCTCGACATAGTGTTAAAGAGTATGATCTTGTTGAATAAATTTGTAATACTCTGGCCAAGATCTCTCTTTGGGACTTAGTTCAAACTTCACCCACATACCACAAGATGCTCAAAGAGGCTTTGTAGAAAATTGATATCTCACCTTTTGTTTAGCTGAATGATGTAGTAGCCTTGGTGGATGGTATGAATATAAGAAAACTAAATAATTTTTCTGTCAAAGTGATTTACCTCCCACTGAGATTAAAAAAAATTCAAGCTCTAATGATATTTGTGGTCATTAATAAAATTGGAGTTAGATGTACTCTTATTAAAAATGGATCATGTCTTAATATTTATAGCATTGACCTTCTAGATAAGCTTGGTGTGCATAAGAATCTCATAAAACCTAATAATGTTTCTATTCATGGTTTTAATAATATTGGCAAGCAACTGTTGGCGAGAATCACACTACCCCTTATAGTGCTCAGTTAACTTGAGACCCCAGAAGCACCACTCCGTTTACCTTCTTTGTGAATAACTTGTGCAAAATCCTCCAATTTGAGAAAATTACATGAATTGATTTTTGAAAATTCCATATTATTTTTGTATGCAATGAAAGTGGAAAAAAAAAAAGACTTGAAATAATAAAATCAAAACCAAAATATAATTCCAATTTACCGATCATGCTAGACTTCAAAATAAATGATGTTTCTTTAGCTTTGGATGTGGATGATAAATATTAGAAACATATCACTTTGATTGATGATAGATTTTGGCTGATGTTGAATTTTGATAGAGTTATTTGCATAAGACAAGATATTAAATTGATGAAATAATTATCATATATATATTTTTCAAGGAAAAATCCATTAGAAAACTAGGATGAGACTGAAGACTTCAATTAAATGAATTTCGATTGTGGAGTTAAATGAACTAGAAAATGGATGATTTTCAATTTAAAGTGTGATGAAGCAATATTGTACTATTTAATTATTTGTTTGGATAATTTTTTGCATCATTTTTTCATTTGTAGACTAAGTTAATTGATGGATAAAGATCAAAGATGAAATGGTATGCCGCAATTGGATAATAAATAGAAATGAAAAGTTAACATGAGATTATTGGTGCCCTATTGAGAGATTATCTATACATAAATTTCATGGGTGATCTCTCAAAACAAGAGATGATGAAGAAAATATCAGATGGAAGATAAAAAATGATGGACAAATTTTTTTAAATGATGAAAGCAAGAAACAAGATCATGAATGAAATGATGATGGTGTGGTATTGCATTTGAGTTTATCAACATTTATTTGATATAAATGGACGGTAACTGCACCAATCTGTGACACAATTTTGATGCCAAATTACAAAAAAAACCCGTAATAGGTCATCTTGCGCTTGCCAAATTTGGAGAGTGCCAAATGGCTTGAATTTTGCAATGAGTGAACAAGTGTGAGTTCTCTTTCTTTTTGCAATGAATTTTTCTAAACTTCTTTATTTTCGCTTTCTCTTCCAATGAAACTATATACATGAAATAAACATTTAAGTATAATTTTACATTTACATATGGACATTTATTTTCTTACACTTTAAGCTATATTACATGTATATAGGCAAGATGTTTGAGAGTGGTTTCAGATCTCTAGGAATTATAATGAAAATTCTATCTTTTGGAAGATCTTAAAAATTTCAGACTTCGTCAAATTTCAGTAATCAGCAATTCAAATTTTAGTAATCAAGAGGTCAAATTTTAGTATTTAGCAAGTTGTATCAAATTTCTCTCTCCTTCTCTCTACTCTCTATCTCTCCACTCCCTCTCTCTCTCCCTTGCTCTCTCTCTCTCTCCCCCCTCTCTCTCTCTCTCTCACCCCTCTCTCTCCTCCCTACATTTGCCTCGCCCCCTCCCCTCTCTCTCTCTTTACCTACCTCTCCCTCCCTACCTATTTCCCTCTCTACTAGCTATCTATCCTCTCCCTCCCTCTACCTACATCTCTCTCACTCTTTATCCCTCTCTTCCCCACTTTCTCTCTACTCTCTCCTCGTTATCTCATAATTCTCTCTCCCTCCCTCTCACTCTCCCCTCTCTATCTCACCACTCTCTCTATCTCTCTTTCTCACATACAAACCTCTATCTCCCTCACTAACACTCCCTCCCTCCATCCTTCCCTCTCTACTTCTCTCTATCTCTCCTCTCCCTCCCTCTCTCGACCTCACCCTCCCTCCACTTCTTTTTGTCTCTCCTTCCAATCTCTCTCACTATTGTCCCTCCCTCCCTCCCCCTCTTTCTCTCTCAATCAATATTTTTCTCTATCTCACCATTTCTCTCTCTCACTCACACACACACCTATATCTCCCTACCTCTCCCTCCCCTCTCTACTCTTTATCTCTCCTCTCACTTTCCCTCTCTATACATACCTCTCCCTCCATCTCTCTCTCTCCATCCCTCTCTATCTCACTTATGCCTCCTTCCCTACCTCTTTCCCTCTCTACTCTCTATCTCTCCTCTCCCTTCCTCTACCTACCTCTCTCTTTGTCTCTCCATCCCTCTCTTTCTCTCTCACTCTCTCCTCTCTATCTCACCATTATCTCTATCTCTACCTATCACCCCCTCCTCTCTAAATCACCATTCCCTCTCTCCCAGTTTCCCTCCTTCCCTCTCACTCCCTCCTCTCTAAATCACCATTCTCTCTCTATCCCACTTTCCCTCATTCCCTCTCTATGTCTCACTTATCCCTTTCTACCTCTCCCTCCCTCCAACCTCCCTCTCTCTCTTTATCTCTATTTCTCATTCTCTCCTTACCTCTCTACTCTCTATCTCACCACTCTCTCCATCTCACTCTCCCTCCTTCCCTCTCTCCCTCCTATCCATCCCTCTCCTTCCCTCTCTACCTACCTCTCCCTCCACTACCAACCACTCTCTCCCTCACCCATATTTCTCTCTTACTCTCTCCTTCCCTCTCTACTATATATCTCTCCCCCCTTCCGTCTCTAATCTATTTCTCTCTCTCCCCCTTCCTCTGTCCCCTCATTTTCTCTCCTCTCACTCTCTCTCCCTCTCTCACACACTCACCTCTATCTCCTCCTTTCCTCTCCCACCATCCCTCCACTCTCCACTTCTGTCTATCTATCATCTCTCTCTACATCTCCTTCCCTCTATATTTATCTTTATCTCCCCTCTCCCTCTCTTTACCCACTTATCCCTCCATCACTCTATATCTCAACCATGTCTCCTCTCTCTCTCTCTCTCTCTCTCTCTCTCTCTCTCTCTCTCTCTCTCTCTCTCTCTCTCTCTCTCTCTTTCTCTCTCGCACACACACACACCTCTATCTCCTCCCTATTTGTCCCTCCCTCCCCTCTCTAATTATCTCTATCTCTCCTCTCTCTACATCTCCTACCCTCTCTACCTATATTTATCTCCCCTATCCCTTTTTTTACCTACCTCTCCCTTCATCACTCTATATCTCACCTATGTTCCCCTACCTACCTAGGGTTGAGGTATTAGGGGTCAAGGGTTGATAATTGAGGGTTGATGGTTTAATTTATAGGGTAGAGGGTAGAGGGTTTAAGGGTTGAGGGTTGAGGGTTGAGGGTTGAAGTTTGAGGGTAGAGGGTTTAAGGTTCGAGGGATTAAGGGTTGAGGGTTGAGGTATTAGGGTATAGAGTTTACTTGGGTTTAAGGGTTTAAGGGTTGAGGGTATAGGGTTGATGGTAGAGGGTATTGGGTTTAGGGTAGAGGGTATCGAGGTGAGGGTTGAGTGTTTAAGGGTTTAAGGGTTGAGGGTATAGGGTTGAGTGATTAGGGTAGAGAGGGAGGGAAGTATGGAAGGATGGAGGGAGAGATGGAGGGAGAGATGGAGGGAGAAGTGAGATAGAGAGAAGGAGAGAAGAGGAGAGATGGATAGAGATATATGAGGGTTGAGGATCTAATGTATAGGATAGAGGGTTGAGAATTGAGGGTATAGGATTGATGGTTTAGGATATTGGGTTGAGGATAGAGGGTTGAGGGTTGAGGGTTGAGGGTTGAGGGTTGAAGGTTTAAGGGTTTAGGGTTGAGGGTTTAGGTATAGGTTTAAGGGTCTATGGTTGAATGATTAGCATTGAGGGTCTAATGTATAAGGTAGAGGGTATAAGGGTTCAGTGTTTCCGGATTAAGGGATTAAGGGTTGAGGGTCAAGATTTTAAGGATGAGGATAGAGTGTTCCGGGTATAGGGTTGATGGATTAGGGTTCATGGTCCAACATATAGGGTACAAGGTATAGGGGTTGAGGTTTTAGGGTTAAGGGTTTAGGATTGAAGGTAGAGGGTTGAGGGATGAGGGTTTAAGGGTTAAGGGTTGAGAGACTAGGGTAGAGAGTTTAATTGGGTTTAAGGGTTTAAGGGTTGAGGGTATTGGGTTGAGGGTAGAGGGTAGAGGGTAGAGGGTTTAGAGGTTTAGGATTTAAGGGTTGAGGGTTGAGGGTTTAGGGTATAGGATTGAGTATTCAAGGTTTTAAGGTTTGAGGGCATAGGGTTGAGGGATTATGGAAGAGAAGGTGGGATGGATGGAGGGAGAGATGGAGGGAGAGTTTTGAGAGAGATAGGGATGAAGTGGGAGAGATATAGAGGTTCGACGGTTAAGGGTAGAGGGTAGAGGGTTTAAGGGTTAAGGGTTTAGGGTTTAGGGTTAAGGGCAGAGGGGAAAGAGATAGAGGGAGTGAGTGAGAGAGGGAGAGGGGGTAGAAGGGAGAATCTTGAGAGAGAGAGAGGGAGGGAGTGGGAGAGAGATAGAGGGTAGAGGGGATAGACATAGAAGGAGTGAGTCACTGAGAGAGACTTGAGAGAGGGAGAGGGGGTAGGAGGGAGAGAATTGAGAGAGAGAGAGGGAGAGGGAGTGGGAGAGAGATAAAGGGTAGAGGGTAGATGGTTTTAAGTTTTTAGGGTTTAGGGTTAAGGGTAGAGAGAGATAGAAGTAGAGAGGGAAAGAAGGTAGAGATATTGAGAGAGAGAGAGAAATAGGTATAGAGGGAAAAATAGGTAGAGAGAAGTAGATATGAAAGCAAAGATAGAGGGAGAGGTAGGGATGGAGAGAGAGGTGAGAAAAAAACAAAGAGAGGTCTAGGTAGATAGAGGTGGGAGGAGATAAAGATAAGTAGAGGGTAGAGTTAAGGGTAGAGGGTAGAGGGTAGAGTGTTTAAGGGTTTAGGGTTTAGGGTTTAGAGTTAAGGGTAAAGGAGAGAGAGATATAGGGTATGAGTGAGTGAGTGAGTGTGTGAGAGACCTGCAAGAGGGAGAGGGGATAGGAGGCAGAGACTTGAGAGATAGGGAGGGATGGAGGGAGGGAGTGAGAGAGAGATAAATGGTAGAGGGTTTAAGGGTTAGAGTTTAAGGGTTAAGGGTTTAGGGTTAATGGTAGAGGGGAGAGAGAGAGAGTGGGAGAGAGAGAGAGAGAGAGAGAGAGAGAGACCTGAGAGAGGGAGAGGGGATAGGAGGGAGATTCTTGAGTGAGAGGGGGTGAGTGGGAGAGAGATAGAGGGTAGAGGGCTAAAGGCAGAGTAGTAAAATATAGGAGTGAGTGAGTGAGAGAGAGAGACTTGAGATAGGGAGAGGGGGTAGGAGGGAGATACATGAGAGAGAGAGAGAGATAGAGGGTTTATGGTAGAGGGTAGAGGGTTTTAAGGGTTAAGGGTAGAGGGGAGAGAGATAGAGACTTGAGAGAGGGAGAGGGAGAGAGAGAGAGAGAGAGAGATAAGGGATGGTCATATATGTAGGTAGAGAGAGTTGAGATAGAGATGGATTAGAGAGGGAAGGAGAGAGGGGAAGGGAGGAGAAGTTAGAGAGAGAAGAAGGAAGGTGGATAGATTGACAGAGGGAAGGATGGAGAGAGGAAGAAAGAGAGAATAGGGTATAAAGGGATAGGTAGGTAGAGAGAACTAGAGAGGTAAGGAGAGTTGGAGGAAGAGGTAGCGATGGAGAGAGAGAGAGTTAGGTAGAGAGAGTAAAGGGAGATATAGAGAAGTGGAGAGGGGAGGAGAGACAGATGGAGAGGTAGGGATCGAGGGAGAGATAAGGATTTAGAGAGAGGTGAGAGAGTTAAATAGAGAGAGAGAGAGAGGTAGGTAAGGATAGGGAGAGGGAGATAAAGGGAAGTAGAGAATGGAGGAGAGAGGGAAGAAGAGGTAGGGAGGGAGAGATAGGTGAGATAGAGAGATAGGAGGGAGGGAGGGATATTTAAGGAGAGAAAGGTGAGATAGAGAGAAAGAAAGTAAAGAGGGGAGGGGGAGAGAGAGGTGATAGAGATAAGTAGAGGCGTAATAAGGAAGGTAGATAGATTAAGAGAGGGAAAGAGAGAGGGAGGGAAAA
>CM021103.1:258449530-258513929 GCA_007115665.2 Sequoiadendron giganteum
AGAGATAGAGGGATTTAGTGTGAGAGAGAGAGGGAGGGAGTTAAAGATAGATAGAGGGTATAGGGTTAAGGGTAGAGGGTAGAGGGTTAAAGGTAGAGGGGAGAGAGATAGGAGTGAGTGAGTGAGTGAGTGAGATACCTGAGAGAGGGAGAGGGGTAGGAGGGAGAGACTTGAGAGAGAGATAGAGAGGCAGGGAGGGAGTGAGTGAGAGAGAGATAAAGGGTAGAGGGTTTAAGGGTAGAGGGGAGAGAGATAGATGGAGTGAGTGAGAGAGAGAGACCTAAGAGAGGGAGAGGGGATAGGAGAGAGAGGGAGAGAGTGGGAGAGAGATAGAGGGTAGAGGGTTTAAGGGTTAAGGGTAGAGGGCTAAGGGTAGAGAAGAGAGATATAGGAGTGAGTGAGTGAGTGAGTGAGTGAGTGAGTGAGTGAGTGAGTGAGAGATTGAGATTTGAGATAGGGAGAGGGGGTAGGAGGGGGAGACGTGAGATAGAGAGAGAGAAAGAGAGAGGGAGGGAGAGAGAGAGATAGAATTAGAGGTTTATGGTGAGAGGTGAGAGTTTTAAGAGGGTTAAAGGGTAGAGTGGGAGAGAGATAGAGGGTAGAGGGTTTATGGTAGAGGGTAGAGGGTTTTAAGGGTTAAGGGTAGATGGGAGAGAGGGTAGGGGAGAGAGAGAGAGAGAGAGAGAGATGAGGGAATGATATATATGTAGGTAGAGAGAGTTGAGATAGAGATAGAGTAGAGATGGAAGAACAAAGGGGAAGGGAGGGGAAGTTAGAGAGAGAAGGAAGGTGGATAGATTGAGAGGGGAGGATGGAGAGAGGGAGAGAGAGAGAATGAGGTATAGAGGGATAGATAGGTAGAGAGAAGTAGAGAGGTAAGGAGAGTTGGAGGGAGAGGTAGGTGTTGGAACTCTCAAATTTTGAAGATTTAAGGTGCCCATTTCGAGAAATTTGCCTCTGCACTTTTTGAAGTGCACTTGAGGGGTTAGTTTGAATGACCCAATTTGGAGAATTAGAACTCGAGGCCTATTGATTTTCAAGAAGAACCCATTTGAAAATGTACTTGATTGACATATGTGAATGTGTGTGTCAATTTTCAGCTTTCCATGATAGGTTTTGTCAGGGTTTTGAAAAGTGAAGCTGGAGGGTTTTTGCACTGTTCTGTTGTTTGCAGATTTGCCAGATTGCGAAACAGCCTCCTGTTTGAGCTTGGATTTCGCAGCCCATTGAATTTCATGTCAAAATGAATGTTTTTCTATGTTCTCCATGCCTAATTGATCTCGGATGTCAGTTTTCAGATTCTCGTGATTTGATTTGTTATTTTTAGCAGATCGAAACCAAATGTTGTTTGTTCGGTTTCACATTTGCATTCCTGGCAGCCTTTTTGACTAGTCAACTTTCAACGTTAATATCTTGTAATCAAATATGTTTCATGGATTTTAATTTTGCACATGAGTTCAAGGTACCTTAATGAACTCATGTGTCTGATGGAAGCTCGTCAGAAGTTGCTACACTATTTTTACAAATTGGCAATTGGGTGTGTTTTAATTGTTTCAGATCAACTGTTGTTTCAGAAAATTTTAATTGGGAAACTTTTCCTATTAATATTCGGCTCTTTAGGGTTTTTTTCTCTAAGCCATCTGTTACACTATACTTTTAGATCAAATGAATATATTCTTGCAATTTTTTATGGTTTCACGATGTCGTTTGATTAGTTTCCCAGATTGATTCCTGAGGCAACTTGACCTGTTTTACCCAATTTGCAAAAGACAAAACAATTTCTTAAGGCAACCCAGTTTACCATTTCACTTCAAATGCATCCAGATGTTGTCCTACGATGATTTGAGTTCCAAACTTGTTTGATAAAGAAAAAAAAATTAACCGGGCCACATGCGGCCCGACATGCTTTGCATAATTGTAAGGTTGTGAGTGTTGCACTATGGAAATTATTTCATGAAAGTTACTTTGATTTCGTCATCAGGTGGAGGGGCGCATAATTACAATTGCTTATAACTTTCAGACTGTAAGTGAGATCCACTTTTTCAATGTGGAGCTTGAACATCATGTTATCACAAGGGTAAAAGGCATTCTACAATGGATAACAAGTATGAAGATGTAAAGGGTAGTATGATGAAGGAATCATTTAATAAAGTGTTTTAAATAAATGATAAGAGATTTGTTTAGTATTTTCTTGCAGCAAAGGCAAGCCCAATTCTGGATATGAGAAGCATTGGAGAAGAATATGGACGAGTACATATTGAAAATGGTGAGAGGCTAAGCATACCCAATGAATCCATTTTTAAATGGATATACAAGTTACTCATCTGATGTTTGTACCTGTAGTAATAAAGATGGAATAGAGTGTGATATGCGAGAAGGTTTAGACACTGACATTGTCCAGGAAAATGCAAAATTGGCAGAGGGGGGGCGACAACAGTTGAAGAGGCTACACACAAAGGTGAAGAATGCCTTAGAAATTTTTGGAAAAATGCAACCAATAGGAGGGAGACCCGCACTAGTTAAAGGAGTCTCACGCCATGGTGAGGGCATGGGAGATTTCTTCCAGGTGAATGGCAAGGGTGTAGGTCGGTAGGTGAAGGTGTTTCGCACACCAGGTGTGGGATGGAACATCCATCAAAGCATTTGGAGGTGGGGCATGTGCAACATGGAAAATAATGTTGGAAAGGCTTTAGAAATTTTATTGCAAATGAAAACAGGAGGGTGCAGGCATTGTGAAGCAGGTCAAGGGCAAGGGAATGGTGAAGGTGCACATGAATTGCAATAAGTATGGGAATTGGGTGCAACCTGTAATAAGTATGAAGATCCATCAAAGCATAAATAACACACAAATGTAGTCTCATGGAGTGTGCATTGTAGTGTGGAGGGTGCGGTGAAAGTGGGGTGTAGGCATCCATCAAAGCATAAGGAGAAAGAGAGAATGGAACTGGCTTCCATGAGATCATGGGATGTATTGCAGAGTGCTCAAGTATGAGGAAACAAATAATTAGGGTAGAAGAAAAAACAAGTGAAGGTGGAAGCAAATCCAACGGTGGCGATTTTGAGTCAAACGCAGCCAGATCTGGACCATTGCCCGCCAAGTCACAATCCAAACTCGCTCATGGGATATGCATTGTGCGATCATGGGGAGATGGGGAAATAGCAGTGAAAACATTTAATGAAATATTTCTCCTATAGTTTGGCCAAAATAAATTTTAAATATTGTGGGCCCCAAGAATTTTTTAAGTGGCACGGGTATTTCAAGGTACATGGGGTAAAATTTAAATGGGAATTTCTGAATGGCTAGGGGAAAATTTTATAAGATATTTTATCAGAGGGGCCTAAATGTGGGGAAATTTTTTAAAACAACCCGACAGTGTTTTAGGTAAATATTAAAATGGGGTGGGGCTCGTTTCATTTTTTTTTCTTGGGTGAGGTTTTAAAAATCTTTTAATGAAATGTGAATAAATTAACGAGCATGGGGGAAAATAATTCACCTAAGGTTTCATTTGTTTTTAAATGAAGGAGTGTTTTAAATGAAATTTGAAACATTATAATGCACAGGAATAGGTGGATAGAGTTAAATATTTTACATTTTACTATGTTGGGGTGAAATATCAAATGCTAAATACTTTGTGTTGCTGGGTAAAGTATTTAAAATAATTTGCATGGAGGGATTAAGATAAATGAAATATTTTATTCACTAAAGGTGAATAAAATAAAATACAGCAGTGAGTAAATGAAAGAGTAAAAATGCAGCAAAAAGGAAAACAAAAATAGAGGTAAATGGATTTTCACGAGAGTGGAGTTTTTCTTTCAACTGAAAGTAATGAGTGAAGAATGGACACTTGGGCATTTTTATGTTGAAGAACGAATTGAGCACATGCTATTTTGAAAATAGAATGAAGCTTTTTACAGGGAAATGGAGAAGATATTTTGCAAGTCACTGTTCAACGGTGGAGATGTTTCCAGATGGTTGTTGTTGTTGTTGTTCAGATTTAGGGTTTCTTCTGGAATGTCTTCTCCTCTACTTATTCTCTTTTCTTCTCATTTTAATATGTTAGCAAGTAAGGTTAGCAAGTAAGCTAGTCAAGATTATGGTGTGGAGCTGCATATCAAATTGTAAAATTTGTAGTTACAGAGGCAATGCAAGTGGGGTTTTATGTCATTTTGTTGTAGGATTTGAGTTTATTAGGACTTAGTGTTTCATAATAGTACTGGAATTTGAGTTTAAGTGACAAATCCAAGCTCATGTCTCTCCTTTGTGAAAATGTATTCAAATTTTGAATGAAGTAATCAAGGGTTATTCTGTTCTTCTCACTATTGTGGTGTGTGCAATTCTAATTTTAGCTTTGATTCAAAGAATTAATTAAACTACTTAAATGAGATTGCAGATTGATATGTTTTGTACAAGGATTAGGTAAGAAGTATTGAGCTGAGGTACAAATTTGTGATACTATAAGGTATTATGATCAGAGATATTACATGCTATGTGTTGAAATCTGATATGAACCATTAGGTGTTGATGAATTTCACTCCTCCAATGGATATGGGATTGGTCTAATTTGCATCTATTCTTTGTGATTCCGTGTTTTGTTTGTGTTCACCTGGGTCTTGCTACCATTTTAAAACTAATGATTTATCTTTCACCATGAAGTTGTATTATAACCATCTCATGCTCCAAGTGGTTGATATTACTGATGAACAACTAATTCATTTGAGTTCTATCCCATTCTATTGAGCTATTAAATGAGATTATCTGTTGGAAGTTAATGATTGTTTATAATTTTGTTGCTGAACTTGTAAACACATTAAGGGATCACCCTCCCGGGTCTTGTAGAGCCCAAAGTGTAGGAGATCTTTTGAAATCCTCATCAGTTGGTCCAGGTCCTCTGAGCTGCCCTTGATTGGAATTGGAAATTCTATAGGTAGATTAGGATACAAACTTGGTTTACAATAAAAAAGCACCAACAAAATGGCAACTCTACTGAGGATGCACTCAAAGGTTTTGGTTATAGACGGTGCTACTATAGAGTCATAAAAGTTTTGAATTATCTCTGTGACCATTGCTGAAAATTATTTCTGCCTTATAGAGTCATGAGTTGGATAGGTCCATTCTCCTTGTCAGCTGAGTCAATTCTCATGAATGTTTCTAGAGAGTCTATTGTAATTCATCTTTCAATGTAAGTCTATCTATATTTTTCCATACTTCATGCTTATTTCATAATACCTCACAAGTTGTGAGTGGTGACTCTGAGATCTATGCACTTTTGTGCATTATTTGAGAAGAACAGGGAAAGAACCCAAAATATTTGTAGTAGACATGAAGAAGATTCGAGCTCTTGTGATGAAGTACCCTGAAAAGTTGAGGAAGGAATCCATATGATGTCATATTGATAGATAAGGAGGTGTTGTAGTACTTATGTTGGTTTTTAATGAATTTGACCTATGAAGAATTTCCAGCTGTTAAATTTTGTGTCCTCTACAAAGAGGTGGCGACTCTACCAAAGAACCTAATGAAGATGTGAATACGGTTCAAGATCTACAAATTTTTCCAATCAGAAGAATTATTTGTAGTTGCTGCAACAGTTTTAGGTATTTTCACTCTTGGTTTTCAAGAAACTCTTTCTTGAAAACCATTTTTGAACTTCTTAGAAAGAAACTTGGTTCCCTACTTAGTGATTTAGCACTACCAAAGGGAAAGGATAGTGAGATTAACTTTACACACTTTCATTTCCTGGATTTGCTAGATTTAATTTCATTCCCATCGAAAGTGTGTTGTCTAGTGCTCAAATATTTGCTTAAATGGATGGTCAGAATGCAGTTGTGTATTTTAATGGTTTTCATCCATTTTGTATTATCATATGTTGCAAGCTTGGGTTGTACCTATGTCAACCATTGTCATAGTAATCCTTCATTTGGTCATGCTTGTAACTATGCAAAGTTAGTGAGCCTTGAATTGTAATATCCATGGATTATCAAGGTGATATAACAATACCAAAGAACACTTTGATTTGATTGGTCAGAAAGTGTCAGGACCTTCAAGCATCTAATACCCTAAAGTGTAAAAAATCAAAAGTTAATAAGCGTAGGTCCAGACCTAAATGGAATGATAGAAATGAAAGAAGGCTTAAAATGATAGATGAAAGATACCAGCTGTCTCAACAAGTACGGTCAAGAGACCATCAAATTGTGTCTACTTTTCAAGTCATTACACCATTTGTCAATTCATTTGACCCATTGTATGCTCAGTTGGATTTGTCATGGGTTGATTTCAAAGCGAAATGTATGCCAAATCAGATTTATAAGAAGTTGCCTAGATTTGGTGGGTACAATATTTGTGAAGGAGATGCACATGTAAAATGTTTTTCCAGCTTCATGGAGAAACATTCATTTGGAGATGAGAATATGTGGATGAGATTATTTGTTAGATCCTTTGAAGCACACGCTCGGGATTGGTATTTAAGTTTTCCTGAGAATTCATTTCCTTGCTGGGATATATTAGTGAATGCTTATAGAAAATAATTTTCAAGAGAGCCTCTAGATCTTTTCAAAATGCTAAAAGATATTAGAAAGCAAAACGAGGAGTCAAGCATTGATTTCAGTCACAGATTTGATGTTGCTCTTTCACTAATCCTAGAAAGTTTCAGACAAGCACTCCTGACTGTATCCATATGTATTTTGAGGCCTATGAAGAGGGCTCTAGTGCACTATTAAATGAGATTGAGATCTCTGATATGCAAATGGATTATAAATTTTGAGATGGTTGGGAGAAAATGAGAACTGAATATGTGTTAAGTTTGTTGTCTTCAATTATGGGTAAACATGCTGATAAAATCAGCAGCAATTGTGTAAATGCAAATGATTAGAGGTCTTCAGACAAGTGCACATTTGAGAAATTTGAAGACAAGAAGGATGCATCATCAAGTGATGAGAAATTTTTCTTTGAACAACTCACAAAGGAAGTATGCCCGAATATAATTTTGTAGCTGAGTTGTCTGAGCCAAGAACATGATAAGGAATGTCAGTTGGATTCACTCTTTGGAGAAGAGAAATGTGATCAGCAAGGTGATGATACAATTGATTATGTCTATTCTATATGTGAAGAATGTAGTCCTGACGTAAGTCTCTATGATGAGACAAATAATTTTGCTGATTTAGGGAGCCCTCTTGAGAACATCAGTTTGTCAGTTGCAAATGAAGAAGTATGTGATGATTTTAAATTTGAAAGAAAAGCCACCAGTAGCTACAATCAAGAAACCATTGCTGTTTTTCAGCTTGATAGAGAGGATGTTTATGTTTACCCTCAAGAGGATGCAAATGAAAAGCTCGGTGAAGATACCCAGTCTGATGATAGAGTACAAGGGGATGTGTGTTGTTATGATAGCCCAAAAGTAAGTAAGAATGAACAAGTGAATAGTTTGTTTGCTATGACATATGGTCACTATGTGTGTGACAATGTTATCAACAACTCAGTCTCATATGATTGGGGAGCTCCTATTTATGATCAACCCTTTGAGTTTTCAGATTTTGATGATGGAGACATCTTGGGATATCCTAATTTGCAATTTGATAGTGCTTTTAATTCAAGTGAAGGTCAAGAAGAGGAATTGGATGAAAAGGTAGATCAAAGAAGTGATCTATTGAGTTGTGAACAAATTTTAGATCCATTGACCACAAAATATTAGGAGTATGCACATGAGGACAACTCTCAGTTGTCATGTATAGTCCCTATTGACTTTGACAGTGATGATGACTCTCAGGATGCAGGGAGTAATGCAAGTGAGTCTGGTTCTTTTTCCAATAATCAACCATTTTTTCATGACAATAATAATGAGGATGAAGACACATATCAACTTGATGGTAATGATGCAATGTGTAATGAACATGACAGAGGGCATGTTGATGCAAATTCAGAAATCTATTTTGATAAGCTGGAGACAATTGATAACCAAGAGGATTGCATGACTAATGATTCAAGTATTGAAGTTTGTAATGCAGATTTGAACGAGTCTTTGTTTGATGACTTGAGTGAGCCTAGCCTTGAGCCTTTGAATGTGAATACAAATGTTGATTTCAATGAGAAATCAAATTATGCCTCTGAACTAGAACTGCTTGTTGTTAAGCAAGTTTGTGATACTAAAAGTGTTGATACCTTGTGTTCAGAGGATATAAAATTTAGTGATGTTGCAAGAAATTTAAAATCTTATGTGGAGGGGACAAATATGTTTGCATCAGCAGTTAATGTTTGGAAAAACCCTTTATTTGATGAGTTTCCCTTTTCTTCAATTGGTACTAATGATGATCCTTACTATTGTAGAGATAATCCACTCTTTGTTGAGACCTCAGATGAATTGAATGTTGCATGAGTTTGTACTAAAAACTCTAGTGGTGACCAAGATGTCATTGGTGATCCGATGCCACATTGTGTAGATGAGCCTTTTTTTATTGCTGAAGATGATGATATTATGACTACAGATGATGATGAGTCAGGAGTCCCTGATGAATCTAAATACCAGGATGAAGGACAGTTGCAAAATATGCTAATGGATGAGTGTGTTTCATTGAATTCACTTGAAGATAGTTTTCATGATGAGCTTGATCTTTTGGTAAGCTCTTGTGATGAGTTAAATTTTCACATGAAAACTAATGATCAGATTGAGCCTAATAGTTCTAGCCATACAACAGAATGTGAGTGCTATTTCTGTCAGCTGGAAGGAATTTCCATAGAATGTGGCAATGTGCAAGATATGGAGGAAAGTTGTTTTCAGCTTGAGAATGATCCATGTGATGAATGTGATAAGTTGTTGCCACATAATGATCAAAATTTTGAAAGTATGCCTAAATTTCAGATGCACAATGATTGCGAACATGTTGATAATGTTGTGAATGATTTCCTAATAGGAGAGGCCAACATGTTTATTCAGGCAGATAATTGTGATCAAACGGTTCTTTCATATGGTCTTGATCACTATTTTCAAATCATGCCACTTAATATGAAATCAAAAAATAGAGAAAGTAACAGTGGTGTGACTTATTTGATCTGGTTGCCATATAATGAAGTTGAACAAAGAGCAAGTTTCTACTTGCCCAAGGGCAGTCTGACACTTGTGTTTGCAAAGATGCAATTGCTTATGTTGTTATGGTTTAACAAGTGCAAGCATGAGTTGAGGGGGATCAACTCTTTTAACAAAATTGTATTTGACAGAGGTAAATGTTGATTCTTGTTTTTCATTTGGTGACTTGGGGTCATCAAATGAAGTTAAAAAATTAAATTTGAATTGGGAAGCAGTTTGAAGGCACTTGACAGATTCAGAATTTGGTCAACTCTCCCCAGAGATCTGGAATCTTTCTATGCTCACAGGGAGCATACATCCCTAGATGAATCCATTGTTGGCACTCTCAAATCTTGCAGATTTGAGGTGCCCATTTCGAGAAATTTGCCTCTGCACTTTTTGAAGTGCACTTGAGGGGTCAATCTGAATGACCCACTTTGGAGAATCAGAACTTGAGGCCTATTGATTTCCAAGGAGAATCCATTTACAGATGTACTTGATTGACATATGTGAATGTGTGTGTCAATTTTCAGCTTCCCACGATAGGTTTTGTCAGGGTTTTGAAAAGTGAAGCTAGAGGGTTTTTGCACTAATCTACTGTTTGCAGGTTTGTCAGTTTTTGAAACAGCCTCCTGTTTGAGCTTGGATTTTGCAGCCAGTTGACTATCATGTAAAAATGAATATTGTTATGTGTTCTCCATACTTAAGTGATCACGGGTGTCAGTTTTCAGAGCCTCATGATTTGATTTTCTATTTTTAGCAGATCAAAACCAAATGTTGTTTGCTCGGTTTCACATTTGCATTCCTAACAGGCTTTCTGACTGGTCAACTTTGATCATTAATATCTTGTGATCAAATATGTTTCATTGATTTTCCTTTTTAACACACGTACGCAGGGTACCTTAATGAGCTCATGTGTCTGATGGTATCTCGACAGGAGTTGTTTCACTATTTTTACAAATTGGTAGTTGGGTGTGTTTTAATTGTTTCAGAATAGTTGTTGTTTCAGAAATTTTTAATCGGGCAACTTTGTTGATTAATATCTGGTTCCTCAAGATCTGTTTCTCTGAGCCGTCTTTTTCAGTATACTTTTGGATCAAATGACTATATGCTTGCAATTTTTTATGGTTTCACGAGGTCGTTTGATTGGTTTCCCAGATTGATTCCTAAGGCAACTTGACCTATTTTTCCCATTTTGCAAAAGTGATAGAAAACACTTTCTGAAGGCAACCCAGTTTACCATTCCACTTCAAATGCATCCAAATGTTGTCCTGGACTGATTTGAGTTCGAAACTTGTTTGAAAACGATTTTTTTTTAGTCAGGCCACATGGGGCCCGACATGCTTTGCACAATTGTAAGGTTGTGAGTGTTGCACTGTGGCAATTATTTCATGAAAGTTACTTTGATTTGGTCATCAGGTGGAGGGGCACATAATTACAATTTCTTATAACTTTTGGACTGTAAGTGAGATCCACTTTTTCAATGTGGAGTTTGAACATCATGTTACCACAAGGGTAAAAGGCATTCTACAATGGATAACAAGTATGAAGATGTTAAGGGAAATATGATGAAGGAATCATTAAATAAAGTGTTTCAAATAAATGATAAGAGACTCGTTCAGTATTTCCTTACAGCAAAGGCAAGCCCAGTTCTGGATATGAGAAGCATTGGAGAAGAATATGGATGAGTATAGATTTAAAATGGTGAGAGGCTAAGTAAACCCAACGAATCCATTTTTAAATGGATATACAAGTTACTCATCTGATGTTTGTACCCACAGTGATAAAGATGGAATAGAGTGTGATATGTGAGAAGGTTCAGACACTGACATTGTCTAGGCAAATGCAAAATTGGCAAAGGGGGTGCGACAATAGTTGAAGAGGCTACGCACAAAGGTGAAGAATGCCTTAGAAATTTTTGGACAAATGCAACCAACAGGAGGGAGACTCGCATTGGTTAAAGGAGGCTCACGCCATGGTGAGGGCGTGGGAGATTTCTGCCAGGTGAATGGCAAGGATGCAGGCCAGTAAGTGAAGGTGGTTTAAGTGTCAGTTGTGGGATAAAACATCCATCAAAGAATTTGGAGGTGGGGCATGTGCAACATGGAAATAATGTTGGAAAGGCTTTAAAAATTTTATTACAAATGAAAACAGGAGGGTGTGGGCATTGTGAAGCAGGTCAAGGGTAAGGGAATAGTGAAGATGCGCGCGAATTGCAACAAGGATGGGAGTTGGGCGTGACCTGTAACAGGTATGAATATCCATCAAAGCATAAAGAACACACAAATGTAGTCTCATGGTGCGCGCATTGCAGTGTGGAGGGTGCGGTGAAAGTGGGGTGTAGGCATCCATCAAAGCATAAGGAGAAAGATAGAATGGAACTAGCCGCCATAAGAGCACGAGATGTATTGCAGAGTGCTCGAGTATGAGGAAACAGAGAATTAGGGCAGAAGAAAAAACAAGTGAAGGTTGAGGCAAATCCAACGGTGGGAATTTTGAGTCAAATGCAGCCAGATCTGGACCATTGTCTACCAGGTCATAATCCAAAGCTGCTCACGAGATACGCATTACGTGATCTTAGGGAGATGGGTAAATAGCAGTTAAAACATTTAATTAAATGTTTCTCCTATAGTTTTGCCAAAATAAATTTTAAATATGGTGGGCCCCAAGAATTTTTAAAGTGGCACGGGTATTTCAAGGTACTTGGGGTAAAATTTAGATGGGAATTTCCGAATGGCTAGGGGAAATCTTATAAGATATTTTATCAGAGGGGCCTAAATATGGGGAAATTTTTTAAAACAACCCGACAGTGTTTTAAGTAAAATTAAAATGGGGTGGGGCTCGTTTCAATTTTTTTTCTCGAGTGAGGTTTTAAAAAATCATTTAATGAAATGTGAATAAATTAAGGAGCACGGGGGAAAATAATTCACCTAAGGTTTCATTTATTTTTAAATGAAGGAGTGTTTTAAATGAAATTTGAAACATTATAATGCATAGGAATAGGTGGATAGAGTTAAATATTTTGCATTTTACTGTGCTGGGGTGAAATATCAAATGCTAAATACTTTGTGTTGCTTGGTAAAGTATTTAAAATACTTTGCATGGATGGATTAAGATAGATGAAATATTTTATTCACTAAAGGTGAATAAAATAAAATACAATAGTGAGTAAATGAAAGAGTAAAAATGCAGCAAAGGGGAAAATAGAAACAGAGGTAAATGGATTTTCACGGGAGTGGAATTTTTCTTTCAGCTGCAAGTAATGAGTGAAGAATGGACACTTGGGAATTTTTCTGTTGAAGAACGAATTGAGCACATGTTGTTTTGAAAACAAAATGAAGTTTTTACAAGGAAATGGAGAAGATATTTTGCAGATCACTATTCAACGGTGGAGATGTTTCCAGATGGTTATTGTTGTTCAGATTTAGGGTTTCTTCTGGAATTTATTCTCCTCTACTTATTCTCTTTTCTTCTCATTGTAATAGGTTAGCAAGTAAGATAGTCAAAATTCAGGTGTGGAGCTACATATCAAATCATAAAATATGTAGTTACAGAGGCAATGAAAGTGGGGTTTTGTGTCATTTTGTTGTAGGATTTGAGTTTATTGGGATTTAGTGTTTCATAACAGTACTGGCATTTGAGTTTAAGTGACAAATCTAGGCTCATGTCTCTCCTTTGTGCAAATTTATTCAAATTTTGAATGAATTAATCAAGGGTTATTTTGTTCGTCTCACTGTTGTGGTGTGTGAAATTCTAATTTTAGCTTTGATTCAAAGAATTAATTAAACTGCTTAAATGAGATTGTAGATTGATGTGTTTTGTACAAGGATTGGGTAAGAAGTATTGAGATGAGGTACAAATTGGTGATACTGTAAGGCAGTATGATCAGAGATATTACATGCTATGTGTTGAAATCTGATATGAACCATTAGGTGTTGGTGAATTTGACTCCTCCAATGAATATGGCACTGGTTTGATTTGCATTTGTTCTTTGTGATTCAATGTTTTGTTTGTGTTCACCTGGGGCTTGCTACCATTTTAAAATTAATGATTTATCTTTCACTATGAAGCTATATTGTAACCATCTCATGCTCCAAGTGGTTGATATTACTGATGAACTGCCAATTCATTTTAGTTCTATTCCATTATTTTGAGCTAGTAAGTGAGATTATCTATTGGAAGTTAATGATTGTTTATAATTTTTTTGTTGAAGTTGTAAACACATTAAGGGATCACCCTCTCGAGTCTTGTAGAGACCAAAGTGTAGGAGATCTTTTGAAATCCTCATCAGTTGGTCCAGGTCCTCTGAACTGCCCTTGATTGGAATTGGAAATAACATAGGTAGATTAGGAGACAAACTTGGTTTACAATAAAAAACACCATTAGTAGGGATGGAGAGAGAGAGAGGTAGGTAGAGAGAGTAAATGGAGATATAGAGAAGTGGAGAGGGAAGGAGAGATGGATGGAGAGGTAGGGATCAAGGGAGAGATAAGGATCTAGAGAGAGGTGAGAGAGTGAAATAGAGAGAGAGAGAGAGGTAGGTAAGGAGAGGGAGGGGAGATAAATGGAAGAAGAGGTAGGGAGGGAGAGGAGGGAGGGAGGGATATTTAAGGAGAGAGAGGTGTGATAGAGAGAAAGAAAGTAAAGAGGGAAGGGAGAGAGAGAGAGGTGATAAAGAGAAGTAGAGGCATAATGAGGAAGGTAGATAGGTTGAGAGAGGGAAAGAGAGGGGGAGATAAAAAGAGGTATATAGGGTGAGGCTAGATAGTGAGATGTAGAGTGAATTTTGGTGGAAGAGAGAGAGGAGGGAGGGATAGGTAAAGATGGATAGTTGAGATAGATAGAAGGAGAGAGACATAGGTAGAGAGGGAAAAGAGAGATAGAAAGAGGGGGAGGGAGAGAGGAGAGATATAAAGAGGGGGAGGGAGGGAGAGATAGAGAGAGTAGAGAGTCAGGAGAGAGATAGAGAGAGAATTAGAGAGGGAAATAAGGTAGAGATATTGAGAGAGAGGAGGCAAGGAGGGAGAGAGAAATAGGTATAGAGGGACAACTAGATGGAGAGAAGTATGTATGAAAGGAGAGATATAGGGAAAGGTAGGGATGGAGAGAGAGGTGAGACAAAAATAGAGAGAGGTCTAGGTAGATAGAGGGAGGAGGAGATAAAGAGAAGAAGAGAGGGAAGAAGAGAGGGAGGAAGAGGTAGGGATGGAGAGAGAGAGGTGAGAGAGATAAGAGAGAGGAGGGAGGGATAGGTAGGGGGAGAGGGGTGAGATAGAGAGAAAGAGAGTAGAGAGGGAAGGGGAAAGAGAGAAGTGAGATAGGTGATAGAGATGTGTGATGGAGCTTAAAAGTAGAGAGATAAGGATGAAGGTGGAGAGATTGAGAGGGAAGGAGGGGAAGAGAGAAAAGATGTATAGAGGGATAGGTTAGATAGCGAGAAGTAGAGAGAAAAGGTGGGTGAAAGGAAGAGAGAGGGAGAGAGAGGGGGAGAAAGAGAGGTGAGATAGAGAGAAGTAGAAAGGGAAGGAGAGAGAGAGGGAGATAGAGAAAATTAGAGAGGGAGGGAGGGAAGGAGAGAGAAGTGAGATAGAGAGAACTAGAGAGGGAAGGAGAGAGAGAATGGCAAGATAGAGAGTAGAGAGGGGAGGAGAGAGCAAGGGAAGCAAAGAGAGAGAGAAAGAGAGGAGAGGGAGGGAGGGAGGGATAGGTATGTATAGAGAGTAGAGAGAGATATATATATAGATAAAAGGAGAGGGATGAGAGATAGAAAAATGTAGAGAGGGAAAGAGGGGGGGAGATAGATATTGGAGAGGGAAGGAGAGAGAGATGGACATGTAGAGACATAGTTCTTGAGCTCAAGGAAGATATTGTTAGATAAAGGGATGGAGATAGTGTGAGAGAGAGAGGTCTAGAGAATAAGAGATGAAAATGAGTGAGATAGAGAGAGAAAGATGAAATTTGACCTCTTGAGTACTAAAATTTGACCTCTTGATTACTGAAATTTGACATGCTGATTACTGAAATTTGACTAAGTTTGAAATTTTTAAGATTTTCCAAAAACTAGAATTCGCATTATAACTCTTCGAGATCTGAAACCACTCTCAAACATCTTTCTTGTATATACGTGAAATATAACTTAAAGTATAAGAATTTGCCAAATTTTCTCATATTTTTGTCCGTGCTCCCCATCTCATTTGCACATCTTTCAATGGAAGTTTATAAAAAAACCATGATAGCGTTAACCTCTCTCTTAGCTATCTAAATATATAATTCTTTTTTCATTTTGATTTAGTTATTTTGATCCATGGTTTCTATTGTAAATTCCTTCATTTTTGGTCAAAAACCAACATGTGCTAGGTTTAGGATAGATTTTTACACGTTCATCAGAATGTGAAAAAAATTACGTTTTTTGAAACTAGACTCCATTCTACACATGATGAAAAAAAAATCAATTTTTCGATTAGTTTGCAAAACATTTAGGGGGGACCATGCTCAAATTTCATCTTTTTAGGATTTGTCCACTTTGAAAATTCATAAAATATTATATATTCATTAAAAAAAGTATCTAAAAGAAGGAGGATAAACTACATGGTGTTAGCTAATTTCTCACTGTTGGGATTTTTGAAATTCTACAAAAAAGTTAACCAAAAAGGAGGGAGCCCTTAGGCACTATGCTATTTTTTTTTGATAAAAACATGACCTATTTTTCCCCTCCCTCCTTTTTGAGACCCTTAATACTCATTAATTTCAAAAAACAATAGTAGCTTAGAAACTAGACTCAGAGCACTTCAACTTTTATTCTTGCCGCATCTTGAAATTTTGAGCGTAATTATCTTCATTTTCTCGTGCAAATCAGATTTTGCTGATTTAAAAAAAAAAGTGGCATCTTAAGAGCCAAAATTGTGTCACAAATTGGTGCAGTTACCCTGGATTTTATATACTAGATCATATAATACCAAGGTGACAATATATCTAATTTTTGCACCGAATCTCAAACAAACAAGAGACATTGGGATGTACCAACACTCACAAGACATCTGAAGCACTTGGTGGTTTTGTGATGAGACAACCATTAAACATGACACATAAAAGTAATAGACCTTACCCAATTTATACAATTCAAAGATAATGATGATGTAAATTATTGTAGTGACCTTGAGTAGGCATAGTATTAGTCAAAAGATAAATATAAAGAATAAAAATATCAAAAATATAAACCAAAAAATAAATATCGACAAAAACACAACAATAAAATCATTTTCCAAGGTATGGAAGGACTAAATGATGGATTTGGGTCATGTTTGGTTTTAGGAAGAAAACATCTCATATAATTAATGCATGTTGTTTTGGAAAGGAAACAACTCATCTAAAATGAGTGATAGGTGATCTAGGGAAATATGTCATGATGGAAAAGTATTGTTTTGATTATATGTGTTTGATTGGGGAAAAGGTGGGTTAATACAAATGAATTGATCAAGATGATAAACCACTAGAATTATCCACAAAAAAACATTCAATTATGAGAGCTAAAATACCAAAATAACAATAAAAAACTAACCCTAACTATTATGGAAACTATGAAGGGAGTTTTTAGAGCTCAAAGTGATGTGTACCTTGCTGCAAGATGCCTATTTTTAGGTCACAAAGGGCTCATACGCCTTTAGTGGAAAATGGGTCCCTGTTAGAATTTTTGAAACTAAGATCTAGGTTATTTTCCTTGAAGTCTGCACTCTCAAATCCTTGATTATCAGTTCCCAAAAAATTGTAACAAAATATGTAGCCTTGATTCTATGTTCTTGCACTATGAATGACAACTTTCCAATTAGACAACTTTGACAATTTTGCTTCCAATTTCTTCTCCACTTGATCTTCAACCTGTAAATCTGTAAACATACATTCAAGGGAAGAAAAAAATGTTGATTGTTAGCAAATAGGGGTTCACCTAAGTGAAACCCCGTGTAGGTAATTAAACCAAATGATGAAATAATGTAATTGAAGCATGAAATAATAGAATGTTGATACCATAGAAGTTGTCTTGGGGTGTAAATCTACAAACTAATATGTAATGGCCATGAAGAATGTAGATCTTGATCTCAAATAAGATATGAAAAAATTCTTGCAAGTAGATATTCAATGCTACATCAACTATATTATCTCAACAACATGCTTGAATGCACTATACCTTTGACATGATGAAATGATCTTGAATTGATGCAATAAACTCTTGATAATATACCTTAGAATGCCTTTGAAATTCTCTTGAAGTTCTCTAATGATTGAAAACTTGAATGCTTAGACCTCTTGTAAAATTTCTATGAGAAATAATGTGAATTAACCCCATATTTATACTAAATCTTGAGATTAACCTCGAAATTCAAATAATTCAAGACTACACTAGATCTAGAATGGAAATTCATTAGAATCCCAACAAAATTAAATTCAAAAATGGGTGTCCTACTCAAGGAGGACCCATTCGCCACTAAAGGTGAATGGGTCCTAGTACAAGTTTCAAGAACCTTGCGTTGGGAGGGTGAAAGAACATCAAAAACCCATGTCAAATATGCATAGAGATGGGGGTCCTATGTCAAGATGACACATTCGCCACTAAAGGAAAATTGGTTATGACACCATTTTCCAAGACCTTACCAAACTTAATGTTATGCAATTTAAATTCTGGGTCTTAGGATAGATCCTTGGAAGGTGTCATAAATAAGCATTAAATTTGAATTAAAGGGGATAATTAAGCTCAATTAGCCATAATTAATAAATGAGACCCTATGAGTCTGAAAGTGTGTTATAACACTTTACAAAACCTAAAATAGGATACAAATTAGGTACATTCATTAAAAAGGGGCCCAAGCTTAATGTGAATATGTACAACACATTACAACACTAAACCTAGGAAAAAATTAGGTTAATTCAATGACAATTATTCCCAAATTAAGTAAGGAAAAGGGATATTTTTTTCATTACTACATCTTTCCCCCACTTTAGTGAGATTTTGTCCCCATGACCAACTCCAACTGAAGTAGGCATTCAAGACTGTTTAGTATGCAACAATAACAAGGATACATAGCCATGCCCTATCAAAGGCATAAAAAAACAAAGAAAAATAAAGGGTCGAGCACAACCATTACAACATGATGTGGAATGGGGTTGTTTGTTTGTAACATGTGCTACTCACTCTGGATTAGTGAAACCTCAGTATTTCCACTAGGTGAGTTGTCCAAAATATGTATGCTCGCTCTGGGGTAGTGAAACCTCATTCTATCCACTAGGTAAGTTGTCCCAAATATGTATGCTCATTTTGGGGTAGTGGAACCTCAATCTGTCCACTAGGTGAGTTATCCCAACGAGGTGGAAAATGAGATAATGATATTATCCTCCCATACCGTACCGAAGTTATCCTCCTAACAACTTCGATAAGGCACCACAATGTAATGTTGTTTGTAAACTATTTTGAATGTAAGTTTTTGCTAAATGGAATTTTGCTTTGTTCATGTAATGCCTTATTCTTAGGGATCATTGTGCCTAATGTCTCCAAGAGAGGACAAGTCAAGGATATCAGATCGCCACTTATGGGATGCTTCATTCGCATCATGCCATGAAGGGATATCATATGTAGGTTAGAAATATCACACTCTTGGAGGACATCAAACCCAATGACACCACCAAGAAATGGACATGTCAAAAGAAAAAAGAAAAATCATGTCGTGAAACTTTTTGAAATATGTCATGATGTATGCCCCCACTTTAAATTGGTTGCTAACACCATTACTATGATAAATCTCTTTAAAGTAGCCAATGTTTTGTCCTAAGACATGAGAGCTTTCCTCATAAAACCCTATGCCAAGTCATATGTTTCCAAAATAAAGCTACGTCATGAAATAGGAAGGAAGGGTTGCCCCCATAAATACATAAGGGATCTATGGATTTGGGGTTAGTATGACTTTGCTACAATGTTGTTAGAGAGATTGGAACTATCATCATTCCCAAAATACTCATGGAAATAGAAGAATGATACAAAGAGAGTGAAAACAAAGAAAAATCCTTTTGGTTCAACATGGAAGAGACCTGAATGTCTTGACACCTTGCGTCATCCCCAAAAGGAAAACATGAGACACATGAAAAATTCTTATGACATGGAGAATAATGTAGGTAAATGTAGAGGAATGCATAAAAAGAGAGAGATACATAAAACGAAACATCACGGGGGATCACATTACGCACATGCAATCACATAAAGAAACATGAAAATGCAAAAGACTAGTTAGGCACATGCAAGTCAACCTAAAGCAGGTCGTTTGCATCCCAATCTTGGTCTATATAAATGGAAGGTGGAAACTAGATAAAAGGAAAAGAGGAAGTTCCAAACTAGGGGAAGCACTAGGTTCAACACTCTTGTTAGGATTTATTTTTCATTTAATTTCATAGAAGATGAAAAAAATATATTCAACTCATCATGCACTTATTCATCAAAATTTTCAATGTCAATGTAATCATTTAGATTTATCACAATGGGAGGTCAAATGACAATGTCCATGGAAATTTCTTGTTTATTTTATGACAAGGGTATAGGGTCATCATGCATTGCTTCAGGTAAGTTCAGACTTTAATTCTCTATGTAGTTCTTTTTTTCTTGAATTTGTAACTTATGAGTAATAACACTATGTCTACACCTACACTCTCTAGAAATTCTATTTAATTTCATTATGTTGTCAATTTATGTTTGTGGAAGAGTGGATTTTTCAATCATAGGTTCCTTCTCTTCCTTGGGAGAAATAGAAGAAACAATAGAAGTTTTCTCAACTGCTTTCTCTTTACCTTTTTAAACTTGTTTGACTATAAGAGGGACAACATGATTATTTTGATTATCTCATGGTCTCTTATAGGAAATGGTTGGAGGTTTTTCTATAGGTTGTTCTTGAGTGTTCGGAAGGGCTTTCAGCTCAATCATTATTTCGTCAAGGATAGGTGGTTCATTTATAGGATGAGACATGTTTCGAAGGGATAATTATGCTATTTTATTTTCCTTGACGTTTTGATATGATTTGAAAAAAAATCCTCACAAGGCTTGATAGGTTCCATAGGTTCAGGCCAAAAGAAATCTAATGAAAAGTTCCCTCAATCCAACGTAGGATTAAATCCACTATGATAGAAAACAAAGATGTCATTGCCAAATGGAAACTTTAGACATTTATGAACAACTGAAGGGATAAAATTCATGGAGCAAAGCCATGAATAGCCTAGCTTCACACAAAATTGGTCTGATTGTGGAATGATGGTAAATGAGATAGTTAATGTTTTTGGTCCAAATTTTAAAGGGAAATCTATTGAGCCCATCATAGGACAAGAAAAACCATTATGCATCTTGATCCATGCTTTCGATTTTTCATATGTATCTTGATATAGTTCATGCACATATATGAACTCTTTAGTTATCAAATTATCTCCACAGATGGGATCAATCAATATCCCATTAGTGGGCTTATCATTGATTCAACCAACTGTGTAAAGAGGACCATCAGGTACACGCTTAAGTATGTCATTTTGTGAGAAAGCAATGTCAAGAGGCTTTTTAGTTGAGCCCTTACGAGTTCTAGCTTTGATAAATCTTGCCATTTTAATTATTTTTTCTTCATTGATATATTTTGTGTTTTCGTCATTTGTGTCCACTTTCATTACATCATTCTTTATTTTACTAGCTTCAATAAGGTTGATTGTAGCATGTATATTATTGTGTTTTTTCAAATACTCATGAAAAAATAAACTAAGGCTATAGAAAAATTGTGTTTTGTTTCAAGTTTTAAGCACTTTCCTTAAATTTTGTATAATGGGAACCATGCTAATGTCTATGCTTTCACTAACAATATTATCTTTGAAGTTTTCTAGTTCATCTAGTTTTTCTATAACATAATGCACATTGATTGTAGGAGGTGAAGCCATGGGAAATGAATTATGTAAACTATGAGCTATGAAGATTTGATTATCAACACTATCGAAGAGAGAGTTAGAAAACCCAAGATCCATGGTGAGTGAGATATCGTGGGATGACATGATCCTAGAACTACTGTTGCTTGACACATTTATCACCTAACTCTATTTTCTCATGCCCAATAGAGGTGACAAATGTAACCACAGTTGAATCAGCAATGATATAACTTTCTATATGATTCTCTACTTTTAAAAGGTGGTAGCTACCTTTGTTTGATATCCAATGAATAAATTTTAACTAGAAATGATTTTAACCAGAAAGAAAGCAAAGGAAGGGGCTTTGAACCAAAAATATTCAAAGGTATTAACTAAACTCATGCAACTAAACTAAAATATTCTATGGCTTAATATGAATCAAAACCACCACATCATTTTTATGCACAGATAAATTATACCATAGTGAGGCAATAACTTAAAAACAACAACTATTCCAATGATAGATCACTCACAAAAAACAAATTCAACATAAGTAGAAATAATTCATACACCATAATTCAAATATTATGAATGCATAAACTCCGCCATAGTTTTTTATATCAAAAAAAGTAAATGTAGATAACAAAGTTTTTTCTCTAATGAGAAAATCAATGTTCACCCAAAAGATTCCAAATTTTCCAACTAATACCCTATTTAAAGCATCCACAATTGTTTCAGGTAACGGTTTCTTGAAATTAACCATACCAAATAAAATAAGTATTAAACTTATAGAGAGCCAAAAATAAACTAAAGTATCATGAAATATTTAAAAATAAAATGCTTCCAATTCTCCTGCCTAATTCTCTTCATCTTCAATGGACATGACCGCCTCCTTCTGCAAAGTTCCCTCGTGTGCCTTCATTTTGGCCTTGTATTCTCTATACCTAGCAGAAATTGAAAGTATCTCCTTACTTCCGAGAGTCACAATGATTTGTAGTCTGGTTCTCATCTTAGATAAAATTGCTTCAGATTCGGCCACAGTTTGAGATCTCTTATTCACTTCAACTTTAAAAGACTCAAGATAGAACTATAACCTCCCAAGCTTTGAAAAGGACTCCTTGGTTGAAGTAGTGGGATCTACTATCTCTTTATCAAACACCTTTTTAAACTTTAGGCACACTTCCCTTTTCATGCGAGAATAATAAGACGTGTGTTTGGTACTGATTAATGCAATGCCTTATTTTAATCCTTGGTAAAGCAACCTTTGAGATTGACGTGTTTCACAAAAAAAAATCATGACATCTCCAGGTTGTATTGTACACCTCATTAAATATAGATATGATGCCTATAAATGTGTGAATGAACAACACATCACCTTGTTGCGGACACTTGGAACTTCACAACCCAAAATCAAGAGTTATGAAGTTTGACAAACCTCTGACTCCTCGACAGTATAAAAGACTGACATACCTGACACCAAATAGGAAGGAACGAGTAAAAAAATTGGGCAATTAAACAAGAAAAGAACTTGACGATTTAGACTTAGGAAAACTAGGTGCCAACCACATGAGTTTCTGAACTTAAGGAACCCATGACAAGGAGTTAGGAAAAACAAGGATCCCACGACGAAGGAAAATATAGTGACCAAAACTTAGACTTAGGCAAAGTATGAGAAAATAAAGACCAAGGAAGCATAAATTAAAAATACATGAACAAAATCATAATGATATGTAACATTGGCTCTAAACAGGGACCAAGACTAATAGGACACAAAGAAACCAAAACCATGACATACAACCTTATTTATTGGGTGATAGATTAAAAAACGGACACACCAAAACCAAACAAAATAAAATAAAGAAAAGATATGTATAGGGACAGACCCAAAAAACAATCATTCCAAAAGTTTCAAATCTTTCCCATCATAGGCAAGAGGTAGGACAATACAATCAGGATATGCTAACCAAAATGTGTGATCTCCAACAAGTTGTTTGACAATGAAAGGCCCTTTCCAAAGAGAATCAAAAAAATTATGTGCTCCTTTTTCTTCCCTTCTCCTTTTTAGGTTTTGAAGGCAGATATCTAAAAGATAAATGCAGATTTTGTCAAATAAACTAGGAAATAAAACACACACAAGAAAAATAACACAAAGAATTTAATGTGGTTCACCCAATATGGGCTACATCCACCAAACCATAGCCATCCAATGATTTCATTAACTAGTGTAGAACCCTATTACAATATCATGAATAATCGCCTTTTCTTATCCTACTGTAACTCTATTACAAACCCCTTATAACCAGCTTTTTAGAAGCTTCCAAATTAGGGTTATACAAAGTTGGGCTTTTCCCCTTTTCGGTGATTTTTCCCTTTTTCGGTAATTCCACGAAAAAACAGGAGAAAAAATACATGAAGAGTGTATAGTATACAATGATCAGTTGCCACATACCAACACTCCTATCCCAAAGAAGAACTGAATCACCAACTACAAAATTCCTTTGTCTTTCCTTTTTATCAAAAAAATTATTTACCATCTGCTTATGTTTGGTGATCTTATCTACCACAACCTCTTTATCCTCTTCCAATTTATTTAGGTACATAATCCACTTTTCCAAAGCAGTCAATAATTGTCCATCTTCAATAACCTTTTTCAAATTGAGAGAAGATATCTCTAATGGTGTAGGAAAAGTAATATGGACACCATATACCAGTTGAAAAGGAGACATACCAATAGCTCTCTTGCAAGTAACCCTATCAGCCTAGAGAGCATTATATAACTTCTTATGCCAAGCCCTATGATTTTTATTGACTAAATTCTTCATAATAGAAATGAGATTCTTATTGCTTGACTCTGCCTACGCATTTCCTTTTGGATAATAGTCAAATGAATGAGCAAGGCTAATACCATACTTGTAGCAGAAAAGAGTAATTTTAGTAGAAGAAAAAGAGCTAGCATTATCAACACCAATCTTCTTGGGTGCCCCAAATCTTACCAAAATTTTCTCCTTTAGGAAGTTAAAAATGACCTCAGTGGTAGTGTGCTTAATAGGAATGGCCTCCACCCATTTAGTAAAATAATCAGTGGTAGTCAATATGTGTGTATGTCCCACACTTGAATTTGGGTTAATTGGTCTGATAAAATCTAAACCCTACTATTGAAAAGGCTCATCAATTACCATGAGCTTCAACAGTAAAGTGGCTAGCTGCGGTCTACTAGTAAAATTTAAGCACTTTTCACATTTAGATACCCATTCATATGCATCCTTGAACATACCCAGCCACTAAAATCTATGATGCAGGATTTTAAAGGCTCTCACCGAAGTTGAAAAATGTCCCCCACGTGCTTCAATGTGAAATACTTCCAATAGTTTTTTTTGTTGTTCTTTATTGGCACACCTTAAGAAGGTCCCATCAACACCTTTCTTATACAAATTTCCCTCCCAAAGAACATACCTACTTGCTTTAAGCTTCAAGTTCCTCTTTTCTCTAGACGACAAGTGTGATGGGCAATCACCATAAGTCAGGAAGTATGAAACATTAGAAAACCAATCATCTATTATGTTGGTGAATAATACCAGGGGTAAATTTTCTTCTTCTACTAGTTTAATTTTGGAAATCATCTTAGCTATCCCTTTTCCCCTTACCAGATTGGTGGGTTTAATATCGAAATCATACTCTTATATTTGAGCTATTCAAGATCCTCTCTTATTACAACCAATATCTTGCTAAGAAAGAATACTTTTCACCACCGTTTCAGGAACTAAAATAGTATTATGCGAGTGGATGATGTAAAACCTAAAATTCTTGAGTGCTTTAACAACAACATACATCCATTTCTCAAGTGATGAATATTTGAGTTCATATTTCTTCAAACGGGTACTCATGAAAGAGATAGGGACTCCAAAACCCTGCTCATTTTTCTATAGCAATATGGCCGACAAAGTGTGTTCAGAATCATAACTATATATGATGAAATATATATCAAACTCAGGATGAAACAAAGTTGGGGCATTTACGATAGAAGCCTTAATATCTACAAAGGCTTGTTTTCCTTCATTACTCCACTTAAAAACCATACAGTCTTTCATCATATCAGAGATGGGCTTTGTCAACTCAGCAAAATCAGGAAAGAACCTCCTCAAAAAGTTTACCTGACCAAAAAAATATTTGGTACCATATTTGTTAGCTGGCAATGCCAGTTGCATCATTTCTTTCACTCCCTCTGGATCAATCTTAATTCTATCCTTCAAAAAAATGTGGCCTAAGATTTTTCCCTCAATCACAAGAAAAATAGATTTCTTAGGGTTTAAAGATATACCCTCTTCTCTACAATGTTGCAACACTATTTCCAAATCATGCAAATGATTGGCCCTCTTTTTGGAAAAAACGGTTAGATCATCTAGATATATCACTATAATCTTATTCCTAAGATCACTGAAAGATAAATCCATAGCCCTTTGAAAAGTAGCTCTTGCATTGATAAGGCCAAATGACATCATGTTGTAGGAAAAAACACCAATGGGAGTGGCGAATTTTGTCTTATGTTGATCTTTTGTAGCTACTTCAACCTGATTATAGCCTGAGAAGCCATCAAGCATAGAAATCATCTCAAAGCCAACAACTATTTGCAGAATGTGATCCATCATGGGTAGGGGGTAATTTTCCTTCAACGATGCCTAATTCAAATTCCTAGAATCAACACATTATTATTTCCCCATTTTTCTTTCTCGCGGGCACTATATTGGCTACCCAAGTAGAGTGATAGATAGGATAAATAATCTTGGCCTTAAGCATCTTATCAATCTCATTAAAAATGGCCTCAACCACCTTCAGATTGTAATTTTGTTGTTTCTGTCTAAAAGGTGTGGCATCAAGATTCAATGGAATATTATGTTGGAAATCACCATTTCTAAACTTTCTCAGGTCAACGTAACACCATGCAAAAACATCCTTGTAACGTGTCAATAGAGAAATTATCCTTTCTCTCTCCTCTTTGGAACAACATTTACCAATAAAACCCATCTTGGGATCTTCTTATGTACCAATATTCACTTTATCATACTCAACAAATGGTTCAATAGAGACCTTACCCTTTTTCTTTAAATACTGATCATTCCTATTAAAAAAATGCTCTAGAGAGACTAGGCCTTTCAGAATCTTGTTACCTTTCAATTGAATAACCTTTGTCTCCTTTCTATCAAGGGATGCAATATCACCCTCCAAATCATCATTACTTGTGTCATCACTACCTTCAAAATAAATGTGAGAAAAGGCTTCAACTTTCTCCAAGAAATCAATAATCTATCGACCATTATTGAACACTTTCCAGTGATTCACATTATCGGGAATGCTAGGTCTATACACACAATTTCAACTCTATAGGATTCCTATTTGAAATCTAGATGAGGCAAGAGTAATGATGTAGAGACTACCAAGGAATCTACCCTAGTATTTCGTTCCTTGGAAACTGATTCTATAGAAAAAGCATCAAAATCCTTTATATAGTCCCACACTTTGTTCCTATAATGCTTGAGACAATTATTTTTCATAGTGTAAATTTTCCTCAATTGTTTTACCACAAACTTTTCATCTCCTACAACCTTCAACTTCTTAATACCCTTTTCTTTGGCTACATTCAGACCAAGCAGTAGTGCTTCATACTCAGTAGTATTATTAGTATTAGAAAACTTTAATTTGAAAGCAAAAGGAAACTTGTAACCATCAGGTGAAATAAAAACTACTCCAACACCTGACCCAATGTGAGCACAACTTCCATCAAATTCTAGTGTCCATAATTCATTTACCAAATTAGGGCTAATAAAGTTCAATTCATACTCTTGATCAGAAGCACACATATATGTTCCTATTCATGTTTCAACAAACAAAATATTTTCTCTTGGATCTCCAGATTTCAATACTGTAAATTTGGCCTTAGGTTCCAGGTTTAGGCATATCTTCTTCCCATCCAATGGTATCAAGGCATGAGACCAATCCACCTAAATTTCTCCCCCCAAATATTTATAGAAGCTCCTACTCAATAACATAGCATAGCTTGCAGGAATGTCACCAACCAATATAGTCAACATTAGTCTCTTTTTGGGAAAAGCAGCTAAGGCTACTTGGGCATCTTTGATTTGACCTATAATAGGAACTGATGACCCATCCATGGACTAACCTTTACCCTATGAGGGAGTATAGATCATACCTAAAGCTCTAGCTATTTGGGCAGACATCACATTTTTTGAAGCTCCAAAGTCAATAATACAGTTACTCAACCTAAAACCAGCAATATATAATGATATAAAGAAATGTTTTGGTTTCATGAATGGATTATGTGAACTTGAGGGTTTATCTATAGTATTAGAACAAATATGATTCTCGAGATTGGCTGCATTATCATTGGATACTTGAGAATTGCAATGAGACAGGGAGGGATCTTGTTTAACATATTTCACCAATCTATCTAGCTCTGAGGGGTTTAGTCTCAAGTATTCATCTTGTAAAATTTGAACTTTAGTACTTTTACATGACTTGACTATATCAAAAGGACTAGATGATGGAGAAGGTGGTACCTCAACTTGCACACTACCAAGGGAAGTTGATTCTTTCTTTTTCGGACTTGTTAGAATATATTTCAGGGTTGTTGACAAAGCATCCTAATCAGCCTTGGCACGTTGTGCCCTAGTAAAGACAACACAATTAGGATCATCAAGTTTGACATAAACCTCTTCTCCCAATCCCATATCTGCTACAAATTCAAAGAAATTCATGCCAGCATCTTGAGATGGACTAGGCTCTTCTACATATGGCTCCACTGTATGCTCATGCATTGTGAGCATCTGCATAAACCTTATCATCTCAAGATAGGTAGCTCCATCATGGTTGGAGGTTAAATGGAAATTACAATGATTCATCTTACTGGAAGGACCTTCAATTACCAATCTTTGATTTGGGGCCAACAATGCAAGTTTTTTATTCAAAGCTCCTTGATAATTTCTAGGAACATCTTGATATGGTGTTTGTGGAGAGCTCTTCGGCATTTGTCTTTTAAGAAAAATCAAGTCATTATCCAATATTTGTATGACTAGGTCAGTATAATTCACCGACGATGGCTTACTAGTTTGCAACTCTTTTTTCCATTTCCCAAAGACTATCAAATAATATTCTATAGATACTACCCTAATCTTTGCGGCAACCATATCAGCAACACCTTCCCTTTTGATTATAAAACTTACATCTAGTGGAAGGGTATTGATGAACATAACTTTCAATAATTCAGATTTGGGTCTCATATTAGCGAAAATTTTACTATACAACTTATTAAATTTGGCCACAAAATCCCTCATTGACTCATGGACTTCTTTCTTCATTGAACCCAATTGAGCAACTAGAACTTGATCATTTTCTACAGACTTAAACATGTTCTAAAAACTTGTTCTCAAGGCAGCCCAATTATTGATAGAACCATTAGGGAGAGAATAAAACCAATCAGTGGCAGCATCTGTAAAGGATTTTGCAAAGAGCCTCATAGCAACATCTTCATGTTGAATTGCAAGAATGGATGAGGCAATAAAGAAGACCTTTATATGTTCATCAGGAGAAAATTTTCCATCTCCACTGAATTTAGGTATAATCTTGCTTGAGCATCTAGGGAAATCATGAAGTTGTGCATTTTCTCCAAAAGTAAGAGGACCTATAATGGCCCCCCAAGGGATGGGTTGTGCCATACTCAAAGGAAATTTTATTTGCATGGGAAGGGTCGTACCACATAGAAGAAGACTTTGACAAGATACCCTTGAAACCCTAGACACAATCAACTTAGAGGGTGGAGGAGAAGATGGTCTACTAATGGACCTAACTTTTTGAGTGCGAGGGAAATACAAGAAATCAATGGTTTCCAAGATCTCAAAATATTTATCTAAAATCCGTTTTTTCTTATCACTCCTAGTATATCTTTTTGAAGACAGGTTTAAAAAGACACGGATAGACTTGCAGAGTCACCAAATTTTGATTATTACTAATTTTGAGGAGGGTTTCATCTATTATTTACCTGGTTTATAGGAGCTTGTGCAGGTGGAGCTACTACTCTTCTAGCCAAAGGTGGGACTTCTTCTATAAACACAATCTCTTGAGCATTCTCAAAGTGCATAACATTTTCTCTGATAATGTCTCCAAGCTCTTCTTCTTCTTCCAAAACTTTGTTTACTCTATGATACTATTGGTTGTTTCTCCTTTGTTTCCAAGAAAGCAATCTAAGACTAGTGACTATATCTTCTTGATCACAGGTGATCCCAAAATAATGGGCTACATGTTTTGGCCAAAATTGACATTGAAATCAACATGTTTTACCAAATCTTCATTTTCTTACACCTATAGCAACTAAACCATTAAGAATTTGAAGGTGAAACAAACTAGTGATTTGTGAGATTTTTTGTCTAGATTCTAATTATATTTAAAATCAAAATAAAAATAAATTATGAATACTTTTATGTATTTTTTAATAACTTATTTTTTCTACTAAATAACATTTTTAAAAAGTGATGTTTACTTCAAACTGCATAAATTTTTTTTATAGAAAGGATACAATTCTAATTTTTAAAATACAGATATGTCACACCAATATCTAGGGCATGGATATTTTTCATAATTTTTTGTTACATATATATTTTTTAATTAATTTTCCATGTTAGAGTAATTATAATTTGGACAAAGGTGAACTTCAAACCAAATATTATTTTTTTAATGCATTTGAATTAACGTATTATTTTTTTGTTGGAATAAGGACATCAATACCTAGAGCACACGTATTTTTTAGAAAAAAAATCTCTATTTTCCTATTTTTTCATATGTGTGAAATAAATAACTTGATGTTCATTGAAAAACCTACATTGACAAGAAATAAAAAATAAATATAATAATCAAATTAAATATATTTAAAATTATACTTTTTGGGAAGCTTGTAATAAGGGATACATACTTACAAAACATAAATTTTAAATCAATTCATTTGATCACCCAAAAGGTAAATCAAAAGTGGTTTTTTATCAGTATTTTGATACGTGTACAAAAGACTCCATTATATGTATGGTTTAAAACTAACGAGGTTCAATCCAAGGTGGTTTGATCTAAGGGGGTTTGATTAAACCCCCTTTAGTTAAAATCATATAAATTGAACCTTTAAAGGTTAATTCATTATATTTCCCAAAAATATGTGATTTTAGGAAAAAATCAATATGACCCAAAAAGTGTAACCCATTATTGTGGCATCACCCTCACCAACCAACCAATCTATGCCAGGCTGAAGAACAGAGGAAATGCGCTTCTGAAGAACCATTACTACAAACTGTAGAGAAATTTATTTTGTAACAACAACAATATTTATTCTGAGTTATCCCTAATGGAGTCACCAAAAATCTGTTGGTATACAAATTTATCATCTAACTCTGTTTTCTCACACCCAATAGAGGTGACAAATGTAACCATAGTTGAATCAGTAAAGACATAACTTTCTAACTGATTCTCTACTTATTTTAAAAGGTGGCAGCTACCTTCGTTTGATATCCAATAATAAATTTTAACTAGAAATGCTTTTAACCAAAAAGAAAGCAAAGGAGGGGGCTTTTAACCAAAAAGCTTCAAAGATATTAACTGAACTAATGCAACTAAAATGAAATATTCTACAGCTTAATATAAATGAAAACCACCACAACATTTTTATGCATAGATAAATTATACCATAGTGATGCAACAACTTCAAAACAACAACTATTCCAATGATAGATCACTCACAACTGAAAATTCAACATAAGTAGAAATAATTCATACACCAAAATTCAAACATTACGAATGCATAAACTCCACCATAGTTTTCTATATCATAATATCAGAAAAAGTAAATGTAGATAACAAAGTTTTTCCTCTAATGAGAAAATTAAAGTTCGCCCAAAAGATCCCAAATTTCCCAACTAATACCCTATTTAAAGCATCCACAACTGTTTCAGGTAACCGTTTCTTGAAAGCAATCGTACCAAATAAAATAAGTATCATGAAATATTTAAAAATAAACTGCTTCCAATTCTCCCACCTAATTCTTGATCTTCAATGGATATGACCACCTCCGTTTGCAAAGTTCCCTCCCGTGCCTTCATTCTGGCCTTGTAGTCTTTGTACCTGGTAGAAATTGCAAGTATATCCTTACTTCGTGGAGTCATAGTAATTTTTAGTCTGGTTCTCATCTTAGATAAACTCGCTTCAAATTCAGCCACAGTTTGAGATCTCATATTCACTTCAACTTTAAAAGACTCAAGATAGACCTGTAACCTCCCAAGCTTTGAAAATGACTCCTTGGTTGAAGTAGCGGTATCTGCTATCTCTTTATTAAACACCTCTTTAAACTTTAGGCACACTTCCCTTTTCATGCGAGAATAACAAGACATGTGTTTTGTACTTAATTAATGCAATGCCTTATTTTAGTCCTCAGTAAATAAACCTTCGAGATTGACATGTTTCAAAAAAAATATTGATATGCCATCTCCAGGTTGTATTGTACACCTCATTAAATACAGATACAACACCTATAAATGTCCAAATGAACAACACATTTCCTTGTTGCAGACACTTGGAACTTCACAGCCCAAAATCAGGATTTACGAAGTTTGAAAAACCTCTGACTCCCTGACAGTACAAAAGAGTGACATACCTGATGCCAAATAGGAAGGGATGACTAAAATAATTGGTAAGTTAGACAAAACAAGAACCCGATAACTTAGACTTAGGAACGTTGGGTGCCAACCACATGAGTTTTTGAACATAAGGAACCCCCAACAAGGAGTTAGGAAAAGCAAGGATCCCACGACAAAGGAAAAGATAGTGACCAAAACTTAGACTAAGGCAAACTATGAGAAAATAAAGACCAAGGAAGTAGAAATTAAAAATACATGACCAAAATCATAACCATATGTAATGACTACATATTACAATAGTATTTATAATAGGAGACAAATTTTTAAAGCTCATACTAGTTTTACAAACCTATTGGGAAAACCCTAAATAGAAAATATGTTAATGAAATGACCCAGAATGTAAGTTTCAAATTCTACACAATGAAATCTACTGGTTACACAATGCAATAAACTAAAAATGAAATGTTTTAAATGCAATTTTGATTCTTGAAAATGCACTGAAATGAAGCAAATTAAGCTAAATGCAATGAATTTGATGAAACAACAAATTAGAAAACTAAAACAAGAAAGTAGCAGCAACAAACAAAATCCTAAAATTGAGATTTTGATTTCTAGAAAATGCATATTAGTAGCTAAGAGGGTCCACTCATTCACCAGTAAGGGCGAATGGGTCCTGGTTAGGTATTTTTGAAATGTTTCTATTGATTTTTGAGTGATTATTAATGTTTTTTCAAATGCTAGAAGGTTCAGGTTTGTCCTGATCAGGGACTCATTCACTAGTAAAGGAAAATGGGTCCTAGTTAGGAATTTCTAAACTATTTTTGAATGATTTTCAATCTTTTAGTAATGTCTTTCAATTCTAGGTCTAAGATAGTAACTTTGAGTTTCAAATTTTTTAAAAATGCAATGAATTAATGAATGGAAAGACCTAACTTTAAATGCAATGTTGTTTAGATTTTGAAATGCAATTTTATGAGATCTAAATGATATGCCCAATGACTGATTTTTTTTTTTTGCAAATTTAGAGAATGCAAAAAAATGCAATTCTAAACCTAAATGAGATGCAAGTTTGAATTTCAAGCAAGAAACTATTGGAATTATATAGCCTTGCAATATGATCATGAAGTTTAGATGGTTTGTGTTCTTTGTTCCTATTTTATCATTGATTTCAACATGGTGAAAACTATATAGGAAGTTTTCTTAGTTTACTGGAAGTTGTTCTTTGTTGGTAATGTTCTTTGTGTTGAACCAGTGTGTTGGTATTTGAGTCCAAAATTCATCACAATAATAAATATGAATCTATTCTCTTAACCATGTTATCATGTCTCATTCAGAAAACTATACCCTGGATCTTGAGATGTTTTTCTTTATGAGAATAAATTTATCTATGATAGAGTTCAACTCTATATTTTACTAATGTTCCCTGCTCGGCATATTAGTGTGGGAGACTGCACATTTTCCTAAGGAGATCATTCTAATGTTGTAGTTTTAATGGTAGTCTCTATGATGGTAGTATGACGATAAATGATGTGATCTCAAATCTGAAAGGTGTTTTATTTGAGGATTGTATGTTGGTTTGGAGATTCTATGAATTAAGTTCTAGTCTTGGCCAACCTAATGTATGCAATTCACTAAGGAGACTAGTTATTCTTTATGGATGTTAGTCGAGTTGGTATTGTGAAATACATGGATAAAATGTTTTAAATTGTATATGGTGCCGACAAGAGTGTTTTGATTTTTTTTCATCTAATTAGGCCGACCTAATTTATGAATAATATATATACTTGTATATATATATGATGTTTTTAGTAAGATGAGAGAGAGGGTGTGTGAGTGGAAGAAAGGTGCAAAAAATATTAAGGGTATATGAAGATCCAAGCCTAAATTATTTATCAGTTGAGGTTCAGAGTAGGTTTGTTGAGAGACTATTGTGTGAGGAAGTGCTTCATATTCTGAGTTTCATTGGAACTGAACCCTGCACACTAAAGGTGTATTTTATCACTTCAAGCTTTGGCAGTGAGCCACAATATTTGTATCTTGGCGGTTAGCCATCTTCTATATTTAGACTGTGAACCTTTCAAGGACAATGAATCTTGGCATTGAGCCCTATAATATCTTGTATTTAGATATAGTATATTGTGAGTTAACCCTCACCGTGGTTTTTCCCTATTTGGGTTTTCCAAGTAAAAATATTGGTGTTCATATTTGTGGTTGCATTGATTTGTTTCTATGTTCTCTCTTTCTGATTCAATAATATTTTTTATAATGGTTAGATAGATTAAATTATTTTAATTTTTTTATGGAATACTGATTCACCCCCCCTCTCAGTATTCTAGGTGTTCAACAATTGGTATCAGAGCTTAGTTCCTTGAAAAAATCCTAATAGCTTGAGGCAGGTCCCAAAATTTGAGCATAAGAATATTTTTCCTCTAAAAGTAATCTGTATTGGATATTTAGAGGAAATATAAGATATGAATGAAAATTTCATGAAATTAAATGAGTATATTAAAAAACTGCAAAGTAAATGTGAAGAAGCATATGATCTATTGGATAAGGAAGATGAAATTGTCTTTGATCTATTGTAATAATTGGATGAAAATAAAATAACTGAAGATTGTTAGGAAATTGAAATTCAAAGGAAGATGGATGAATGCACAAAGCTTGAGCAAGAAGAAAAAATATTGAGATCTTATCTGGAAAAGGCAAGAAGTTTTGAAGATAAATTTAAGGTAAGCTTTGCAATTCTTGATGAGTTGATTACTTCTCAAAAACCGACAATGGATAAATGTGGTTTAAGGTTTTAAGAAGGTTAAAATTATAAAGCAAATAAATCTACTAACAAGAAGACTCAGTGCAAAGAAGGATGAATCAAGAACCTAAGAAGTAATTCCAGAATAACTCTCAAACAACCTGATGCTAAAAGGTATTTTTCTTTCAATGGTGTTTGTCATTCTTGCAAGAAATTTGGCCATATGGAAAAGGACTACCAAAATAAAATGAATGATTTTCTATCATTCTCTGACAAATGATTTAAGTGTAATAAGGTTGGACATAAAGCTAATCAGTGTGAAAATAAGTTGAATAAAAGATATAATGGAAGAAAGAATGTTGTTTGTTGTAAGTGCAGCAATCCAGGACATCTTTTTAATATCTGCAAAAGAAGAGAAAATAACTCTTTGATGAAGAAGCATGAAAAAATAATTAATCTAGAAGAAGAAAGAAAAAATATGAAAAGGATCTGGAGAAAGGAAGGAGAATTTAAGCAAGTTGAATCAGAATCATCAGTCTTATCTGTGCCGACCTCTGGTGTAGATACACCTATTAATTTTTAAGGCTAGCAATGGCTAAGGGGGGCAATTATTAGAAAATTTAATAAACCCCTGATAGATACTTATGTCACATCATGACATAAGTATGTGGTAATGAATTTAAGGAATTTCTCAGTCACATGTGTGAAGAATGAAGTTTACATATTTGAAAGAATGGAGGAACTTCAAGGCAATCTACCTACAATTTGAAGCATTTATTGCAAAAGCATTTAGAATGAAAGAAAAAAAAAGATATTTCAAGAGGCATATCTATTTTTGGAGAAGTGTGCAAATCGATTTTAGAGAGGAATTCAATGTTTCAGGGTTTGAAGGAGAAATCAAGTAGATTCACATTGTGCTTTGGAAGCTGGATATCTATCCATTTCTTGTTGGCATTTACAGAGGTATTCCTATTTTCACAATCTTTTATTTTTGTTGCTATGGATAATTCAAAGGTTATGAATAGTGCAAATAGGGTGCAATTCAATTTGAGAAAATAATTGAAAAATGTGTCCGAAGAGTATATTGGTGCATTCTCTTGCATCCATCCTAGAGTGTTGCCCACATAATATATCTATGCATTTTTTTATAGTAAGATAGAAGAAATGTCACCAGTCCAGTTAAGTTTTCTATGGAAGAATGAGTTGGAAGAGAACCATGATGTCTACAAAGTGTTAATTTAGAATAAGTTGGATGTTTGGCAGAAAGCCTTTGTATTTGAGCTCAACAGGAAGTTTATTCGAATAGTTTTGAGTGGAATTCATAATGAATCTTTGTGGATTGATGAATCAAATTTGATTACTAGAGAATTGATCATAGATATAACTGGTTTGTGTTCCTTTGGACCATTTCCCAAATAGAAGGTTGTGAATGAGAAAGAGATAATTGAGGTATCTGTTGTGACTCTTGAAGGGAACGATAATTATTTGAGATCAATTATGGATCCAATCATTAGGTATGTTACTATGGTCACCAGTCACAAAGTTTGTTTGCCTAGCAATGACCTCACAATTTCTACTACTTTTGTACATACTATTGTTGATATGGTTAAAAGAGGTATAGACTATGACCTATGTGAATTACTTCAAATACATCTTTTGAAGAATTTAAGAGAAATCAAGAAGAGTAAGAAGAATACATTCTGGTATGGCAATTTGATTGTCTATTTATTTCAGTGTAGGATCATAGGGGTCCAAACTAGACCCTTAAGTGAAAATAAAATTCAAAAAAATAGAGTTTGAAACTTGACATAAAAATTTGAATAAGTTGTTAACATAATTTTAAAAAATTGTAAGAACAAAATTTGTAGAAAAATTAATGTAGTTTCTAAGATATTAATCCTTTTTTGGAAAAAAGTAAATCTATCTGTTGAAAATTTGAAATTTCAATACAGTAGGACTAAATTTTAAAGAAAAAATAAAAATCAGGTCTATGTCTGACCAACCTAAGTACAAGAAAAAAATAATGTATTTTTTTAAAAAATTCAATATAAGTAGAGGACACATGCCTTGATGTCCTACATATTGTTTTTGTAATTTTTTGCAAGTAAATAATTAGTTATGAATTTTTTATTAAAAATTTTTAAAAATATTAAAACTTGTTTGTTTGGCCACCATAACTTGGTGAAAAAATTATGAAATTAATTTTTTTATTTTCTTATCCTATAGTATGGGAAGCATAGAATGTGCCACATTTTTTGGATTCAAAAAATATGTTTTTTTTAAAGAATTATAGATATTTTTCAATCAACCTAACAATCAAGACTTTAGTCCAAATGTAGAAAATCAATAATAATTATCTATTTAATTTTTAATATGGTATATATTATATTTTTGGAAAGCTGATTCTCAATAAACCCTTTTTGTTTCATCAAATTTAGATAAAAAAGTCATCATACACTTTTTTGTCATATCGCCACTTTTTGGACTCCCATGATCCTGCACTCACCCATTTACTCTTTTAATTTTTGAAAGAATTATCGGTAATAGGAAAAGTAGAATGGTCAAATAAAAAACATATTGCCCATCAAATCAGGAACTTCATGTTAAATCTTGGTAATTCATATGCATAAGAGACTACTCTTGCTACATTCTTTGGGACATTTCAGATGAGGATGAACAAGAGGTAAAGGATTCCAGTAAGTGTTACTAAAAGGTACTCTAAAAATATCAATTTCTTAGTGTCTATAGATTTTTTCACATGGAATTAGTTGAATCAAGGTTGGTATTGATATCTAAGTTAGATTATGAAGTGTTAGATGCTGAAATTGATTATTATGCAAAAATACTTTTGGAAAGCCCTAAGAATCCTAGTGTAGAAGGTATATCTAGTAGTACAACCGGAAAAAGGAGGAAAAGGAAGAGTGTTGTTAAACAAGAAGTTGTAGAAGGAAGTGAGTTAGAGAGAGCTCAACATGAGCATGAAAGAATAAAAATTCAAGGAGATTTGAAATAATTGCATAAGGTTATTCCCAGTGCTAATTTTGATTCATCTATTTCTATTGTGGAGAATCTCTGAAACATGATTAACTCTTTGAAGGTCTACATCTCCAAACTAGAAGTGCATGCTGAAATCAGGTCTATAGAAGGGAATTTCTAAGATATTAAGGAGAAATGTACAAATAAACATAATCGTGTATTGAAGGAATTGGAGATTCTACAAGTTTTTGAGGAAGAGGCACAAAAACTACTTTCTTTTTACCCAAATTGGACTGGTAGTACACTTGATGCAGAGGCTGGGTGGAGATCACTCACAAAATAGAGACTTCAACTCTCAACCAAGAACCCCACTCCAATCTCATGGACATCAACTCACCCTCAAGAGGGTTTCACCTTCATTTTCCCAAAACAACCACAAACCCCCATCAAGTCCCACTAGGCCTAAATAGGTCACTTTCTCAAAGTAAGTATCCCTCAATCTTACAACTAGACAAGGATGACTGTTCAAACCTCAAAGATAGGTATCCAATAGCCTATTTCACCAACTTTGAAAAGCATATCCCTTCATTCATTTGCTGCTCTACAAAACCCTTATTCCACAAGCCTAAAGAGTAGGGTTTATTCAAAGTCTTGTTTGCCAGACCTCTCAATCCTTTCCACAAACTCAGAAACTCTTAATTTCACCTACACAAGCTTAAAAACTCATTACATAGTTCATTCTCTCCACAAAACTCATAAACCACCCTTTAGTTACTCACTTTCATAAGGAAAATCACTCAAACTCAACCTAGGGCAACACCCAAACCCACATACACACTCCTTCAGTCCTCCATAGAATTTTAAAGCCTATAATACATCAAATTGGGTCATTCCACCGAGTCACAATGGCTACAGTAGGTGGAATGCCCTAAAAACTCATTTTAATACTCTCAAACCACCAATTTGCACCAAAATAGAGCAGTTTCAGAAAAACAATGATTTCTCCCTCAATATGAACGTTCAAACCCTCAAATCAAATGCATTTGAAAGTTAACTCATATATCTACACTTTCAAAATGATTTTAGAGCCAAAATATACCGTACGGATCCGTACCAATCCTGCAAAGTTCAGGAAAACAGGAAAAACATAGTGTTTGAGACCACCCGATAGTAAAATGGGGATATCTCACTCAATTCTTAACGAAATAACACCATTCAAACGCCAAAAGAAAGGTTATTCAATTATCTATCCAACCATTATAGGCTTGGAGTGTGGAAAAACATGTACAGGCCGTACAATGTACGGGATCAGCAATTTCTATATGAAAAACTCAAAAAACAGCAACTTCTTCTTTGAAACCCCTTCCCAAACTTGTTCAACAACCTCTCCTTCGAGATATTACAATAATATATCATGTTACCACCTTCAAACTACCTCTTGGGGCGTTCAACTACCATAACCACCCATTAATTAGGTTCTAAGATGACAATTTTGCCAATTTGCCCTTTAATCACTATCCTATGGCAACTTGTCTTTATAAACTCATCCTAACTGATCTATTAAATCTTTCTAATACATTTAAAATGGTAATGGAGACCTTATTCTCAAATAAAAAATCAAACCTCAAGCTATTCTACCACCTAGGCTTATTGACACCATGACATTACAACATGACACCCACCTAGACCTCTCCTATCATTATGACATTTGATTTACAATTCTTCAAATTTCAACATATTTTGCAACTTCCTCGTTGCTTGACAATCACAAGACCTTCAAACTAAATTGATTTTATCGCAAGGTGTTGGTGCTCCTGCACCATACACCCCAACTTGAAAATGTTCCTAGTCCCTTGGAACCTTTGAACCTGCAAAACAAATACGGTGAAAAACTCTCCTTTGTCCATGCAACTGCTTCATCTTGACCTTGGGCTTGTACTTGTCCATCTTTCCAATCAGTATGCTTGCTCTTCTAATTTGGACCTGCACCAGTATGATCTGATTGGTCTCCATCCATATGCTCTTACTCTGCTCTTCCAATGCAAAACAACTCACACCTAGACTGTCCTCTTTTATCTTCACCCTTGGCTTAGCTTCCATCAATAGAATCAACAAGATTAGGAAGCAACAAATGACTTCCTTCATACTCTGTCTCTTAACCTTCCTCTTCACTTCCATTCTCAGGTTCACTATACCTGGAACCCTTGCCCCAATCTCAGACTTGACTCTCCACTCTATCTCCTTAGGGAACCACACATATTCTTTACCTCTAGCCATCCTCTGGCCCTGCACATGCTCATACTTAGTCTCTTTTCTCATATTCTCCTCTTTTTCACCCTTCATGGTGACTACAACCTGCATTTTCTTTTGCTCAAACCCCACAACCTCTTGTACTATCCCATGCCATTCTTCTTGGCTCGCTGCTTTTTCCATAACTGTCACAAACCTTTTCATATCTCCCTGCATTGTTCCTTGCCACTCTAGATGGCTGACTGTCATACCTTTGACTGTCATAAATTTCTCACCCATGGTAAGGCCTTGTATCAGACCTTTACCTCCCTTCACCACTGTGTTCTTAACCTGCACCATATTTTCTAATTCATTACCTTCCTGCCCCATCACTGGCCTATGCAACCCATCCTTTTGACTGTCCACACCTTGCCTCTTATGTTCTTCCTCAAGGACCCCTGTCTTGCCAACCTCAGAAACACAACCTAATTGTTCTTCATCTCCTCCTATCATCATGCTTTCATATTGGTTTACCTCAACCAATCCACTCTCCTCCACTTGCCACATCCCTTGGGATTCTTTCTCAATTATCTTCACCTCATTGTCCACCTTTACCACTGTATTCCCAACATCCATACTCACTGTATTTCCAGTATTAGATTGGTTTTTGTCTTCAATCAACTTCATAGGACACCAAACTGTCCCTATCACAATCTCCACATGATCTTCAAGCCTCTTATCATCCTTCTCTTCAGTGTTATCCTTTGTTCTCTTATCATTCACTTGAACCTCAGTCTTGAAGACCTTTTTACCATTAGGTCTGCCATCCTTACCCTCAAACACCTGCTGCACCTTGTGCTCTAGTCCACTCAATGGACCACATATCCTTTCCTCAATGCCCTTGCTTTGCCATCCCTGCAAATCACTTGCACTCACATCTTTTTCCCTCTCTAAGCTCTCTATCCCAATGACTTTCTTATCACAAAACTTAGTCTCAAGCTCACCTATCCCTATATCTTTGAAGGGGGTCTGCCTTGTATCATTTTTAGTTTTTAATGAACAAACTTTCACCTGCTCCTTGCCTTCCACAAAACTCTCAAGCTTACCTTGCATCCTCAAGGCCTCTTCACTCTCTACCTTTTCTTTCTCACCATCCTTTACATTCTTCAACTTTGAATCTGCTTCTACCCTTGCTGTCTCAGGGACCTCTCCACATGCAATGGCTGCATCTTCCTTGTCTCTATCTTCTTTGTATCCTAGGAAATTTTGTCTTTCCTGCAGCAGCACCCTTGTCTCCTTGCCTTCTTCCACCCATGAGTTCAAATTGTAAATCTTCCCATCCTTTTTAAATTGGTACCTATTATCCCTGCCATAATACATAGCAAATCTTTCCCAACACCATGGTTTCCCAAACATTAGATGACAAGAGTTAAGTGGTACAATATCACCCAATATTTTGTCCTTGTATTCACCTATTTGAAATTCAACCCATGCCTGCTCTTTAACCAAAAATGTATTCTCACCATCCATCAATGAAATATAATAAGGTGAATCATGTGGAAATCTTTCTAAGTTCAATTTTTCAACCATTTCAAGAGCTACCAAGTTATCCAAACCACTTGAATCAATCATAACCTTGCATACCTTACCTTTGCACTTGCACCTGGTCTTGAAAACTGCATTCCTCATCTGTATCTCCTTCCCATTCAAACCTCTGATAGCCATGATGTCTTTTCAACTCCAAATGCTTCCCCTTCAATCTTCAAGAGATCTACTTCCTCGCTCTGATACCACTATGATGCAGAGGCTGGGTGGAGATCACTCACAAAATAGAGACTTCAACTCTCAACCAAGAACCCCACTCCAATCTCATGGACATCAACTCACCCTCAAGAGGGTTTCACCTTCATTTTCCCAAAACAACCACAAACCCCCATCAAGTCCCACTAGGCCTAAATAGGTCACTTTCTCAAAGTAAGTATCCCTCAATCTTACAACTAGACAAGGATGACTGTTCAAACCTCAAAGATAGGTATCCAATAGCCTATTTCACCAACTTTCAAAAGCATATCCCTTCATTCATTTGCTGCTCTACAAAACCCTTATTCCACAAGCCTAAAGAGTAGGGTTTATTCAAAGTCTTGTTTGCCAGACCTCTCAATCCTTTCCACAAACTCAGAAACTCTTAATTTCACCTACACAAGCTTAAAAACTCATTACATAGTTCATTCTCTCCACAAAACTCATAAACCACCCTTTAGTTACTCACTTTCATAAGGAAAATCACTCAAACTCAACCTAGGGCAACACCCAAACCCACATACACACTCCTTCAGTCCTCCATAGAATTTTAAAGCCTATAATACATCAAATTGGGTCATTCCACCGAGTCACAATGGCTACAGTAGGTGGAATGCCCTAAAAACTCATTTTAATACTCTCAAACCACCAATTTGCACCAAAATAGAGCAGTTTCAGAAAAACAATGATTTCTCCCTCAATATGAACGTTCAAACCCTCAAATCAAATGCATTTGAAAGTTAACTCATATATCTACACTTTCAAAATGATTTTAGAGCCAAAATATACCGTACGGATCCGTACCAATCCTGCAAAGTTCAGGAAAACAGGAAAAACATAGTGTTTGAGACCACCCGATAGTAAAATGGGGATATCTCACTCAATTCTTAACGAAATAACACCATTCAAACGCCAAAAGAAAGGTTATTCAATTATCTATCCAACCATTATAGGCTTGGAGTGTGGAAAAACATGTACAGGCCGTACAATGTACGGGATCAGCAATTTCTATATGAAAAACTCGAAAAAACAGCAACTTCTTCTTTGAAACCCCTTCCCAAACTTGTTCAACAACCTCTCCTTCGAGATATTACAATAATATATCATGTTACCACCTTCAAACTACCTCTTGGGGCGTTCAACTACCATAACCACCCATTAATTAGGTTCTAAGATGACAATTTTGCCAATTTGCCCTTTAATCACTATCCTATGGCAACTTGTCTTTATAAACTCATCCTAACTGATCTATTAAATCTTTCTAATACATTTAAAATGGTAATGGAGACCTTATTCTCAAATAAAAAATCAAACCTCAAGCTATTCTACCACCTAGGCTTATTGACACCATGACATTACAACATGACACCCACCTAGACCTCTCCTATCATTATGACATTTGATTTACAATTCTTCAAATTTCAACATATTTTGCAACTTCCTCGTTGCTTGACAATCACAAGACCTTCAAACTAAATTGATTTTATCGCAAGGTGTTGGTGCTCCTGCACCAACACTCAACATAAGAGATGAGATAAGGAATATTGAAACCTGGATGAGAACTCAATCAAATACATATAGATTAGTAGAAGATAGAGATAATCAGAGGAAATCCTACATTGTGTAGCTTCAAGAAAAAAAATTCCCTACAAGACCAAAGAACATAAGTTATTAAGAAGTTTGTGGCACTCAAAGATATGATTAAACTCAAGCACATTCCTATTTCTATTGCTCTTGATAGTATTGGTGAATTATCAGAGATTAATCTTACTCCCAATACTTTAGTATATGGTATAGATTCCTTATCTAGGCTTGAATTATTCAAAAAGACTCTTATAAGTGCAAAAGGTTCATGGGAACAAGGAAAAGCGTCATGGAAGTTCATCCCGAATAATCTAAAAGGTTATTATTCTTCAGGTTAATTCAATTTTGTGTTCATATCTTTCTTTTTATGTTTTGATGTATTTACATATATTTAACCCCATCCTTTGTCATTGATGTAAAAGGGGGGGAGATAAAGGTTGGCATATGAAAAAAAAATTAGAAGAACAGTTTTGATGGGGGGTATTCAGTTGTCGTATATTGAAAAATGTTTTTGACATGCATGTTGTCATCAATGTAAAAGGGGGATATTGTTGGAATTATGGACCCTTGCAACATGAGCATGAACTATAGATGGGTTGTGTTTTTTGTTCTTGTGTTTTCATTAATTTCAACATGGTGACAAGTGTATAGGAAGTTTACTTATTTTATCGAAAGATTTTCTCTATTCGTAATGTTCTTTTGTGTTGAACCAGCGCATTGGTATTTGAGTTTGTAATTCACCACAAGAATAAGTATAACTCTATTCTCTTAACCATGTTATCATGTCTCATTTAGACAACTATATCCTAGATCTTGAGATGTTTTGGGTTGTGAGTATAAATTTATCTCTAACAGAGCTCAACTCTATATTTTACTGTTGTTCCCTGCTCAACATATCAGTGTGGGAGACTTTGCATTTTCCTAAGGAGAACATTATATTGCTCTAGTTTCAATGGTAGTCTCTATGATGGTAGTATGATGAGAAATTGATGTGATCTCAGATCTAGAAGATGTTTGTTTTGAGGATTGTATGTTGGTTTAGAGATTTTGTGAATTAAGTTCTAGTCTTGGTCGACCTAATATATGCAATTCACTAAGGATACTAGGTATGTTTTATGGATGTTAGTCAAATTTGTATGATGCACTACATGGATAAATTGTTTTAAATCATATATGGTGCCGAAAACAGAATTTTGATTATTTTGTTTTCATCTAATTGGGTTGACCTAATTGATGAATAAGATATACTTGTGTGTATATATATAAGATGGTTTGAAGAAGATGAGAGAGATAGTGTGTGAGAGTGGAAGAAAGGTGTGAAAAATATTAAGGGTATGTAAAGATTCCATCCTAAATGCTTTATCAATTGAAGATCATAGAAGATTTATTGAGCAACTACTATGTAAGGCAATACTTCATTTTTTGAGCTTCATTGGAACCAAACCCTCACAATGAATGTGTATCCTATTAGTTCAAGCTTTTGGCAGTGAGCCACAATCTTTGTAACTTGGTGGTTAGCCATATTTTATATTTAGGCTATGAGCCTTTCAAGGATAGTAAGCCCTATAATATCTTGTATCTAGATATAATATATTGTGAGTTAACCCTCACCATGGATTTTCCCTCTTTTGGTTTTCCATGTAAAAATCATGGTGTTATTGTGTGTGGTTTCATTGATTTGTTTCTATGTTCTCTCTTCCTGGTTCAATAAGATTTGTGATAATGGTTAGATGGATTTTATTTCAATGGTTTTATGGAATAATGGTTCACCCCCCTCTCAGTATTTTGGGTGTTCATCAGAAACCATAAATGAGATCTAATTCAATGAAAATCTAAATGTAAATGAGTGCAAGATCTAACCTAGGATGCAATGAAAGACTTCAAAATCAGTAATTTGTAATATTTAAAGAGTCGAGTTCACCAAAAATTTTGATTAGGGAATATGTGGGTTAATCAAAATGAATTGATTAAGATGATAAACCACTAGACTTATCCACCACAAAACATTCAATTATGAGACCCAAAATTCCAAAATAACAATAAAAAACTAACCCTAACTATTCTGGAAACTATGAGGGGAGTTTTTAGAGCTCAAAGTGATGTGTACCTTGCTGCAAGATGCTTATTTTTAGGTCAGAAAGGGTGCATTCGCCTTTATTGGAAAATGAATCCCTATTAGGGTTCCTGAAACTAAGATCCAAGTTCTTTTCCTTGAAGTTTTCACTCTCATATCCTTGGTTGTAAACTCTTGAAAACCTATAACAAGTTCTATAGCCTTGATTTCATGTTCTTGCACTATGAATGGCAACCTTGCAATTAGACAACTTTGAAAAAAGTTCTTCCAATTTCTCCACTTGATCTTCAACTTGTAAATTTGCAAACATTCATTCAAGGGAAGAAAAATTTGTTGATTGTTAGTGAATAGGGGTTCGCCTAAGTCAAATCGCTTGTAGGTAATTAAACCCAATGATGAAATAATGTAATTGAAGAATGAAATAATGGAATGTTGATACCTTGGAAGTTGTCTTGGGGTATAGATCTACAAACTAACATGTGGTGGCCATGAAAAATGTAGATCTTGATCTCAAATAAGATATGAAACAATTCTTATAATTAGATATTCAATGCTACATCAAATATCTTAGCTCAACAACATGCTTGAATTCACTATGCCTTTGACATGATGAAATGATCTTGAATTGTTGCAATAAACTCTTGATAACTTGCCTTAGAATTCCTTTGAAATTCTCTTGAAGTTCTCTAATGATTGAAAACTTGAATTCTTAGACCTCTTGTAAAATTTCTAGGAGAAGCAATGTGAATTAACCCCATATTAATACAAAATCTAGAGATTAACCCTGAAATTCAAATAATTCAAGTCGACATCAGATGTAGAATAGAAATTCGTTAGAATTTGGCCAAAATTAAATTCAAAAATGGGTGTCCTACTCAAGGAGGACCCATTCGCCACTAAAGGCGAATGGGTCCTAGCACAAGTTTCTAAGACCTTTCTTCAGGAGGGTGAAAGAACATTGAAAACCCATGTCAAATATGCATAGAAAGGGGGGTCCTATGTGGAGAGGACCCATTTGTCGCTAAAGGTGAATGGGTAGTGGCGAATGGGTCCTGGCACCATTTTTTAGGACCTTAATTTTTGAAATTTAATGTTATGCAATTTGAATACTGGGTGTTGGGATAGATCCTCAGAAAGTGTCAGCAATAAGGATTAAATTTGAATTAAAGGGGATAATTAAGCTCAATTGGACACAATTAATTAGAACCTAGATAAGTGTAGAAGTGTTTTACAACACTTTACAACATCTAAAATATGATACAAATTAGGTATATTTTATTAAAAGGGGCCCAAGATTAATGTGAATGTGTACAACAGATTACAACACTAAACCTAGGAAAAAAATAGGTTAATTCAATGGAAATTATTCCCAAATTAAGGAAAAGGGATACTTTTTTCGTTACTACAGTATGTTATTGATGTTGATGCAAATTTCTAAGGTTTTTCAATAAAGAATATTTTTTAAGTGTGAAGTTTGAAGGTTTGGAAGCATATTCTTATGTTTGTTATTTTTTGTATTCATTTATGTGTTTGATATGTTGGGGATGGTATATATTGTAAGGAACATGAAAATTTCATATTAATGAAAGATACCCACAAGAAATCAAGCAAGAATGCACAATTATGAAAGACAAATTTGATCTTGTCCCTAGCCAAGTTAAAAACTAATTGATTGATTGATGATAATGATGAGAAAATTGCTAATATTTGAAGGATGAATCTTGAAAACAACATGAGGATTTGGAAATACATATCCTAATGATGATAATGTGACTAAATTGGATAAGGGTTTGCAACAAGGTTGGGAAAAAAACCAAGGGATGTTTTGGATGACATGCTAGATAGCATAATAATATTTCATATATTTGGAATGGAATGGTTTTAGAATTGAATGGATTGTGGGGAGATCTTGGATAGGTGTATTGAATTGGATGTTTGGAACTAGTGACAAGGGAGAATCAAGTCTTTTGATAAGGATGAAAGTATTATTAGGTGGTGATAGGAGACATGAGGATTAAATAGGATGGAGGATTTAGGATACGATGTCCAAGGACTATGTCACATAGGAATACATTATTTTCTTCAACATAAAGGTTTGAATAGTACTATGTAGGCTACTTTATGATGATAAATGGTGTATGCCCATAATATTTACATGTCAATAATTTTCCAAAGAATGTTTTTATTTTGTGCCTCACTCCTTATCAAGATCAAGGTAGGTAGGGAAGATGGATGGAAATTAATGGATTGGATCAAAATATCATGAAAAAAGGTGTGATGGATGAAATGACTTGCCCACAAGTGTAATGATATGAATAAATTGTTTATATTACACATGACACTTTTTTCTAATATTTCATCATGGTACTTATCCCAAATGCCATAAGAATGGTTTTCACTACTTGATGAGTTAGTGTAAATAGAATCATTATCATACCCAGTTAGCTAATCATATTTCTAGGATTGAACTATTCAAACCTAGCTTAAGTTTACTTAGGTTTATTTTTCTTTTGTCTCACTTCATAGCATTACGACATGTGTCCTTATGACTTAAGACACCTATTGATGCTTTCTCACACACTTGTCAAGTGAGCTCACAAGTGTTCCACCTTTGAAGGGGTAGTAAGAGTTTCATTCCTACCTTCTCACATCCTCATCCTTGCCTATTTATGAAAGGTTTTATCATTGTATTATACACTCTTTGTTTAATATTTGATAGAAATATTATTATGCATATTTTATTCACTTATGGAAGTTGTTTCATGATATTTGATCTTGGCATTCTCTATCATAGTATCAAATCTATGAAATCATGTTCCTTCCTAGAACAAGGTGCCTCTCACACATATCCCTACCAATTAAGCTTCATAGAGACAAATGAATAGTTACATCACATCCAAAAGGCTTGAGAAAAAAATAGCTTTCATTTTGTCAATTTCAATAATTTTATTTTTTGCACTTTTTTTGACCTCTATGCCTATTTTGTGAGAAGTAAAAAATATTTTGTTTTTAGCAAAGGGAAAATATAACCTCTACCAATTTTATCACTAGATTATATATTTGAATTCTCCAAAGAAAATTCTAGCCTATCAACCTATTTGGCAGAGTTTGTAGTAACCTTCTTCTAGAAATTATCTTTTGTTCAACCTATTTTTCTATTATTTCATAGGTTTTGCAAGTTTAATTTTTTTCTAGCAAAATTATTTCCGTAGTACTCTGCATCCAAACATTAGTCTACGCCATTTGGGTTGGCCTCCTTCTACAATATATTTCCTTCCAACTCTTACATTCTTCAACTACATAGCACAAGTCTTTATGAGAGGGAAACTATAGATCTAGTCAACTTTAAATTATAGATACTCAATGACTTCAAATTTATGCATGATATTTGGAATGTTTTTATGATCAACTAAGCCACACCCTACCTCCATTTTTTATTATATATCCTCTTGTACATAAAATGAAAGGTTGTTGAAGCTATTTGAAACACATGGTTGCAGCTATCAAAGGAAAATGTAACTAGTGAGGTAATTGGTCTCTCACCATAATCTCCTTTATCAAGTTGTGCCCAACACTATTGCAATAATTTCCTTGGAGGGTGTAAAAAACAACACCAATGCCTTGGTCAAACTCCACATGACCAAAAGTGTGTGAATCACAAGAAAAGTCCAAGGAAATTGTTTGTCAATTTGTATAGCCTATATATTAACTCTCCATTTTTATCATTGAAGACCTTTACCTTTTCCCATGCCACAAGAAAAAAGGCAACGCTAGCTCCATCTACAATTTAGTGTCTCCCAATTACAAAATTACATTGTTATTGAGGTAGCCTCGAAAGACTCCACTCAAAGGAGTATACTTGCATCAAAAAGTATGTGTATCAATCATTTCAATATTTGAATATTGGATAGAGGCGAATAATTAAAGATAGCTTGACACTCTCCACATAGTCACCCTTTACGTGACATCTCCATTTTTATCACATTCTATTTCTATTAAGATTGTTGGAGGCCTTGTTAAAAAAAATTGTAATGCCTAAATACAAAAATCTTTAATTTTTGACAAAGGAAACTCCACATTGGATGTGGCCTCATCCATACTTACACATCTTTAACACAACCTCCATCACATTCTATTGATCCCTGCATCTATTAGGTGAAATTGAAGTATAGATCCACACATCACCCCTCCATGCATCCATCACAATATCCAAGGGTGAAATCATTGACTCAGTCAAGAATTCAAGAATCTCATGTCACCCTTCTCAATTTCTAGGTCTTCTCCCATAATTCCCTCTTTTTTGGAATTTTTTGCACCTTTTCTACTCCAATATTCTCTTTTTGACTCATTATTTGGTGGTAGTAATTATTAGCAGTTTAAAGTTTATTGAAATTGCAACATTTTTTCTATATTTTTGTCAAAATAGTAGCAACTTTATAACTACTTGGCTTCTATTAAAGCTTGTAAGGGGGTCTTTTTTTTTTTTCTATAACTTGTAAATGAGGGGTCAAATTTTTAATCATAAATAGTTGATGGAAATCTATTTCTATCACCAAATTTTTAACGTTAGGATATTTTCATTTTTTTGTTTATCTAACTAACTTTTAAATCCTTTGAACTCAACATTAAATAAGAAATTTTTGATTGGGCATAACTTTCGCCTTGCTTATCAAAACTTTTGCAATTTTTTTTTTTTTTTTAATCAAAATTTTGAAAGGAATTTGATTTTTATTGTAAAAAAGAGATCTAGATTGCTATTTTATCATAAAATTGTAAAATCTCTATGAGTTATAAATAAAGTATTTTGGCATTCAACCTTCACAAACTTGTAAAAATTTATTGCACATTGTTTTGGGCAAGCTACATTCAACACTAATAATTCTTGGGGGGTCTTTAAATCAAGGTGGAAATCTAGGTGTTTTTACTTTTCAATTTTTTGGTTCATGTGATCATGTCTCTCACACTAAATCCCTTCCATTTGGGTATTCTTTGTAATCCTTCTAGTAAATATAAAATCAAATGTGTCCACATTATAGAAAGAAAAGGCATACAATAAAAAAATGTTGGTTTCATCAAACTAAGGAACTGGAGTAAATGGAAAATCAAATGTATCTGCATTATAGAAAGAAAAGGAATACAATATTTTCATCAAGAAATTGTTATTTTCATTCTAAATCCACCATATTGGGATGCATATCGACCACACAAAGAATATTTATTTGTAGAATCCTAAATTTCAGATTTAGATGACACTATTGAGGATATTCGTCTTCTATTTTCAGATGATATCTTTGATCAAGTTGCATCACCATTTTCATATTTTGATATTAATATTTCCTAATGTACACTGACTTATATCATGATAGATTTTATAAACATTCATGAGTTGATCTATCCAACTTAGTTATCATCATCTATATTAGTATCGAATTCACATCAGTCCAAACACAGCCATACATTCATAGTTCATGTTCTAGCATCTTCTATGGTGTGTGATCGATCTTATCAGCATCCATTACACATCAAAATTTTCTTGGAGATATATGAGCATCATTCAAAGGAATAGTTCACATATTTTTAGTCTTTGGATCATGTGCATCATTCAGAGACATTCATTTTACTTCTTGCATATTCCTACTTAGAATGGGAAGTTATCTTACACATATTTTCAGTGTTGTTTCTTCCCAAGGGAGAAATTTTGTTCAACGATCATGGATCATCTTCAACATCTAGTGTAAATAATCTAATAGAACTACATGCATCATTATGAGGGGAGACTACATAGTTTCTCTTTTACTATCAGTTTTGGGATGAAGTATTTCCTCACATAGATTTTATAACTTCACATTTTCTAGGGCTCTCTATTCTCTCCTATGGGGAGAATATATATTGTACTTTTCATTAAAAGTAGTCCTTGGGGGGTCATCACGAGTCTCTCTTCTATCTCTTCATTTTTACATTTTATTTCATTTCATTTCTCTTTTTGGCGAGGGGTTTTATTTCCCACTAGGTTTTTCTCCTTTACTCCACTATATGAGATATTTATACATGAGTACCTAACATGGCATAGTATCCAAGACTCAACACTAGTGAACACATTACTCTCTAAGTTTCACTTAATGGGAGTTTTTATAGTATAAATAGTATCATACGTAGTTAGATAATCACTTTATATGATTGAGATATTCACACCTAGCTTAAGCTTACTTAGGTTTATGTCTCTTTTGTTGCAATTCATAGTATTGAGACATGTGACCTCATGACTTGAGACACCTATTGACACCTACTCATACACTTTTCAAGTGACCTCACAAGTGTTCCACCTTTGGAGAGGTAGTTAGAGTTTCACTCCTACCTTCTCACCTCCTCATCCTTGCCTATATATGTAAGGTTTGATTATTGTATTATACACTCTTCATTTTATATTTGATAGACATACTACTGTGCATATCTTATTCACTTGTGGAAGTTGTTTCATAGTATTTGATCTTGGCATTCTCCAACACGATGTACTGTTTCTCTTTAATTTTCATTTATTTTTTATTTTCATTCATGATGTCTATTTTCCAATTTTTCATCATTGTGACTCCCCCAAGGTGCCATAGAAATGGTTTTTAGTAGAGGGAAATTTTTCTCTTTACTATTTTTTATTTGAAATTTTACCTTTTTTTATTTTTGTTTTTGGTATTTTGTAGATGATATTTATATTCAAATAATCACTAGTTTTGATAGTCCATTTGAAGGTGCTGATGTATATTCTAGTGTCATGATATGCCAATAATGATTTGCAAGAGAAGTTACCTTGTCAGAATTATGGTGCCTGTATACAACCTTTGGATGTCAAACTTGGAATGGTGGATGATAGACTTTCAATTTTGGATTGGTATTGTGTTTGGAACCAAAACTTGTATATTATTTCATGGTGGATTGATAACAATTTTTATGGAGTACACTTTTTATGTGCAAAATACCTTTTTTTGTTGTGGTCCATACACATTTTTATTGACTATTGGATATGATTTTTTTCCTTTGCTTGATCTAGTTCATTATTTATTTCATGTGTCTACTCATATTTTTGTATTCAATGAATTTTAATATTTTACATTTTCTTTGTAATTTTTTTGTACCAATTGTAGGTTTTAAGGATTTTGGAATAATGATTTATGGTGTGGATGGAAGGAGTGTTTGAAATAACCTTATGAAAAGGAATACACATGGCTCACATTTTTTTGCTTCTATTAGATGAATTTTCTCATAATATCATGGAGGTATCACTAACATCATTTTATTTTTTGATCAATGAATAATTGAGACCTTGATATCTAGGATTCACACAAAAGTATACCAGTTCTAGAAATCCTTGTTCATGTAGACCTAATCCTCTTCCATAATAATGTATGCTCCAACATATTCTATGTTTTATGAGATATTTATTTTTTTGGAATAAATATGCTAACCTATCTTTGTGTATTTGATAACCATCACTATTTTCTATTTTCTCATTTATTAAAAAGCCTTTTTTGAAAAAAGTGGATGATCATAGTTGATAGCATAATGGAGGTTTCTCCTTGTTAATTCTTGTTTCCTCTTGATCATTTGGGATGCTAATTTGATTCATGGTAGATTCTATAATTTTATTTATTTATTTATTTAATTTCATTTATTTATTATCTATGTGTCCAAGGGAGGAAAGTGTCTCATCCTGGGAAATGGAAGTGGTAGGACTTTGAATAGGATTAACTTACATTTTTTGATAATGAATGGTATAAAGGTGGATGAGGAGATAATCTTTGATTTATTCATCATAGGTAGGATATTGATAAAATATCATATCATCTTGGATGTTATCATCATAGATAATATCATGATCAAATATTATATTATCATGGTGAAATGGTGAAAATTATGTTTCCTCTCTTTCACCTTTATGGTTTTGGACCCAAAAGGAGAGAGGAAATCTTCACAAACTTGACTCAAGAACAAACCCTTGAGATTTCAATGCAAATTAGATTGAAATATTGCAAAGGGACTATCTTAGGGTTTGAATGAGATCTAATGAGGGGTTTAGCACCAAGTTTAGACTTGGAAAAGACAATGCAATACAATGTAAAATGCAAAACCTTGAATGAACAAGAAATGTGAACAAAGTGCAACAGATAGTTATGAGATAGAAAGTGTGCACCTAGGAGACTGAAGAAGATAGAATGGAGGTATATAATTCTATAAAATCTACCATTAGTGCTAATTGGGACTCATTCGCCAAGTTGGGTGAATCATTCATTCTTTCAGGAAAATGGGCAGATACAAATTTCAACAAAAAGGGTATTTGGATATCTAAAAATCTCTATTAGGCCTATATAGTGGGACTCATTCTCCACTTGTGGAAAATCATTCCACTTCTATTTTTTTGGAAGTTTGGGACCTAATTTTGTGTCTCTTAGTCTGCTATGCTCTTTTTGACTAGTTTTGGATCCGAAACTATAAATTGCCACATCTGGGTCTTGTCTAAGCTTCTCCTAGACTTGATGACAACTTTAAAAACTTTAGGGATTTGGAAAAATTTCTCCAAATTTTCTCCTTAACAAATCTACAACCTAGCTCTACAAATCACACACAAGAAGAGGAAAAAATGTTTTGGGGTTAGTGGATAGGGGTTTGCCTTGGTCAAAACCCTTGTTGGTAATTAAACCTTAGAATGAAAGAAAATGTGACTGGAGAATGATGAATGAACAAATAAAAATGTTGCAACTCACCAAACCATAGCAATAAGGTGTTGTAATTATGCTTGAAATGGTTACGATGGATGTATTTCTTGACTCTTGCTTGAATGATGTTGATCTTTCTTGAAACACTTGAATCATAAAATCTATATCACAATTGTTAGCACAATAACAAACATGAAGAATGCAATATTTGAAATGATGATTGGCACTTGAAGAATGCTCTAAAATGCTTGATAATTTTCCCTTGAATGCATTTGAATGCTCTTGTGAACTCTCTTGAATGCTAGATGACTTATAAACTTGATAGGTGATCTCTTGAATGATAGTTATGAAAATGAGAGAAAGAACCTTGTATTTATACTTAATTATGCAATAATTCCCAAAATTGCAACACTAGAATTCGACATTAGATCTAGGAGAATAAAATCCCGCCAAAAATTTGAATTAAATTTGAATTTGGGCCACATGGGACTCATTTTCCCAAGGTGGCAAATGACTCCACCCAGGCCTAATTTTTGGGAATATTTTAAAAAGTTGTTAGAAAGGTGTAAAACCTATTTCAAGACCAAAATATCTAGGTGGGACCCATTCACCCAAGGTGGTGAATGCCTAGATCCATAAATCTAGGCCAAAAAATCCAAAAACACTTGAATTATGATTGGTCAATGATTAGTGTCAGGATTATGCCCAAAAAGATGCAAAATATGGCCAATTAAAGCATAAGAAATCCTAATTATTAATCACAAGCCTAGAGAGATGTGAAAGTGTGTTACAAAATTTTACAACACTCCAAATAAGGAAATATTAACGTTGATTTTGATTAATATTATGTTTATCATGCTTAGTTTATTGATAATACCCTAGAAAAGTGTGAAAGTGAGTTACAACACTTCACAATACTTTAGCAAGACACCATTAAATTTCATTAGTTCACAAGGGCCCAATAGCTAATGTGAATGTTTTATCCACATTACAACACTAAATCAAGGAAAAATTAAGCCTAAATCCATAAGGAGGGCCCACTTGAATGTGAAAATGTCAATGGATACATTTTCTACACTACATTTAACCCCCACTTTAGTGAGAGGATGAATTTGCTTCAAACTCACACTAAAGTAGAAAAACACACACCAAGGGTGGTTCAAATGTACCAATGCCAATAATATGGGACAAAAATTATCTAGAGGGATCATCAAGGCCCTAGGATCAAGATCCCAAGATAAATTAACATAAGAACAAAATAAAACACATGATAATGATATAAAGAACATCGAAAAGGTACAAGCATACACTGCCAAAGGAAACAAAAAGAGAAGGAAAGATGAAAAAGAACCAGAACAAGCTTCAACCATTTTTCCATCATGATGTGAATCAGATCTAGGTTGTTTTTCCAAAAATGCATACTCACTCTAATGCGATGGAACTCTTGGTTGTCTGTCGAGTGAGAAGACATAAAATTTGATACACATACACTCATGGTTGGCATGCAATCACACACATGCAAGTTGCTATTGGGAATGAAATGCCTCGGTTAGGGCTTCCCAATCAAACCATAAAAAAGTTATACATTGTGATAACTTTAATAAGGCACCACACAAAAATTATTTTTTGAGCTTCATGAGGCAAGAAAAACTTCGTATGCTTGGAGCTCAAGAACAAACAAGATGGCTCCATAGGCATGCAAGATGTGTTATGCAAGGTGGCCATATAACAAAAAATTCAAAATGCAAAATAGGAAATGTTCAAAGGAGTCTTTCTTCATTCATGTGAGGTCTTTAACTTAGGGAAAATTGTGCCTAATGTCTCCAAGAGAGGACCAATCAAAGAACAGAATATTAACAACTTAGGGGATGCATTGTGTCACATCAAGCCACTAAGAGGAATATAATATGCTAAGAGAGATCAAGCTCATGAAGGACATCACACCCAACGTCATCCAAAAAGTGAAAAACACATCATATTAAGTACGAGAACTACACCAAGAACCATGAAAAGGAAAATGCAACAAAATAATGCCAATGTATGCCCCCACTTTAAGGAAATTACTAAATACCATATTGTGAGCAATTAATTTAAAGTAGAAAATGATAAATGAAGAGAAGACGAAGAAATGAGAGCTAACTTGGAAATCCCTATGCCAAGTCATATATTTCTGGAGTAAAGTTATTTCATGTGAGAGAAAAATAAAACATAGAGGGGTTGCCCCCAAAATGAAAAAAATGAAACACATAAGGGATCTATGGATTTACGGTCAGTATGTTCTTGTTACAATATTTTTAGAGATCCCGAAACTGTCATCATTTCCCAAATATACATAGATTTGGAAGAATGACACAAAGAGAGAAAAAACAAAGAAAGAACTTTTGGGTCAACATGGAAGAGACATAGGTGTCTCGATGCCCTGCATCATCCCCAAAAGGAAAACACAAGACAAATGAAAAGGAGTAAAAGTGAAAAAAGATTCATGACATAGAGATCTTAATGAAGGTACAAATAGAGGAATGCCACAAAGAGAGAGAACATCAAACAAAACATCATGAGGGATCACATCATGCACATGTAATCACACGAAAGAAAGTGAAAAGGAAATAATGCAAGATAGTAGTAAGGAAAATGTGAGTCAACCTATGAGCAATTCATCCATCTCCCAATCATTTTTTTTATATACTTAAGGTTGGAAAATATCCAAAGGGACAAGGGCAAGTGTTGAACTAGGAGAAGCACTAGGTTCAACACTCTTTGTAGGAGATTTTTCATGTAAGCTCATGGAAGAGGAAAACAATGTGTTTAGTTCATTATGAACCTATTCGTCAATTTTAGCAACCTTGTCATCATCATCTAAGTTGATCACAACAGGAGGTCGAAGGATAATGTCCATGGAAAAGTTCAATTCTTGTAGTGGAGGTTGCACTGAGTAACTGTCTTGTTTTGGGGGAGGGATAGAGTCATCATACATTGCTTCAGTCAAGTTTGGATCTTTATTTTCTTTGTTTAATTCTTTATGTAACTTGCGAGAAAGGGCACGATGTCTACACCAATGCTCCCTAGCACCTTTGTTTGTTTTGTTTTTTTCTTCAAGTTGAATTTGTGTAGGAGCGGGTTGATCAATCATAGGATTATTTTCTACAAGCGGTTGTTCAACCTCTTTCTCTTTGACTTTGTGAACTTTTTTAATTCTAGGAGGTGTGATGTGATAGGTTTCATTATCTCTTGGTCACTTGTAAGAGGTAGGTGAAGTTTCTATTTTAGGTTTGTCTTTGTTGTTTGGGTATTTTTTAGGTTGAAGCATATTTTCATCAAGGATAGGAAGTTCGAAGGCGGATGGGGATATATTTCAGAGAGATAGCTCAAATTTTTTCTTAGCTTTGATTTTTTTATAAGATATGAAAAAGAAGTCTTCTCAAAGTTTTATAGGATCCATGGGCTCGGGCCAAAAGGAATCTAAGGAATTTTTTCCTTTGGATGAAAAAGGGTTAGAGCCACTATGGTGAACAATAAATACATTATTGTCAAAGGGAAAATTTAAGCATTTATGCACAATTGAAGGGATTTATTTCATTGAGCAAAGCCATGGGTGACCTAGTTTCACAAGAAATTGGTCTAACTGTAGGATGATGGAGAATGTGACATCTAATTTTTTTGGTCCTACTTGCAATGGAAGGGTGATAGATCCTATTGTCGAGAAATAAAAACCATTGTGTGTCTTGATCCATGCTTTCGATTTATCATATTCATCTTGATAGAGATCACGCAAAAGTAAAAATTCCTTGGTGACCAAATTCTCTCCCCGTGCAGGATCTATTAGTATCCCATCAGTGGGCTTATCATTGATATGGTTGGATATGTAAAGAGGACCATCAGGTGCATGTTTAATTATATCCTTAGAGGAGAAAGACATTTCAAGAGGATTCTTAGTTCAACCCTTACGAGAGATGATGAATATTCCCCTATTATTTCATCTATAGGATTGACATGATTAGCATTATTTAGATCAGATTCATAGTTTTCATCATCTATATCAACATTCATCACTTCATTCTTTGTAGTTTTATTGGCTTTAATAAATGAAATATTATGTTTTGGAATTGGGTTGGTGAAAATCTGCAAGTTTTCGTTTAGAGGGGCAACAGACTTGTTTCCTTGATCAACACCCACAATAGATAGACAACCATAATCAATAAGGTCTTACACAAGATGTTTAAGATGCTTATAATGTTATGTGTCATGTCCATTTTTTTGATGATAGTGGCAATATGCATTTGATCTAAAACTCAGTGGTAAAGGTTTATTAAGGTCAGGTGTTTTGACAGGAGGCAAGGTAATCATTTGTTGGTCTAGAAGTTGGGACATGGTATTATGAAGGGTATCGGGTAGGGGAGTGAATTTTATTATCAGATCTCCATAACTAAAGGGAACCATGGATTTGACAATAGCTACTTGGTTATTGACATTTTCACTTGTTTCTTGAGGGGGCTTAAATTGAAGGAACCCTTTATTTTATTTTCTAAAAGGTTGCGAATTGTTTTGGTGTGTGGGCTCGGATCTCTCGATTTGGCTTGGAGTGGACTTTGTATCTCAACTGCTAACCAAATTTTGATAATCACGGAAGGAAATACACAAGTACATGAAGGATGGGAATTTGATCATGGTAAGCTTGTCTTGAATCTTAGTTTGCAAGTTTTCTATTAACATATTTTGAAGGTACGGGTCAAGGACCATGATAGCGATTTGGGAATAAAGTGATTGATAGCATGAAATAAAGTTAGTTATCTTTTCTTCTTCTTTTTGCTTGCATCTCATCAAATCAGCCAAGGTCATCTTGGGAGTCATATGCACTTGGAAAGTGTTCAAAAATTCCTCAACAGATTCATTGAATGAATGAATTGAGTTGTTTAGTAGAGAAGAGAACCACTCTAAGGTGGTATCTTTCAAGAACCTAGGAAAGAGTTTTGCCAATATTTTATCATCAAGGACAGATTCACTGCATAAGGTAGTGTAGGCATTGACATGGTTAGAATGATCTCCGTTCCCTCCATATTTCTCAAATCTAGGCACCTCTACACCTTGTGGCATCAGTGTTCACAATATCCAAGGACAATGGATTAATTTTTACATAATATGTGGGTGGGCCATTTTGATTTTGGTTTATGGTGGAAATTTTCTTTTGGATGGATGAAACAGTTTGGAAAAGTTGTGTTATGAGAGGGTATTTAATTTTGTTATGAGATGGAAGTGAAAGTGGTGATTGAGTGTATGTGTTTGTAGGAAAAGTGAATGGAATGCTTATAGGTGGTAGGGTAGGAGATATAACTTGTGATTCTACATAGGAAATAGGGATGCTAGTAGGAATACCCAAGGAAGGAATCACATTACTAGCTTGTTGCATTGTTGTTGTGACTTGAGGATTGTTGTAGGTAAGTATTGAGGCAATTGTTGTGGGAGGAGGAATTTGGGTTCCTCCTTGACTTGGAACATTGATTGTTGCAAAATAACCTTTAGTGGTTAGGGGAAGATATTTTCTAAAGATCTCAACTATGTTTTTGAAAAGGTCAAGTCCATCTTGACTTTCAAGCATGCAATGAATGTTTTCTATTGTAGGAATGGGAGTAGTTGAAATTTTTTCAAGTCTTATTTGATGTTGTAAGTTAACTAAATCCTCATGAATTTGAATTATATTTCCTTGAAATATACTATCATTCCTTGTTTCAACTTGCATACTACTTGAAGGAAAAGATTTTCTAAGGGTGTTATCCATGCCTAGTGTACTAGTTTCAATAATAAGAGTGGAAGCTCTAGATAACCCAAGATCCATAATGATTGTGCTATCACAAGATGACATGAATCTGAATTTTCTTCTCAATATGGTATTAGAAATAGGACACCAAACACTCATACAAAGGCTACTAAATGTAGGGTGAATGAAAATGCAATATAAGATAAGAACAATGAAATTATTATAACTGAAATTCTAGAAACTGAAAGAGAAAAGCATAAACAACAAACATAAATTCAGAAAATGAAGATTAAATTCCATGAAATGCAGTGCAAAGGGACTAATTCACCCAACGTGGTGAATGAGTCCAAGTACTATTTTTTTTTTTAAATCAAAATTTTTAAATTGAATTTTCTCCTTTTTATGTTTTATGATAAATGGCTAAGATTCAAATGTATAATTTGATTAATTTTCAATGAAATTAAATGCAAAAATTCAAGGTAAATGAGATTTTCACTAATGCAAAGTTTGAAACCCTAGAATGTGAATTAACCAATGCAAAACATAATGCAATGTTAATGCAAGCTAAATCTAGGATGTACATGCACTCCAAATCAGAATTATGATGCTCTATATATAGGTTCATCGAAATGAAATGGTGAAAATTGTGTTTCCTCTCTTTCACCTTTATGGTTTTGGACCTAAAAGGAGAGAGGCAATCTTCACACACTTCACTCAAGAACAAACCCTTGATATTTCAATGCAAAGGAGATTGAAATATTGCAAAGGGATTGTCCTAGGGGCTAAATGAGATCTAATGGGGGGTTCACCACCAAGTTTATACTTGGAAAAGACAATGCAATACAAGGTAAAATGCATAACCTTGAATGACGTATAAATGTGAACAAAGTTCAACAAATAGTTATGATATAGAAAGTGTGAACCTGGGAGACTAAAGAAGATAGAATGGAGGTCTAGAATTCTAGAAAATATACCATTAGTGTTGACTAGGACTCATTTGCCAAGCTGGGTGAATCAGTTGTTCTTTCAAGAAAATGTGTAGATACAAATTTTAGCCAAAAGGGTATCTGAATATCTAAAAATATATGTTAGGCCTATACAGTGGGACTCATTCACCACTTGTGGAAAAAAAATCCACTTGTTCTTTTTTGGAATTTTGAAACCTAATTTCGTGTCTCTCAGTCTTCTATTCTCTTTTTGACTAGTTTTCAAATCCAAAACTATAAATTGTCACCTGTAGGTCTTCTCTAAGCTTCTCCTAGACTTGAAAACTATGAAAACTTTAGGGATTTGGCAACTTTTCTCCTTAACAAATTTGCAACCTAGCTCTGCAAATAACACACAATAAAAGCAAAAAATGTTGTGGGGTTAGTGGATAGGGGTTTGCATTGGCCAAACCCCTTGTTGGTAATTAAACCTTGGAATGAAAGAAAATATGAATGGAGAATGATGAATGATGAATGAACAAATAGCAATATTGCAACTCACCAAACCATAGCAATAAGGTGCTACAAGTATGCTTGAAATGGTTACAATAGATGTGGTTCTTGAATCTTTCTTGAATGATGTTGATCTTTCTTGAAGCACTTACTTGAATCATCAACTTTACATCCCCATTGTTAGCACAATAACAAACATGAAGAATGCAATATTTGACATGATGATTGGCACTTGAAGAATGCTCTAAAATGCTTGATAATTTTCCCTTGAATGCCTTTGAATGCTATTGTGAACTATATTGAATGTTAGATGACTTATAAACTTGCTAGGTGATGATCTCGTGAATGCTAGGTATGAAAATAAGAGAAAGAACCATGTATTTATACTCAATTATGCAAGAATTTCTGAAATTGCAACACTAGAAGCCAACATCAGATCCAAGAGAATAAAATCCCATCAAAAAATTGAATTAAATTTGAATTTGGGCCACATGGAACTTATTCACCCAAGGTGGTGAATGAGTCCACCCAAGCCTGATTTTTGGGAATATTTTTAAAAGTTCTTAGAAAGGTGTAAAACATGTTTTGGGACCAAAAGATCCAGGTGGGACCCATTCACCCAAGGTGGTGAATGAGTCCTAGATCCCTAAATTTGGGTCATAGAAGCCAAAAATGCCTGAATTATGATTGGTCAATGGTTATTGTCGGGATATCCCCAAAAATATTTAATCAATGGGGCTCATGGATGCAAAATAGAGCCAATTAAAGCATAAGAAAGCACAATTCTTAATGAAAATCCTAGAGAAATGTGAAAGTGTGTTTCAACACTTTACAACACTCCAAATAAGGCAAGATTAAGGTTGATTTTGATTAAGATTATGTTTATCATGCTTAGTTTATTGATAAAACCCTCTAGAAAAGTTTGAAAGTGAGTTACAACACTTTAGCAAGGCCCCATTAAATTCCATTAGTTCACAAGGGCCCAAGACCTAATGTGAATGTGGTATCCACATTACAACACTAAATCAAGGCAACATCAAGCCAAAATCCACAAGGATGACTCAAATGAGTGTGAAAATTTCAAAGGATACATTTTTCTACACTACACATGGACATAAAATATTTTGGATGGGATCAGTAAGTGCATGGATTTGTGAAACAATTTTGGCTCTTAAGATGCCACTTTTTTTTTTCTGAAATTAGAAAAATCTGATTTACACAAGATAATGAAGATGGTTTCGCTCAAAATTTCAAGATTTAGCAAGAAAAAAATTTGAACTGATTCAAGTCTAGTTTCTAAGATACTAATTCTTTTTGAAATTAATGAAGATTAAGGGTCTCAAAAAGGGGGGGCCCAAAATAGGTCCTATTTTTGTCAAAACAAACAACATAGCGCCTGAGGGCTCCCCCCTTTTTGATTAAAAAAAATTTAGAATTTCAAAAATTCGAATGGTGAGAAATTAGCTAACACCATGTAGTTTATCCTCTTTCATTTGGATAAATTTTTTAATGAATATATAATATTTTATGAATTTTCAAACTGGACACATCCTGAAAAGCTGAAATTTGAGTGTGCTCCCCCCTAAATTTTGTGAAAACTAATCGAAAATCAAATTTTTTTTCATCATGTGTAGAATGGAGTCTAGTTTCAAAATTTTTTTTTTTTTTTTGTTTCGATGAACAAGTAAAAATCTATCCTAAAACTAGCACATGTTGGTTTTTGACCAAAAATGGAGGCATTTACCATAGAAGCTATGGATCAAAACCTTACCTAAATCAAAATTAAAAATAATAATATATATTTAGATAGCTAAGAGAAAGGTTAATGCTATCATAGTTTTTTTATAAACTTGCATTGAAAGACGTGCAAATGAGATGGGGAGCACAGACAAAAATATGAGGAAATTTGGCACCCTTTCAAAAAATCACATCTTTTTAATGAAATGGTTGTCCAAACCTTTGGGTCGGATGCCCAATGCAAAATCCAACCCATTGGGTTGGTGTTTTCCAATGCAACCTATTTGGAAAACTCCAAATGGGTTGCTTCATTTGGTTAGCACCAAATTTGGAGCTCGCCAAATATTATTCATGACTTTTGGAATGCATTTTTCTAAACTCTTTGATTCTCTCTTTCTTTGCCAGGGAAACTGTATACATGAAATAATCATTTAAGTATAAGTTTAAATTTACATATGGACATTTAATTTATTATACTTTAAGTTATATTTCAGCTATATAGGAGAGATGTTTGAGAGTGGTTTCAGATCTCTAGGAGCTATAATGCAAATTCTAGTTTTTGGAAGATCTTAAAAAGTTCAAACTTAGTCAAATTACAATAATCAACATGTCAAATTTTAGTAATCAAGAGGCCAAATTTCAGTAATCAGGAGGTCAAATATCACCATCCATTTATCTCTCTATCTCACTCATTTTCATCTCTTATTCTCTAGATCTCTCTCTCTCACTCACTATCACCATCCCTTTATCTGACACTCTCTCCCTTGAGCACAAGATCTATGTCTCTACATGTCCATCTCTCTCTCCTTCCCACTCCAATATCTATCGCCCTCCCTCCTTCCCTCTCTACATTTCTCTATCTCCCCTTCCTCTCCTTTTATCTCTATATATCTCTATACTCTATATATCGCCTCTTTTTATACATACCTATCCCTCTCTCCCTCTCTCTCCCCTCTTTCTCTTTCTCTCTACTTCTCTCTCTCTCCTTCCCTTTCTACTCTCCATTATCTCTATCCTTCCCTCTCTAATTCTCTCTATCTCACTTCTCTCTCCTTCCCTCCCTCCCTTTCTAAGTTTCTCTATCTCCCCTGATCTCTCCTGCCCTTTCTACTTCTCTCTATCTCACCTCTCTTTCTCCCCCTCTCTCTCCCTCTCTCTTCCTTTCACCCACCTTTTATCTCTACTTCTCGCTATCTAACCTATCCATCTATACATCTTTCTCTCTCCCCCCTTCTTCCCTCTCAATATCTCCACCTTCCTCCTTACCTCTCTACTTTTCTCTCCATCACACATCTCTATCACCTGTCTCACTTCTCTCTCTCCCCTTCCATCTCTACTCTCTTTCTCTCTATCTCACCTCTCTCTCCCTACCTATCCCTCCCTCCTCTCTCTTATCTCTCTCACCTCTCTCTCCATCCCTACCTCTTCCTCCCTCTCCCCTTCCCTCTATACTTCTCTTCATCTCCTCCTCCATCTATCTACCTATACCTCTCTCTATTTTTGTCTCACCTCTCTCTCCATCCCTACCTCTCCCTATATCTCTCATTTAATATCTACTTCTCTCTACCTAGTTGTCCCTCTATACCTATTTATCTCTCCCTCCTTGCCTCCTCTCTCTTGCTATCTCCATCTTCTTTCCCTCTCTACTTCTCTCTCTATCACCTCTCTCTATCTCTCTCCTCCCTCTTTACTCTCTCTATCTCTCCCTC